>CM044012.1:14042554-14628856 GCA_024085815.1 Flaveria linearis
CTTGGTAAAGGATACCGGTTCTTTACCGTCAACTTGTTTAACTGATGGTAGTTGATGCACATCCTCATACTACCATCCTTCTTCTTTACAAATAAAACTGGAGCAATCCATGGAGAGATACTCGGTCGAATGAACCCCTTTTCCAATAGCTCTTGCAACTGAGCCTTCAATTCCTTCATTTCAGATGGAGCTAGACGATACGACGCCTTGGCAACAGGTTGGGCACCAGGTATCAGATCAATCTGGAACTCGATCTCGCGGTCAGGTGGCACACCAAATAGGTCTTCCGGAAGCATGTCCGGAAAGTCGCACACCACTGGTAAGTCAGATAATTGTGGTTTTGGCACATCCACATCCATCACGTAAGCCAGGTAGGTGTTGCATCCATGTTTCATACACTTTTCTGCCACCACCATCAAAATCACTTTCGGAACCATAGTAACTTAATCACCGTAGATCGTCACCAAACTCCCGTCAGGCACGGTTAATCAGATCATCTTCTTTCGACACACAATGTTCGCCTGATAGGACACTAACTAATCCATCCCTAGTACTACATCAAATCCGCCTAGGGGCATCATAAATAGTTTAGCAGAACACTTATGGCCTTCTAGTTCTATGTCACAGTCTTCTACCATATCAGAAATTCTGGTAGACTTACCAATAGAAGTTTCTACATCAGATGGCTCATCAATACTTCTACTACTAGCAAGAAATTTAGCATAGAAAGTAGTAGAAATGAAACTCCTACTAGCACCAAAATCAAATAATACAGAGGCACAAATTCGGTTTACTAGAAACATACCTGACACGATATCGGGGTCCACCCTAGCCTCCTCTGTAGTCATCGTGAAGGCTCTAGCACTTGCTGCCCTCCTTCTTTCATCCTCTTCTTCATCCCAGAGCTTTCGGCCCTTGGTTTCTTAAATTCCTGCTCAGATGGCCTTCCTCACCATAGTTATAGCACCGCATAACCCCACACATCTTTTCCACATGACCGGGTTTTCCATACTTGAAGCACACATTCTCTCCCCACTTACATTCACCTATGTGCTCCCTTCCACATCTATCGCACTTCATCATCCCCAAGCTTTATGACACCACCCTCTCAATCTTATCCAACTACCTATGAGGACAGAACTCCTCGATCACCAGCTTCTTCAGTTCTGGCCACCTCATCCTGCCAATGGCCCTGCTACCCTCAGCCTGGACAATATTGTCCCACTACTATAAGGCTAAATCCAGAAACGAGTTGGTAGAGAACTTCACCTTTTGATCCTCCCGGCACTTGCTAATATCAAGTACCACCTCCATCTCCCTCACCCATCGGTGATTAGCAGCATCATTGCTATTACCATCTAACATTGGCAGGCTGCACCTTTGAAATGCCCTGTAATTGCATCCCCGTGCAGTTTCCTGCATAGCCTCCTCCTCCTCATCATCGCTGGAGGCCACCGTCTCATCCTCCGGTTGTTCTCTTTCTTCTCTCTCAACCGTCTTCCTCTTTTCCTTCTTCTCCTTCCTTTCATCCTGCCTCACTGCCCTAATCACTTCAGTCACTATAGATGATAGAATCCTCTGCATGACTTGGTGAACCTCCTCAAGTACCGCCTCCTTCACTAAGGCCCTCAAGTTTGCACTCTCAACACCACCTTCCTGGTGATGGATCTCAGGCTCTTCACATGCTGTTTTAGCAGTCCTAGCCCTGTTCTTCATGACACGCGGTCTAGCACCATGTCCACCATGTACTCCACCTCATGAGTCCTTTGATGATCTACCACCGGCCATCTATAGACACTATAAGATTTAAACACTAACACGGACATTCTAGATAATAGCTCAGTTTATGTTAAGTATAGTAAGTCCTTAATTACAGTACCATGTTGTGATTAGCCACTTACTTTACTCTTCATCCCCTAGCATTTCCTATCATGACTACATTAGTATTCAAATCTACTAAGAGCATATAAATAAAATACAACACGCACATAATACTGGTTATCATTAAGAAAAGAAATACCTGATGGCACGTAGCTTCTCGGATTGGCATCCCTCCATTCGGTCTCATTTCAGTTTAAGTTTAGGTTTTTAAAAATATTTACCAATTTCTCTTAAACTTTGGCTCTGATACCAACTTGTAAGGCCCCGTTCCCTGACACCTCACAGTTGGACAACCATAGCATTATTATATAAAACAATACATATTTCATAAAATGTTACAGTGGAATTAAGTTAATAAAAACCATTCATTTCATTAATAACCAATATTGTTAAGCAATACATCATTGTTTTATAAGTTATAAGAGGATCTTTACATTGCATTACAAAACAACAATATCATTAAGCATGAATGGATTGCCAGTCTTGTCCTGCCGAGTAGCTTCACCCACGTGCCACCCTCAGCATCAATTACCTACCAACTGAAAATGCATAAAGTAAACGTTGCTGAGTGAGTTCTAGTTTCAAAGCGTTTAAAATACCTTGTATAATTTATATACGAAAATATTCTTTTTAACAAAGCACTTCCTTTAATTTTGTACATGAGCATTCATCGTACATACATAAAAGTATAAGCTCATTATCTTCCATTATCGTACGCATTCATTCGTTTCGTACTTAGTCATTACCTTTCACTATTTCTAGATCCTGTCATAACTATACCCGCTGTTGGGCACAAAGCCACCTCCTCCTCGAGGTTAAGTGATAAGGATCCCGTTTCGTAATATGGATCAATCACCAAGAATGATCCCACTATGTGTGAACCCTCATGGGTTAGCCAAGATCGCACGTTATAAGACACACGGTTGAGCTGACAACCCTCAATGGGTTGTGATCCTCTTTAAATTTTGCTTGCAAGAATTGTCATTCGTTCATTATGTTTCACTTTGCATTAATCATTAATCTTTCACTTTCTTTAATGATAATACTTTATGTATATGAATATAATCATACCACATAAAGACACATAATAGATATGTAATAGGGAACATAAGTAGGCCATAAACATGCAAAAACATAAACAAACAAAGCCATCAAAACATCCCAAGGCTAAAACCTTAAATTTCCTTTTTCCCAAAATTTTAGAAAATTTTCTAAGTGTTCTAGGCGCATAAGCACTATGTAGGCGCATGAGAACTGCTTGGGCGCATGAACACTATACAGGCCCATGAGGCTACACTTAGGCGCCTAGGAACAAATCCTGGGCGCATGGGGTACTTTTCAGGTGCATGACTAACACTTAGGCACCTGAGAAAAATAGTTGGCCGCATGAGGTACTGTTTGGGCGCATGGGTTTACACTTAGTATTTTCAGACAATTTTCTGGGCGCATGAGGACTATTGGGGCGCATGACTATAGTTATATTTTTCTAAAGCAGATTTCAGGCGCATGGGCCCTGTTTGGGCGCATGACCAACCGGTGTCTACATTTCAGTAATAATTCTAATCCCAATCATTATACTAACTTGTTTGAAGATTATTTCTATCCTTCTAAGAAACAACCTATAAACAATCATAAAACACAAACATAAACACATTTATACATACAAGTAACATAAAACATTTGTAAAACCTTTTAAACATGCATTTTCAGCCCCAAAAATGTTTAGAACACATGAATACGAGGGTCTAGAACTCACCTAAAGTGGTCTTCAAGTAAAATTCCACCAAACTTGAAGGTACCAAGAGTTTAAACACATAAAACACACCAAAATAAACAACCAAACACAAAGAACACTTAAAATCAGTTTCAAGGTCAAAAGCCCATCAATACCGAACCAATTATACAAAGAATCACATATCGAAGGCAAAGACAGTTTCTTCTTTTTCTTGAAACCGAGAGAGACTTCTGCTTTCTTTCTTCTTTCTTGTTTCAATCAAAAAAGCTGATTATGGAAGCATATATGGGTGGCCATACTCAAAGAAGTATTAAAATATTTGAGTTTTGAACCTTTTACACGGCGTCCTCCACTTTTGTTCTTTTTCCCTTCTTGCAATATACTTTTATTTCTCCTTTTATTATTTTCTTTTCTTTATCTTGATAAAAAAATTCGGGTGTTACATCCCAAAAGTTGTTAAATTTTAAATATTATTTAAAAAATATAATGGAAACAGATGATTATTACTATCTGAAAAAATAGTTCCTCCGCACAAGATAAGAATGACACACCATGAACGTGTATGCATTGAATTTCAATTGCAACATCAGGTAAAGATTTGAATTCATATAATTTTAATATTGAAGTTATTTTTAAAAAATAAGATTTAAAATCATTATATATAGGTGTAAAACCAAGTAAATATTCACACCTTTATATGCTTTCCGCCATATTCAATGCATGGTATATCAATACCCGGGACCACCAAACCCTCGATTGGTAAACCTTATATATATTAACATCTTTCAATGTTACCATTGTTTCACCAAAAGTTGGGTGAAACGTATGCATTTCAGGACGCCACCTTTCTACTAATTCATCGATAAAGTCACGATCAATGCTTCGTGATTAATAGCTAAGCACCCCACAGAATCCAATGATAACATATCGTCTAACGTCATCTGTAATTGAAGATTGCTTACAACGTCATGCCAAAGACCTTGATCACCACGTCATGTGTGTAACATTGATTCATTGTCCAAATCTGTGTTCTGAAACAAACTTCTAGCTCAATGTTCTGCTCCTAAATACAACAAATCATCGTTAACTGGCCAGACATTAATTTAAAGTTTATTTTGTTAGAAAGGAGTAGAAGATTGAAGTGTTAGGTGTTAAAATAGAGGATATGGTTTTGAGTGTAAAAATAAAAGTTATGTTTTGGGTGTCAAAATGAGGATGATTTGGAAGATTGATTCATGACCCACATATATAGTAGTTTATATATAATTTATTATTATTGTTAAAGTGCATCGGTTTGTATGAATTCACAAAAGTTCTTCACTACCTCAACTATCCAATTAACTTCACAATTAATGTGAAGCATAAAAGCATGAATACGTTTTCTCAATTTACGGAATCAGAAAATTAAATTCATAAAATTACAAACACATGCATGTATGGGTGTGAACTTGTTCTATGCATGCGAATTCTTTAATGCATGTGAAGTACTTTTAAATTCATGGGTTCAAGAATCTTGTTCAAAGCATGCATGGGTGCAAGAATTTTGTTCAAAGCTGCCACTTCAATTATGTTTGTTTGACACTTCAATCCATGTTTGACAGATAACTCAATCCATTCATTTATATATATTCATTTCACCTACTTTTGCATGTCCACTCAACATCTCCACCACTATATATTTAACAAAGTTTTATAATAGCACTCGAAACAAAAACTAAAAACAAAACACCATAAAGAAAAACGTTTTTTTTTGGTGGTTGTGGTAAAGAAGCACAGAAGAAATCATCCAAACTTCATGGACTTCCAAAATTCCAGAATGTAGTTTCTACGGTTGTGGGAGAAGGTAAACATGCTTATCTTTTTTTTAAATTTGAATGTTCCAATAGGAAAATAAATATGGTTTTTTTTGTTGGTTTGATTCTAAGATGTGCTCAAGAGCAGCGAACATCATTCCTAGACTGTTATGGGCTAAGAATAAATTAGAGATAGAAAGTAAAGTGAGTCTAGCTGAATCCAGAAAATTGAAAATTTTACTGATTATGAATTGGGTATTTTTTATTGGAATTGAAGTAGCTTTTGTTATGTATTAAGTTAGTAAGTACTAATAATGTAATGGTACTTTTAATGTTATTGTACTTTTATTTTAGTGTATTACGTTAATGTAAGAGTTAACCTAAAGGCTGATGCAACCAAAGAGCTCTCAACATGCACACTGAAGTACAAGGAATTTACTTCGAAAGATTTGACATTAGCACTAAGAAAATCTTTAAGTGTTAAATCTTCCAAAGCCAAAATACCGTTTCTTCGAAGCCAAAGATGAAGTCTTCTGAAGCTTCAAGACAAGGTATTCTGAAGCAAGAGATCGATTTCTTCTGAATACAGAGAAGGCATGTCTTCTCTGACATGCTATGGACAAAAACAGAACCAACTTTTTGCTGCCATCTCTGAAGACTCATCAACTTATACAAGTTGGTGATATCTCCATACTTTTTTCAACTGTAGATTAATTTGTAAAGTCTGTAACTTTCTTCTTTTGTAGTTTTATCATTTTTTAATAAATTAGGATATGAGCTATGGCATGTCATAGTTACTAGTCAAAATGCAATCTGCCTTTTACTCTACATTGATCTTGTTGTCTAGATTATTGTTCCAGCTGACCTTTAAAGTATGGTCGGCTATAGGATGTAGTATAAAGTATCTCATGTGTCCAGTCCTTAGGACTAAGCCTTGTAACATGGGTAAAATACTTGAGAACAATATATATCATTCTTAAAAACCATATACTTATGTTCTACTTGTGTTCTTATCTTTATTCTGTTTCATAAGACGCTTCTATATTAGATATATTAAGTGTTCTTGTTTGTTCCTCTCCAACATTTTAAAATTTTTTGCATTGCTCCCCTATAGTGGTCCTTTAATTGGCATTAGAGCTTATTAGGCTATTTATTATAAGATCTCACCATCATAAATCCCTTCAGTTTCACAAAACACTTACAAGCTCAAATGACAGCTCTCACTAAGGTTGAAATGGAAACCGGTACCATGACCAAATCTCCACTTGTCACACCTAATGAATTTGACACTTGGTGCCAAAGAATGTAAGGCTTCATCAAGTCTCAAAACAACAGGATGTGGAGATATATTGTCTCAGGACCTCATGTCCCAAGCACCACTTCAGTTACTGCTGGTGTTGGGATGATTCCAAAGGAAGTGACTAACAATCAAAGGAAGATTGGAGGAAAATTGATGTAGATCAGAAGGTCATGACCGGTCTCCAAACTGCTCTTCCTAACTGTATATATATAGGCTTCAAGAAGTGTAAAATTGCTAAGCAGCTCTATGATGTGCTAAACTTATGTAGAGGGGCTGATAAAGTTAAAGAAAACAAGAACGACCTCTTGAAGTAGCAGTTTGAGTATCTGACCTTCATATTAGGTGTAACTATGACTTATCAATACTTTTAGGTATGTTGAGATTATAGGTATTCTTGTGGATGTTGGAGTTAAGCTTGAGAATAGGGACATTGTGAGAAAATTCATGTTCTTTCTTCCTAGACAACGGACTCACTATTGTGTGGAATTAAGAAAATTAAAAACCTCTCTACCCTTACTCTCACAGAGCTGTATGGTATCCTTAGTGGCTACGAGATGGAGAGAGTATGCAGAATCCATCTAAAAGCTCTTCCAGCAATCAATAGAGTTCACCCCTCCATATGGTTTAAAGGGATTGTAGAGAACCATAGCATCATCTCATCTCCTACCCTGACAACTCACAAAAGGGCCCTTTCATCACCTTCTCGGAGATACCAAAGGAGAACTACATCCAAGGAAGCCCATGTCAAGAGAAAAGCTCATCACAAACCTTTGTGTCTTCTAATGAAAGTTGTAGAAAATTTATTATCACTCTTGAAGAGTTAGACTGTATCCATCCAGATGACTTGGAGTATATGGATATAGTTTAACAAATAGGTCTACTCAGACAAAGAGCCAAAAAGTTCTACAAGAGCATCGGGAGAAAGTTTCTAAGCAATGTATCTAGTGAAAAGTTTGTGTTTGATAAAAGCAAAGTCAAGTGTTACAACTGTAACCAGATGGGTTACTTTGCTAGGGAGTGTAAAGAAAATGGTGACCATACACAACCTAGACCAAACTACACTGAGGGAGCTCCAAAGACTAAGAAGCCCAAGTAGCAAGCTGAAGTTGCTGAGGAAGAAGGAGGCTTTGATTGGACTTTACAGGTTGAAGATGTCTCTCCTAATCATGCCTTGATGGCTAACCATGATGAAATCAAGGTATTAGAACATCTCTGTACACCTAAATGGATTGCTAAAATAAACATTTTATGTCTGTTTGACAATTCAATCCATGTATAGGTCCTATAACCTTGAAGTGAGATCTGACCTTGAGTCTTTAAATATTTTAAAAGCTTATTTCAAAAGAGCTAAAAATAATTATAAACTTCAATAGAAGATTTAGAGAAGATATTTCAATTCTTAAGCATGAGCACACAAATTATAGGACTCAAATCAAAGATCTCATTACTAAGTTAACCGAATGCAAGGCTGAGCTTGTGATCAGCAAAGCCACGGCAGAGAAGTGTGTTCTTGAATAGGAAACCTTCAAGAACATCATATCCTCTTTCTTACATTAGAAGGATTTTTTAATAGGAAGGGACTAGGTTCAAGTTAGATAGCTCCTCCACGCACATTACTATCTGTAAGATCTCCAAGGTGTGAAACTAGTCAAAATGAGCTACCCCTCATTGACCCTATCCAAGAAGAGGTTAAAGATAAAAAGGAGATATTGAAGGATGAACCATAAGTGAGTAAGGAGCTTTATCCTAAGAAGGGTTAATATACTCTTGAGAGGAGAAAGAACCAAGGATGGCCAAGTCAGCTAGTAAGAATTTGATCAGGGTAACCAAAAGAAAGTCAACGAAAGCCTAAGCGATCAAGGCTATTTTCAACTCTAAGTAAAAACAAATATTTATTTCTGCTGGATTTGGAGTGGTGAAGATTAAAGACTCAACAATGAACTTTTTTACCAAGGGTCCTAGTTTAAGTTTATACATCCTGGTCAATATGAAAAGATTGATCAAACATGCACCACTACTTCATAGCCTGAACCATCCCGTTCCAAGAGCAAGCCTGTAGGACCGATTAAAGGTATCAATACAATCAGTCTCATAATAAGGATAGTGTTAGAACACTTCATAGGGAACCATGTTTTTATAGAAGATACTAAGAACACTAGTAAGTAGTGAGATAGAATAAAAGAACAAGAACAATATAAGTATGGTTTTCAAGAATGTTGTATATTGCTCTCAAGTTCTATTATAAGCGTTACAAAGCATAAGATAAAATACAAGAACCTCAGATACTTTATACTACATCCTACAGCTGACTATACTTTGAAAGCCAACTGGAAACACTAATCTAGACAAGAGGATCAATGTATAGTTAAATTGTAGATTGCCTTTTGACTTGTGACTATAACATGCCATAGCTCATATCCTAATACATTACAAAAAGGATAGAAGGTACAAAGTAGAAAGTTACAGACTTTACACCTTAATCTATAGTTGCAAAAGCATGGACCTTTTCACCAACTTATACAAGTTATTGAGTCTTCAGAGTTGTAGCAGAGAGTGGGTAAACTTAATGCAAAAGTTGATCATAGAAAGCATGTCTTCTCTGTCTTCAGAAGAAATCAGTCTTCACTTCATTGGCTTTGGAAGACTTTGTCATTGAAGCTTCGGAGGACTTAATCTTTGGCTTCAGAAGATTTGCCTTTGGCTTTGAAAGATTGTACACTTGAAATATTTTAAATGAAGAGTGTAAAACTTCCAAAGTAAATTATTCCTTGTATATTAGTGCATGCATGCTCGAAGTTATTTGGTTGCATTGGTTGCATCAACCTTCCTAATATAACCTTACAAACTCTCCCTAGGCTGATGCTATCAAAACAGAGAAGTTTATTCAAATATTGACTGTCCTTATTAGGATCAAGACCATTCACTTTTCAATAATTGGTCAGGATCCCTCTTACTCTTATAATACGTTCTCATGTTTTAAAGATCATGCAAAGGTAGATCAAACAGTTATTGCCAGAAATAGACATCTTGACATCCTTGATCTCTGATGACATACCATCTGTCTGGATTTGTAGCAAAACTCCAGGACTGGATGGGTCTTCTGGAGTTGGTTGAGCAGTCTCCTTTTGCTTTCCTTAGGATGCTCTGACTCATCCTGAAGTGTGGAGGTGGATTCCTTTGACTTCTTCTTCTTCTTAGAAACACTTTTCATGGCAATCCTTTTACTCCTCTTTGAACTCTTTAACTAAGAAGAACGGTCTTCAGTAGCAGGTTGTTTTGCTTTGTCTTTCTCAGTTAGGTACACTTCCCTCACAGGTTTAAAAGGAGAGGGAGAAGGACCCTACTATGTATTAGAAGATGAAATTTGCTGAGATGCAGCTCTTGGTCTAGGTTGTGTTGTCTCAGTGGGTTCAACCTTGGCCTCAACTTTAGGAGGAGCTTTACTTGGTAGAGAATGCAAGTCAACAAGCTCTCCCCTTTTAATCTTCTACTTGATCATTTAAATGTGCTCATACATAATGGATATAGACATTGGGCCAAGCCTCCTTTCAGAGAATCCATACAGCTTCAAGAAGCTCATCATCCTCTGCCTATCAGCAGAGTTCTTTTAGCTCTTTGGATGATGGCTCTTGACTTTGCAGCTTCTTCCCTCATCTTTCTCTTAACAACCTTTTGTTTTTAATAACTTGTTGTTCCAGCTGCTTAAGATACTCGAATTCAATATACTCATATGATAGGGAGTAAGTGTAGATGCCTGATAGAGACTTGTGACACTCAGGTAGTTGATCATATTTTGCATATAGCTTCCTTGTCTACCTGAGGTTGTTCAGTTGCCACAGCCTCTTTCTTAGGGCTTTGTTTAACTGGGGAGATGGTAGGAGCATGTTGGTAAAGCCTTTTATACCTTCTTTCTTCTATAATCTTGAGGAGCAACTCCACATCCTCTGCCTCCTTTCTCTCCTTTAACAACTCTATGTCTGCCAGGTCATAAAGTTCCT
The DNA here is from genome assembly GCA_024085815.1 of Flaveria linearis. NCBI lineage: Eukaryota > Viridiplantae > Streptophyta > Magnoliopsida > Asterales > Asteraceae > Flaveria > Flaveria linearis. The sequence continues at coordinate 14,053,262 of CM044012.1, forward strand.
CTATGGTAAGAGATATGAGTTCATCCACATTGTAGTTCCTGATCCCCAAGTAGTTTACCTTGACTACCCTTAACTCATCATCTTGAGTGTTTGGCCTGGGGCAGCCCTGATACCAGCTTCCATGAAGCCTAGGGACCCACTAGAACTCTCTCTCCTTAGCTTCCTCTTCCTCTCTCTCCTCCTCCTCAATCTCCTCAGGAGTTTCGGCCTTGGTGACTAAGGGAGGAGAGAGTTTCGGCCTTCATCGCTTGATTCAACAGTCAAACTCTATCTAGAGAGAGGCTGCGAGACACCTTACCAGCTGGTGCCTCATTGAGGGTAATGGGTACTAAAGAGATTCCTGTCTCAAGGTTCACAGGTTCAACTATTGGCCCTTCAGTCAAGGCTTCCCCTTCAAAGCTAATCTTAGGTTCCACCTCAACATCCAGTTGACAAATCCAGTTGACCAATAGTTTTACATTCTAGCCTCTGTCTATGTAGTCTAGATCTCAGCTTAAACTCTTTTAGGACCCTTTCTTGAACCTATCAACTAACCTTGCAGCTTGCCTATTTGACTTGGGTTGGCAAGTGGAGGGTTAATCAGATAAGTGCTCTAATAAAATCTCAGGTTGAAGAAGTTGAAGATTTCATGTTGCCCGTGAGATCTAGAGATTACCAGAGCTCTTCTATCAATGTCATACCTTTATCCCATAATTAGTTTTTCATAGGGATAATATGGGGTAGACATAGCTCTTAGTATACCCTCATCAAACAGACTCTATATGAGTGAGTCCACATCAATATGCTTTTGAGGAGGTTACTGAGTATGGATAATTGCAAGTGAGGGTGGTGAATCTTCAATGTCCATACTCTATGAAGTACTCCCAGGTTCTATAATTGCTTAGACTTTCTCCCCCTTTTTGGTAGCATCATGCTCTTGCATAGTTAAGTTAGGGGTTAAGTACATCACATCCACAGGTTCTTGTGTTCTTGGTTGAGCCCTCCTTAAAGGTCTCCCAGCAAGTTTTTCCTTAAGATTAGAAATCTTAAATTGCTGATCATGGACCCTTGTTTGCAAGGTAGTTACATAAGATTCCAAGTGACTAACTTTGGAGATTAATAGGAGCATGTTTTGGTCAGTTTGTGCATATTTAGTCTCATGTTCCCCTCATCTTGATCAGAAGAATCACTATGGGATGAGAGAATAGGACCTAATTATTGGTGGCTGGATTTTCCTGCACCATGACAACTTCAGAAGAAGTGTCAATGGGCTGAGTTGCCATGGTTGAGGTCTTAATAATGTAAGCACTTGCTGAAGTGAGCACGTCTTCCATATGGACCTTCAGAACAGGTTTAGGGAGTTCCACCTCAATAGTGGGTGGATGATGTGGGCTAGACATGGGAGAGGCAGGAGTACTCATCTCTCCTTAAGCAGGGTGGAGAAGAGAGACTCATGGTACTCACTTAATCCTATGTCTTCATCATCAAAGAATTCTAGGTTGGGAACTGAATGGTTTAGATCAAGAGGCTGGAGATGGTAACGATCCCCTTAAGGTTGTTCACTAGATTTTTGAGACTTTGAGTGAACGCTTAAATCTATGGGGGTTATGAGCTCATTAAGCTGAGCATGAGGAAACTCAGCACTGATCATTGGTTAAATAGGAGTGGTTTGGTCCTAGGGGAAGTGGGAGATATTGTGTCTACTTCCTCCTACATGGGTGATGATATGGAGGCCTGCACAAGCTGCGTAGCTTGTTCAGGGGTTTGTTTGGTCTTCATTGGCAGGTGATGGTTATTTTTGGCTGTGTGGGTTGTTCTGAAGTAGAGGTTGTTGGTTCAACACAAACTAGTGCTACTATGTTGTCACCCTAATAAATAAGCTCTAACATTTTTGGGACAAGGGCTATTTCTACCCCTGAGAAGCCCACAGTAAGCTTTCTCATAGTTTTAAAGATTGCGGGATTCATCTGCCCTAATTTTATAACATTACATGTTACCCTTAACTCTGAGCCCAATTCATAGTTGAGAATGTGCTAGACATATATAGGAAACATATAATATTCTAAGGAGTCCATGTTTGCAAGAAAATTAGTATATACAAATAATGAATACCTGAACTAGACTCCCTGAACCATCCCATGGACTATAAAGGAAAGATGCTCAGGAATCTGGTCCCATCCTCCATGCTTGTTAGATAAGCTATGAATGACCACATGGAAGAGGTATTTCCATTGAGAGGAGACCTTCCCTTTACTAAAAGTTCTAACTGAGAAGTCACCTTTATAGCCCATCTATCCAAACGACTGGTTAAAAGTAGATTTAAGGAAGGACAGATCACCTTCTACATCATCTAGCTGAAGATGAGTGTTTATTAGGACTGGATGATGAAGATTGTCCTCCCTTGCACTGTGGCAGACACTGTCTTCTCCCTGTCCATGGTGACCTCTTAGCAGATCCTCTGAAAGTTCAATAGCTGATCCTCATAGAGTAGAGGATCTATGGTAAGGGAGGTGAAGTAGTTATATAGGGTAAGAAAGTGGCAAACCTCTGAGAAACCTGCATCTTTCCCAGAGTCCAACAAAGCAACTTGATTATGTTTCCTATGAAGGTGCATGGAAAATTGGGTTGGTTTCTGCAGTCAGGGTTGGCCATTTGAGGTAGCTTTGTTATGAGGGAAGATAAGAACAAGGTCGGTTTGTGGGTGAGTTTAGGTTAGAGAATCTTAAGATGAAGAAGATACTGAACGTGGGGGGAACTGTTGGGTGTATATATTATGTTAATTGCAAAACGATAAACTTTGAAATCCATATGTCGGTCCTAGCTCTAAAAAAGGTGCCCAAAAGGTAGTTTTCTTGGAAGTCGAAAATCTTCCGACGGTCTTCGGAAGTTTTTATAAAAACTTCAGAAGCCAATTTGAATTTTAAAGATATTCCTTAGCTTTATGAAAATTTGATTCGGAAGCAAAAGTACTCAAGTATTTTCTCTTCTGAGACATATTTGGTTTCGGATGAAATTAAAACTTGGAAGTTTTATTCTTAAAGGAATAAATCTTCTGAGACCTAATTGTTTCAGAAGACAATTGTTCTTTAAATACATATAATTACTTTCAATCATATTTTTGCTGTGGAAGATATATCAAAATTTCTTCCAAAGGTGAATTTCTTATAAGTAGTTATTTAATTTGAAGATTTAATATTCTTCGGAAGGCAATATTAATTTCTTTAGAAATAAAATATGTTTAAGATTTTCAAATTTCTAAGGAATATCATTTGAAAAAGGTGTCTTCCAAAGTGAACCGGGCTTATGTAGGTGATAGTTTAGACAACTTAGAACATACGTATTTTAGAAATAGTTTTCAGTTAAGTTTTATGAAAATATACTCAAGGTTAATTAAATTAATAGCCGAAACCAAATATTTAAATCTCTATTCATCAAAGGCCTTTGTGAACAGATCATCATATTGTTCATTTGTATTAACTTTGACTAGTTTTATTAATACTTTTTTCAAAATTGTCTCTAATTAAAGATCAAGAGTAGGTTGGACTCACCGTAAATGTTAGGTTCATTTTGTTATATATGTAATAGGATTAATGTTAGTTTATTTCTATTTCGTAATTGTGTAGTTTGTTTTGAGTATTGAATAGTTTCACTGACCCAACAAAACTATGAGCGAAACTATTGTTTCGCTCGTAGTCAGCTGACTTAGGTCACCCGGTGAAACTGTGTTTCGCAGTTGAGTGAAACTAAGCTATGGTTAGGACTCAGTGAAACTATAATCTGCCTATATATTGTAATGATCAAACTTTATGTGTAAGTTTTGCACATCACTAATACGATTATTCATCTTTTGCAATTCTGTTCTCAGTTAGTTTTGGCACGAAATCATCTTGTTAGTCATCCTTGAGCCTTGGTTTATACTTATGATTATGGTTTTGGTTATCATTGTTATACTTTTGAAAATCATTGTCTAGATTGTTGTTTGAGTGTCATTCTAGGGGGATTTGATAGTGTTTATACATCATTTGCACTGTTATTCGATCATTCTATACCAACAATACGGTATCAGAGCCTTAGTGCTCTCGATTTGTGGAGGTTTTAGAAGGGTTTTTGAAAAAAAATTGTTTCATTAACTTTAGATGTGTGTTTTTAGTTAGAAAAACTATTGGGAAACATCTATTTTGAGTATAGGAAGATAACCTAATTATCCAATCATCAATTCATTATGATTTGGGTGATTTCTAGCTGATTTCTTGCACAAAAAGGCTTTGAGAAGCTTCCAGCAAAACTGTGGGTTTATTCCAGTGAAACCATCAAAGCCAAGTGAAACTATAGCTTTTGTGATTTATTAAAAATTGTCTTTGATTCCCAGCGAAACTACCCTATTTTGACAAAAGTTCCTATCACTTTGTTGTTAGAACAAGCGAAAGTGCTACAGAAATTGTCACAAGAACGAAAGTTCTACTAGTTTCAGCAAAATTACTAGCGAAACTAGATTCTTGAAGCACTATTCTAGCGAAACTACTACCTATCTGCCGAGTAATATTCCCAGTGAATTTTCCAGCGAAAGTACTAGCGAATCTACAGATCTTCAGCAAAATTAAAAATGACTTCAACTAATATCACCATTTTTGACTTGGAGAGTGTTGCACCAAATAGGCCACTAAGGCTTATAAATGGTGATAACTTTAAGGACTATAAAAGATGTTTAAAGGCTTTCTTTTATTGTATAGATCATAATCAATGGGAGTCAATAGTAAATGGTCCACATACTCAAACTGTTACTGTTGGTGAAGTTACCTCACTAAACACTGATTCATCAACTTTTACTAAAAGAGACCTCAAGTTAATCGATCATGATCAGAAAGCTTTTGGGGCTTTAACCTCATGCTTATTACAAGACATCAACAATCTCTTTGTCGAGCATAAAAATGGAAAATCCTTATATGATGAGTTGTGCGAATTTTATGTTGGAAATGAGGTTCTCAAGAAGGACAAGAAAGCTCAAGTCGAGAAGGAATTCAACTCATTTGTTGGTCACAAAAATGAAAGCCTAACTAATATTACCAATTGATTTTTATCAATATCAATCACTTTGAAGAGATATGATGAATAGTTGGGCAATCATGAGCAAGTTACTAAGATATTGGACTCACTTCCACTTCAATAGAGCTTGCAAGTCAGGATGTTAAAGTAGGAAATAAACTTTTTTGATTATAAATTTATGGATGTCATCAACAAACTGAAATCATTTGATCTGAATTTGAAAAGAAAGGAATACAATCAATCCATGTTGCCTACCACAATATATCCAAAAAATGTTGCATTAATCTCATCTGCTGCAAACTTGTCCGTGTATGGTGCGGCTTATGGTGGATTGGCAAGATATGGTGTATCACACAAATCTAGTGGTGGATCTATAAGTGGAGTTAAAGCTTAAAGACATCTATCACGACTCAAATTCCATCTGTTATAATGACATTGTTTGGGATGTTTGTTCACAGTTATGAAGCTTTAGTTGAGGGGGAACTGAAAGGAAAAAAGGATGATTGTTGAAGACATGTACCAGGTGGATCCCGATGATCTAGAAGAAACTGATATTCAATGGCAGATAGAAATGCTCACACTACGTGTAAGAAGATTAATGGAACGAACTGGAAGGAAGAATTTTCGCAACTAAAACCAAAATGCCAAACTAGGTTTTGATAAGTCAAAACTAAGGTGCTTTAATTGCAAACAGCTGGGGCACTTCAAGAGAAAATGTCCATCTCCTATCATCACTACGTCGGGAACTTTAGGAATGTCTAAGGTTATCCTAATCACCAACAAGTAACAAGCCAAGCCAAAGAAGGAAACAACACTAATTTCAAATTTTAGTTGGAATGCAGAGATTAAAGAAACTGAAGAAGAAATCAATCATGCATTAGTGACTGAGGTGGTAAACAGTGATGTGAATTCAATTGAAGACTTTGATCCTTTCAGGGAGTTAACGAATGAGATTCCAGTTGATGGTTGTGATGAAAGTGATAAGCAGTATGTTAAAGATGAAGAGGTGAAGGTTGAGGAGATCAAGGAAAGGAAGAATGGTTTGTTAATGGTTGAAGAAAAGATGACGGTTAGTGAAACTAATGAGTCTGTGAAACAGAACCAAGTTGAAAAGAGTGGGGTGAAGTGGGATTTCAATGATGAAGAGATTGAAAAGGAACGTGATGTTGAAGAAGACATGAAGAAAGCAATGGGGGAGAAAGTAAGCAAAAAGAATACTCCGGTTTGTCAATGCGAGAAGGCCCTAGCTGCTGAAAAGGTAGTTATGGGTCTACCATATGAGGTAATCCAAGATATGTGTTCTCCTCCATGTAAAATACGCTTATTTGGGATTTACAAAGCTAACACATTACTGTTAGATAATGAAAAGTAATTAAAACAAATAAATAAAGAACTTAAAACAAATGAGTCTAAATATTTTATCAAGTTAAATGAAGCTTTGAAAGAAAATGAGCATTTAAAAGAAATCTTTGGGAAAGAAATGTTGAAATAAATGCTTTAACTGAACGTGTTGCACTAGCTAAATTTGAAACAAGCAAATTAAAAACCAAAATTGAATAATGGATATTTTCTGGGATGAAACATGAGGACCTTTGCAAACAGCGGGTGGCTAGAATTTAGACTGGTTTGGGATGTGAAGAAACCACTCATGTTTATCCTCCTCCAAGTACTTATTGTTATTCTCCTATGCCTACACCCCATCCAACAAATGAATTAATTCAGAATGATACTAACAGTTTTATTCAGGTTTAGAAGGAGTAAGCCATAAGGAGATTCGAGAGGAACACGGTTATGGTGCAAGTAGTGGTTTGGGAAGCTCTAGTAGTAGCATTTACAATTCTAAAAAATCTTTGCTAGACATTACTTTAAGTAGATTTGTGTCTCAAAAGTCTGTTATAGACAACGATATGTGTATTTCTAGTTTCAGTCCAACTTGTTCGTAATCAGATGTTTCCAAATTAACTCATGATGTTCCTAATGCTTGTATTAATGAATGAAATGCTTGTTCAAATGAAGTTTCAAACAGGCGTACAGACTCAAACTGTTTTGAAAACTTTCTCTCTCATCCTATCCCATCTTTTACACCAATTTGGATTTCTAAACCTAATGAAATAGAGCCAACTTCCTCAGTTGTTAAAACCATTCATGTAAATAAATCAAAATCTTCTGAAATATAACACCCGGAAATTTGATTGGAGTGTCATGCGACTGGAGGTCCAATCGCATGGAGCTCAGGTGACTGAAGGTCCAGTCGCATGGTGTTCCGGCGACCGGAGTGCCCATACGCCCGGAGTTCGGGCGACTGAATTGTAGCTTTTTAGGGAGAGGGCAGCCATCTCCCCCTCCCCATACTTGCAAAACTCAGCCAAAAAGAAGAGAAGAGAGAAAGAAGAGAGAAAGGAGAGAAAAAGAGAAAAAAGTGGTGATTCGGGCTCGAAACTCGCCGGTAACTAGTCCAAACGAAGCTCTTCATCTTCTTCTTGTTTGTGTGAGTTCTAGGACCCCTCATTTACTTGTTTTCAACCGATTTTGGGGCTGGAACACATATAAACCAGTTTTTTAAATGTGTGTGTTTGACCCATTTGGGTGTAATTGTGTATAGCGTGTTTGAGTGCGATTTTGGACCTGTATGTGCTTGAATGTTGTCATAGTATGTTTCCCTAAGTTTTAGGAGGTTGATTTGGGCTTTGAATGAGTTTAGAAGGGTTTGAAGGCCGTATGTCGCGGCTGCAGTTCGGGATGAACTCCAGTCGCTGCCCAGTTAGGGCTAGGCGACTGAAGGTCCAATCGGCCGACTGAGGGACGAATGAGACTCAATCGCATGACTGAGGTTCAATCGCACGACTGGAGGTCCAGTCGCATGACAGGTCATGCGACTGAGAGCCCAGTCGCATAGACGCTCAGTCGCCTAGGTGCTCAATCGCACGACTGAGAGTCCAGTCGCATTGGTGCTCATCCGTGTTGAGTCCATTCGCATGATGTCCAATCGCCTAGTATTCATTCTCACGATTAAGAGTCCATTCTCACGATTGGATGTTCATTCGCATAGGTGCCCAATCGTATGATGTCCAGTCACGTGGAAGCCATGCGACTGAAGCATGGCTAATCGCCCAAATAGGGCTGTTGCGTACGAGGAGAGATGTAGTCCAATTACTGGCCTTCGGGAAAAGAGTAAGGGTAAGTAATGATGTGATAGGTCCCGTAGGTACATGTGTGATAACCGTCAAGGCTTAGAAGTTACCATAAGCACGATGATGATAGTATTGCATGAATATGCATGATGTATGTATGTTAAGTATGATCTAGCCCTATATAATGCTCATGACTGATGACTTGTAAAGGTCGATGTTCCTTGTTTCGATATGTGTTTTTCTTTCCGTGACTTTACGTGTTATGATTAACGAATGAAACGAAAGTATTATGTAACGTAAAGCGAAAGATAATAAAAGAGGAACGTAATGAATGAATGCATGCATTAACGAACGAATGAATGATAGTAAGAAAAGGCTTGCATGCAAATGTATGGAGGTGCACACCCAATGTAGGTGTTAGCTCAATGGTATGCAGGTTAGCTACCCCGAAGGATGCACACTGGGATCCAATCTTTGTGATCGACCGTATGTATGGGATCCTTGCCGCTTACCCTAGGTGACTGGATCAGCTTCGTGCACAATGTTCATGATTTAATTACCACAGGTCCAGCACCAGCACTCATGCACAATGTTTGGGGTATAGCGCATGGCATTGATCCAGAATGAAAGAGGAAAGATAAGTGGTGCATGTACTTGCCCTAGGTGACTGGATCAGCTTCGTGCACAATGTTCGTGATTTATTTCCACAGATCCAGCACCAGCAATAGTGCACAATGTTTGGGCTATTGAACATGTCACCGTAAGTAATGAACGTACGAATGAAAGTAATGAACGTACTAATGAATCAACGAATGTATGAATGAACGTAACGCACGTACGGACGAATGTAATGAATGTATGAATGACAGAAAGGAAATGTACGAATGAAAGAAAGAATTATGAAGGAATGCGAATGTTAACGATAAACGGTACACAAACGGAAGCTAATGAATGAATCATGAAGATAATAATAATATTATCTATGTGTACGTATGTTGTGTGATCGTATGTATGTAAAGAATGGTTAACGAAACAAAAGTAGGTTTTATTGTAAAACTAGAACTCACTCAGCAACGCTGACTTTTTATGTGTTTCCAATTGGTAGGTAGTGTTGCTGAGGATGGCACGGGGCGGCTACTCAGTTCGTTGGATGGCATCCCTACGTTTAATGTTTTTTCAATGTAATATGATAGAAGATATTTTGTAATAGGCAAATGTATTATGTTGCATGCATTTATAAAACAAAATGGTGTTTGTAGAGGATCGGATAAATGGGATTACTTAAGGAATCCTCTTAAAAGAAAGATGAAGTTTTTAATGTTTCCGCTACAACGATCTCTATGTAATGTAATGTAATGTAATGAAAATTATGTTGTAGTATGATGAATGACCAGCTGTAAGCGTCCCGGGAACGGGGCCTTGCATGAAATTAAGGTCATAAAAGAAAACTTAAAAGAAGTATCTGATTCTTTCAGCAATTCTTATTCATATGTGTCTGAATGTAAGGAAGAAATTTGAATTGATCAATCTCCAGCTTCAACTTATACGAAAGGTGTAAAATCGTATTGCTTTAAATGTAGGAAGGATGATCATGTAATCAGACACTGTCCTAAGTATGTTGATAGAACTGTACATAATAGTTCTTTAGGAAGTAGATTAAATCACCTTGTAAATAATTTCTTTTGTAAAAGTCTTCTGTTATAAGACCAATGTTTATCCAAACTTGGGTCCCCAGTTCTAAGCCTTAATATATCTTTTTTTCAAATGCTAGGATCATTCAAAAAAATTGTCAACAGTTTCTGGCATGCTGATAGTGGATGTTCCCAGGATATAACTGGTTTGAAGGACATACTCAACAATTATCAGATAATAAACGGAGGATATGTGGCCATTGCCGGAGACAAGAAAGAGGGAAAGATGATTAGTCAAGGAGAGGTCTCAAAGGGTTCTTTGATTTTGGAGAAAGTGAACTATGTTCCAGAACTAGCATTCAACCAATTGAGTGTATCAAAAATTTGTGATAAAAACATTCAAGTTTTATTTATGTCCAATAAATGCATGTTCTTGAAACCATAGTTCACTGTTCCAGAGGATTTATTGATCACGTGCTCCAAGAAAGAATGATACCTATCTGCTAGATATGGGATCAAAAGAATTAACCACCACAGTGACCAGTCTCCTATCAAAAGCTTCATCATCTAAATCCTTTTTGTGGCATAGAAGATTAGGACATGTTAATTTTAAAAATATAAATAAGTTGATTAAAAACAATCTTGTAAGGGGACTACCACTTAAGGATTTCTCAGTGGTAGAAAAGTGCATGGCCTGTGCTCAAGGAAAGTAACACAAAAGGCCACACAAGCATAAACTTTAAAATACAATTTCAAATCCCCTCGAATTGTTACACAATGATTTATTTAGTCCTATTAGTGTTTGTTTGTCCTTAAAAGCTTTGAATCATGAAATTGATGAAGATTTTGGATCAAAAGTATATAAAAATATGGATAAAAAGATGAACAATGAAGAACACCAAATAATACCCCAATTTGATCTGAATTTGATTGCAATAGGTGTTGTTTACACGGAAACCCCAATCAATGGCTCATTCAAGCTCCTTAACCCTAATTTCAACTTAAAATATATAGTGAATACAATATTCACTAATGACACATTAAGCCCCTAGACTTAAACTAATTAGGGAAAAATACAATAAAACATAAAAATGACTAAAACAAGATTTAATATATTTTGTTGACCTAAAATATATTTATTAACAATAAAACTTCTAGTAAAATATATCTTCAATGGCTCGTCTCAGTTCTTCATCTTGAACGCGTCTGTTTTACTTTTGCGTTGACTTTCACCGTGACGTTGACTTTTGTTGACTTTGACTTTGTTGATAAATAGACTATCCTTTTCAGACCGACAATACTCCCCCTTAGTCTATCATTATCAAAATCTTGTATCATCTTCAGTTCTAATAAGTCAACATAGAAAGATCTTCAAATTGAAGCTTTCTGAATCTGATGAGAAAGATTATTCATCTCATAAGCTCCCCCTATTTATATGCTCCCCTTTTCCATTGCATCCTTTGTGAAGACATTGGAACAACCTTCCCAAATCTCTAATCTCGAGTGCTTCAGAAGATGTAGGAGGAGGATTCCTAGCTCGGTATCTTCTGCAAACTAAGGAACAAGTTCTCTGATCAGGTACACTGCTCAACTGATGATCGGGCATCACTTACAGCAAAAATCTAAAACACATTCACAAACGCAATCTTAACATTTCTAAATAGATCATTTCATTTTAACAAAATAAACTCGTGTTTATCTTTGTGTGAAAAACAAGCGAACCCCTGTTCGTTTGTGCACAATTTTTATGAAATGCATGAAAATTATAGAATTGTAACAACATAATATGGAAGACCTAAATGAATATTGAAATGAAAATTTATTATATATATATTTTTAATTTAATTTTATGTTTATTTTTTATTTGTATATATTTATTTTTTAATTACCAAGAACTGAATCGATCATGAGATCATATTCTCAAGATATACTTTAGCATAAAGATGAATTTAAACATCGACGAGTTAGTGAGATCACACTGATGCAGAGTCTAATCACGATTTTAAGTTTTTGATTGCCAAGACAGTTCAAGAATGATTGTCGGTATGTTTGTCCAATTTAAACCCATTCCTTATTCTTTTCAACGAGTGACCTTCAACTGATTTTATCATGTTTTAGGTTCGATTAGAAAAGCTCAGGTGATATGGTTCCCACAGACATCTGGCAAAGAACTTATCTCGTTATCAGGGCTTATTAAGTATAAAGAGTAACTTTTGCGAGATCACATTTTTCTTATAAGAAAGAAGATAATGATATTTGAGAATCATAGAGATTGAGATTTGATGATTTGATTCTTCTTCTTGAGATGGGCATAGACTCTAATGATCATTTGAGGACCATTATGAATGTCATATATATGTGTAAGTATTAGGTGGGGCTTTTGACAATGACCTTTGATGTAAGAAGCATTGTGTTATTATTTGAAGGGGAACCAGATGATGAGCGCTCCAGGTCTATACTTTCATATAACAGAGGAGACGATCATCTGAGCGTGCTGATGAGAACTTCAGGTCTATACTCATGTATAACATAGAAGATCATCACTCCAGGTCAATGCTTCCTCATAGCAGAGGAGATAACCACGAAAGGGATTCTGAAGAGCTTACAAGAAGCGTCATTCAGAGCTAGGGTGAGGGTGTTTTGGGAATTGAATGGATCAAGGCAGAAGTCATATTCTCTCAACCCATTTTTGACGAGACTTGTAACTTTGTGCAGACTGAGATGTCATGGAAATGATCTTTATAACTGAGTTCTAAAGCTTTAGTTCGGCTAAGGAATCACTATTAGCTTTGTTTTTGGGCTGAGCCTACCAGGCAAATCATATAATGAAACGGTCTTTTTCATATTTTAGAATTTTAAGTGATACAAACATCTACATCAGTTACTATCATTTCTCACATAGTACAAGTCATGCAAATAAGCGTACCCAGAAGACCTGCTATCATTTCTCAATCATCCCAAATCAAGTTCTCAGATTTCATTTATTTTATAGCCTAAAGAAACAAAATAATTAATAAAATTTAAAATCATTTTGTTCTTTTCTATTATACTACTTTCTATTATACTACTCTCCCCGTTAATTTTATTTATGTACATATTCTATACTTAAAAAAGAAAATAACCAAAAAATAGTCTTCCATTTTACTCTAACGAAGGATAAAAATGATCTATCAAGAGAAATTTGTTGATTGTGAAATGAGATGTGAAGATGCAGATAAGGATCCAAAATGTGGATAAGATACCAAAACCATAACCTGTTTGTTTCACCTCAAATTTGAATGAGGGACATTCTCTGTTAGTAAACCGGATTACTAACAGTCCTCCTGAACTGTTCCTGCACTCCTTAACAAATTAGTTAGAAAGGGGGACCCATGCCATTGTAGTCTTGGGTGTTCCATATTCATCAGTGTATGTAACCTGTTTAAGCACACACTCTTCTGTCAAATTATTTATCTCTTTATCCTTTTCCTTTTGTTTTACTTTCCAAATTTGTTTCTGTTCAATTACTTTTGATTTGAAACAATTGAATTTGGAACTCATTTTATTTCTAAGATCCAAAGAAAGAGATTTTGATTTTGAAACTTTGATCTTTTTCATCTTTGAATCATGTGAAACCAGCTTCACATGAGAATGTTTGGATAGAATGTTCATCATCCAACCATTCAATGATTTATGCTATTTACCTGTTGAAATAGAGAAGCAACCCGTGTTGTCTTTATCGTCTGGAACTTGCCTTTGAACCTATGGGCACTTCTTTAGCATGTGACCTTCTTTTCCGCATCTAAAACAAGCCTTGAAAGGCTTTTGGTTCTTTTTAGTCCCGTGGTCATCAGGAGAGGTTGGATCATCCTTTGTGGTTGTTGCAGCTTGTTGATAACCTTGAAGCTTCTCCTTTTGGATATCAGGAAAGTGAACCTTTTAAGGCTTTATCGATGTGGATTTCAAACTGGGCTGTGATTTGAAGTGTGATTTTTGAGGAGAGGAAATCTGAGCATTCTCCCGAGAACCCTTTTGTATGACTGGTGACTTGGCACACTTTGAGGTAGGTTTGTGACAAGCTTAATGGATAGAAGATGAAGATGGTGAGTGCTTCTGCTGATTTTTGGAGGAACTGCTGATTTGTTTAGCAGTTGGGGATGAGATCCGGATAGGTCTTGATTCAGCTTTTGGAAGCTTTTGAGACTTTACAATTTCAGGAGATATCTTGATCTGTAAGGAACGAACACGTTCCTCTGTGTTTGATTCATCATCTGAGCTTATCCAGTCTTGTATACATTGATCTTTCCCTAACGGATCTTGATTGACACCACCTTTTGGGTTGGCTTCAGTAATAGGATTCTGATTGCCTGACAATTCGACAACTGTTCCTTCTTTGACAAACCTGACAGGAACAAACGAAGGAATGTTACCTGTTTTGAATTTGTTGAAGAAGATGGAGAAGCAACTGTTATTGGTTTTGGAACACCAGTGGTGGAATCGTCATTAATCTTCTTATCAAATCCCTGCCTATGGAATCCCAAACGTACAAGAGAATCCTACACATCTCTAACCTCTTAAAGATTAACACTGCTTAAACCTGCATTTAAACTATTAGTGTCTGCAGCTTCAATCAAATGATTATGGATGAGGTTAAGGCATAGGAGAGTAACAATGGGTGCTAGGATGAGGATAGACGTATGGATTTTCACCATAACCCACTCCCGTTTTAATCCTAGCTCCCATTTGTTTACACAGTAGCTCTTCCTGTTTCATTCTGGATATGGTCCATCTATCAAGCTTTGTTTTAAGCTTGTTTGTTTCAATTTCAGCCAAGGTGACTCTTTCGGTTAAAATATTAATTTCAACATTTCTTTTAAGAAGAGTTCGTTTTAAATGATCTTTTTTTTAAACTTCATTTAATTTTATAAAAAACTTGACTTCATTCTTTTTAAGTTCCGTGTTTATGGTGGTTAATTCCTTTTGGTTATCTAAAAGTAACCTATTAGCTTTATACACACCACATAAATGAATTTTACAAGCAAAAGAACTCAGATCCTGAACCATTTCATATGGAAGATCCAGGATGACTCTTTCAGCAGCAAGAGCCTTCTCACAGTTGCAAACTCTGGTATTTCGCTTCCATTCTCTTCCTTCTTATCATCATAAACTTCATCATTCAACTTAGCTCCACCTTTACCCATTGATTTCTGCTTAAGCTCCTCTTATACCTCTTTAATTCCAGGTTTCGGTAAACTTTAGAATTGGTGCCAGAATCTGATCTCTCTTCTTGTTTCTCTTTGGAGTTTGAAGTGGTCTTTGGAGTTTAATATGTCACTTCATAGTACTCACGACGTTTGATATCCAACTCAATTTCTTTCAGTTTGTTAATCACCTCCAATAGTTTGTAATCCCGAAAGCCTCTATCTCGTTTACTCGACTTGGCTTGTGAGCTCCATTCTGATGGGAGGGAATCAAGCAATCTCAGAATTTGTTCATGATTTCCCAATTGGGCATCAAACTTTTTTAGATTGCTTGCCACCAACAGAAAACGATCAATAAAATCAGACATCCTTTCATTCTTTAAAGCTACAAAATTATCAAACCGACATTGTGTAATGTGAGATTATCAGATTCGAAGGGTTTACACAGTTCTGCAAAAGCCATTTTTTTTAATGTGTTAATAATTTTAAACAATTAAACGCCCCAAAAATAGTACTCCAAAAAAATTGTAAAATAATTCTCCAACGGGAAAAATATTTTTTAAAGTCAACTAAATCTTTCCAAGCAAAAATATATAATTTTTTTTAAATTGTTGAATAATATTCTTATTCATTTATATTTTTTTATATATACTGTTTGCAAACAAAGCCCTATGTGCATTTTTTTTGTGCAGGAGATCCTTGTCTTGCTTTCTCCACTTTATGTTTTATCAACAACTTCTCCATCTCCTCTTCATCAAAATCAAGATCATACCCGCCCGTGCCATCGCCATTTAAAACTTGCAAATTCGTTACCAGCTTTGGAAGGGGAGAACAAGCATCTGGTTTTCTCTTTCAACAAACCCTAGCTTTCTGATGTTCTAATTACCGATTTTGATCTTTGGTGTTGATATGGTGCAGTCAACGGGTGCGGTGGCCGTGGTTGCTGGCTTCGCGATGGTGGTTGCAGCGGAGGTGGTCGATGGGAGGAGTGTTCGCCAGGGTTTAGGGTTGACAGTTAGGGGCTGATGAGATGGGGTTTTCGGGTGAGGGGGACTGCGGGTGGAGGTGGAAGGAGGCTGCGTTGTGTGACTTAAGGAAGGTGATGGTGGGTAAGGGTTCACGAGATTGGTGGTGCGGCGGTTGGATTTGGGGTTCGGTCGAGGGAGTGGCTTTAGGAGGTTGGAGGTGGTGGGGGTTCGGCGGAGTTAAGAGTTCCGACGGGGTTGAAGGTAGATGTGATGGTGCAGGCTACGGTTGGTTGGGCATCATGGTCGAGATCTAGGCATCGCGGTCGAGATCTGGGCATCGAAATCTATTGGTGATGATTGTGGCTGGGCCTCACCTACAGGTTAGGGTTGGCGGTGGTGGGGTTGACTGCAGAGGGATTGTGAGGTGGAATATGGTTGTTGGTTGTGTGGTGGTGGTTATGGTTATTAATAATGGTGGTTGTGGCTAGGGTTTTGTGGAGATGGTTAATGATGGAAACACTAGTTTCTCTGGGTATAAAGATAGACTCGCCGGAAACTTCACCGGAAAACACAAGTTCGCCGGCAAGTTCGCCGGAAAAACACTTAGTTTTGCTGGAAAATTGACCAAAATTATTAGTTTCGGCAGCACTTTAGCTGGAAAAACTAGTAGTTTCGCTAGAAATTGATGAACTTTCGTTCAAATGATATAGTTTCGCACCATGAAGATTTGAAGGTTCTTCAAGGCTGCCAAGAACACCAAGAACACCAAGAGCACACACACAACTGTGTGTGAGAGAAACAACTTTAAATTCGAATTTCTATTCAAATTTCTTGTATAAAACGATTTGTAGATGTAAATATGATATCAAATAGTGTAAATCTATTCTGAAATGTTGTAGATTTGATCAGAATCAGTGATATTGATGAACACAAAAACTCAGATCTAGTTTCTCTCTTTAAAACTCTATTTTCTCTCTCTAAAACTTTTCTTTAATCATCAAAAATTGGTAGCAATCTTCAACAATAATTACTCAATAGGATCTTTTTTGGCTCTGATACCAAATTGTTTGTCCCTAACAGCTTTGAATCATAAAATTGATGAAGATTTTGGATCAAAAGTATATAAAATATGGATAAAAAGATGAAGAATGAAGAACACCAAATAAAACCCCAATTTGATCTGAATTTGATTGCAATAGGTGTTGTTTATATGGAAACCCCTATCAATGGCTCATTCAAGCTCCTTTACCCTAATTATAACTTAACAATATATAGTTAATATAATATTCACTAATGACATATTAAGCCCCTAGACTTAAACTAATTACGGCAAAATACAAATAAAACATGAAAATGACTAAAACAAGATTAAATATATTTTGTTGACACAAAATATATTTATTAACAAAAAAACTCTTAGTCAAATATATCTTCAACGGCTCGTCTCAGTTCTTCGTCTCGAACGCGTTTGTTTGACTTTTGCGTTGACTTTGACCGTGACATTGACTTTTGTTGACTTTGACTTTGTTGGTAAAATAAACTATCCTTTTCAGACCCAACAGTGTTAAAACAATTACTAAGAAATCTTAATGTCTGGTTGTGATAGATGATTACTCAAGATACTCGTGAGTAGGATTTCTAGATTATAAAGGTTATACCGTAGAAGAGTTGCAGAAGCTGATCCTCTCAATTGGAACCATCAACAAAAGGAAGGTTATGGCCGTCATAAGTGACAATGGAGCTGAATTCAGGAATCACATCTTTGACTCTTTCTGCGCAAACAGAACTATGTTGATTGAGTCAAAGCTTCCAATCATTTTCTAGGTAGAAGCAATCAATTGTGCGTCCTATGTACTGAATAGGGTTCTTATCGCAAAAGACAGATGAAGACTCCATGTGAGCTTCTTCATAAACAAAAGCCCTTGATTGACTTCTTCCATCCGTTTGGTTGCTCTTGCACTTTGCTGAATACTCAAGCTCAAAAATCAAAGTTTGGTGCTGTTTCAGATGAATGCTTCTTTGTTGGCTATTCCTCCTCTCAAAAGGCGTATAGGATGTACAATAAAAGAACGCGCATTGTGCAGGAGTCTTTCTATGTTGATTGGCAAGAGTCAAACTCACCAAACATAGGATCAGACCCAGAATGGTTTTATGACTCTAATATTGTCTTCAAATCCTTTAATATTCCAATATTTGACAATGATGTTGCTCCTCAAATCAATGTACAAATCATTCCCCCACTTGATCCACAACCACAACCACCTCCATAACCTAAACTCCATCCCGATCCACCAATTGACCCTTCACCTACACATTCGTTTGACATTGCACCCACACCTTCACCACAACCAACTCCTTTAACACAACCATGCTCACCTTCCCAACTGTCACAAACTGAATCCACATCTCATTCCAATCCTTTAACCCTGAATAACAATTTTAAGACATAAAAAACCATCCACATGATTACATCATTGGTTCTATTTTAGATGGCGTGAGGACACAGAGTCAAACTGGATTGATAAATTAATGTCTTTATATTGTTTCGTATCTCAGATCGTTCCCAAAATGTCTCTGTAGCACTTCAAGACCCAGGTTGGGTTGAATCTATGCAACTGAAGCTTCAACAATTCAGGAAACTAAAAGTTTGGAAATTTGTTGATCTTCCTCCAAAAACGTTTCCCATAAGTACCAAATGGGTATATCGGACGGACCAAATGATTGAGGGGTTGTAATAAGAAATAAATCAAGGTTGGTTGTTCAAGGATTTTCTCACGAGGAAGGAATTAACTACATGGAAGTATTTGCTCCAGTTGCTTACATTGAAGCTATCTGAATTTTTGTTGCTCATGCTGCTCACAAATGGATGTGAAGTGTGCATTTCCTTATAGAAACATTGATGAGGAAATTTATGTCTATCCGCCACTAGGTTTTGAGCATCTTGATTTTTTAGATAAAATTTATAAACTTGATAAATCCTTATATGGATTACATCAAGCTCCTCGCATCTGGTATGAAACTCTGACACAATATTTGCTCAGCAAGGATTTCTCTCGGGGAACTATAGATATGACACTGTTCAAGAAGGAAGTTGATGGTGAAATGCTGATTGTTCAAGTGTATGTGGATGATATCATTTTTGGGTCAACAAATGAGAAACTGTGTAGAGAGTTTGAAGAAGTAATGAAGGATCGCTTTGAAATAAGCATGATGGGGGAGTTGTGCTTTTTTCTTAGAATTGCAAGTTGAGCAAACGCCTGATGGCATTCTAATTCAACAAGAAAAGTACGTTCTAGAGATTCTCAAGAAGTTCAAGATGGATGATGCTTTTCCGAAACTCACTCCTTTCACTGCTCAAACCTGCTTAACTCCTGATAATAATGGGAAATCCATGGATGCTCATCGTTATCGCTCCACAATTGGACCCCTCATGTATCTCACTACGAGTCGTCCGGATATTACATTCGTTGTGTGTTACTATGCCAATTATCAAGCAAATTCGAAATAATCTGATTAAAAGGCTATTAAACAATCTTTTGATATCTTAAGGGGTCCTCTTGTTTGGTTCTTTGGTATACAAAAGAAGGAAACTTTGATTTGCATGCCTATTCTGACAATGATCACAGAGGTTGAAAGATGAACAGAAATCTATCACCGATGGATATCAGTATCTTGGCGATTGTCTGGTTTCATGGCAAAACAAGAAGCAGATAACTGTGTCTTTATCTACTCGTAAACTTGAATATGTTGCTACATCAAGTTGCTATTGCATAATATGCTTGATATTACTTGCTATTGATTGCTATTGCTATTGCTTTTGTTATTGAGTCGGGGGTCTCTCTAGAACCTGTTGGTCCATTGATGATCGAAACACAGTGAAAATGATATAATATAAACTCAAATCCCACTGAAATACAATCCAAACAATAATCTATGAAAAGTGTTTCAATGTAAAACCATTTTGAAATCAAACAACAATCAAACAAGGGTCAAAGATAATAAACAAATGATTCCAGCCAAACAAACACAATAATATGAGTAACGCAGAAGTATATTCTCAATTAGGGTTGTGCAAAACTTACACAAACCGATTACAAGTTACATATATATAGATATGCTAGTTTCGCTGATAGTTTCGCTGGGTAGTGAAACTGTCCTGACCGGCAGCATAGATTCACCCGGATGCGAAACACCATTTTGCAAGGTGACCTAAGTCAGCTGACTACTAGCAAAACTATAGTTTTGCTGGTAGTTTTGCTGGGTCAATGAAACTCTTACAAAAACTAAAAATAATTACTATTTACATACAAAAGATTAACTAACATTAAACCTATTACAAATAAACCAAAATAAACAATCTAACTAAGGTGAGTCCAACCTATACTTGATCTTCAATACACCCCCTAGGTTGGATCTCACTGGCTTGCTCTTCATTCTCTATTTAAGCTCCAGCCTGGTCTCCCCCTTGACCTTCATCTTCATTGGCTTTCTATTCTGCTTCTTTATTAGCTCCAGCTTATCCAATCACATCATCCCCAGCATGTGCCCTTGCTTGTGAAAATTGCTTAGCTAAGTCCTGCACATCCATTCTTGTTTTGTTAGCTTGGATTACTTTCTGTGTTAACTCCCTGATCTCAGCCCTCACCCCTTTAGCCTTGGTTGCCACTCTCATAAAAAGGCTGGCCTCAGTTCTAGTCTTAGCTCCGGCTCCTGCCTTAATATGATTTTCACATAAGATCTTCAAGTCTTCATCTCCAAACAAGAACACTTCCATCAGATCAAATAATCTTATCTCCTGATCACCTTTAATCCTTATCACAGCTTCCCCACTATTGTTGCCATAGAACCACTTGACAAAGTCTTTCATCATAGGGGGAAGTGGATTGGGCACACATACTCGATTGACTGTCTTTGTAGGCTTAAGTTTTAACACAATCTTTCTTTGCCTGTGGCCCAATCCAAGTCCTTCTTGGACCACCTTCTCTCGAGCTTCATATAGCCAAACGCTTCAAAGTTATCTTTCAGCCCCTTCTGAATCTCCTTCTCCAACATCATTGCCCTTTCACTGGCATCAGCATCTATCAACGGGATCTCAACTAACCACCTTAAGTCCCATCTAGGCAAGGTCTTAAATGCCTTCCTCTTGTTCAGATAATATATATTTCCACCCCTCCTCTTATTCATGAATAGTTTCAGCTCAGCATTGTATTTCCAGCTAATGATTTTCTTGTTAGCATCGTTCTGGCTAGCCTCTTGTATGTTTTGAAAAGGGGGTGTTATCTCCTCAGGCTCCTTCTCTTTCGCGAACCAATCTTGCTGATCCAGCTGAATAATATCACCTTCTATTGATTCTTGCTGAGCCACATAAGTTCCGAGCCTCTCATCTACTTCATAATATTCCGGCTCTGAGCTATAGTCAACTAGTTGCTCATCATCGTCTTCTTCCTCATCAACCAACCTCCTATCAGGCTCTTTTTCTTTGCCTTTTTCACTTAAATTGACATGCACTTCCTCTCCTGTTAGATCTTTTTCCACCTCAAATCTCAAATTAAATTCAGCTTCGGAGATTTTAACTCCACCAACATCCATTTTTTTAACACCACTTCCTTCTGCACCTACATCAATATTACCAACTTTTCACCTGCTACTTAATCACCAACACCAGAACCTACATCAAAAGTTGGATTCACAGCTCCACTCGTGCCTCTCCTTCCTTTGATGATGAACCCCCAACATTGACGAATTCATACTTTGAGATGTTAGTCAGATTGTTCCGTTCTTCTTCAGATCTTTGACTGGGTAGGCCAATCACTACTTTTAACTCATTCAATTCTTTGAAAATAGTCTCGATCAATTCTTGTTGTTCCACAACTATTTTCTTCAAACCCTCAATAATAACATCCTTCTCCTTTCTCCTGTATCTCATGATTTACCAGCTTGGTCTTTATCATGCTCAGCTTGTTTGCCAAAGATGCATTGACGTTTCTAATCACATCTTGATCAAGATCAGACCAGGCATCTTTCCTTCCGGCTTATTCTGTGAAAATCTGCTGTCTATGTTTTGTTCTTCTTTCAGACACATTAGCAGCTTCACTTTCCTCCTCAGCCCGTTTCTTACTCCTCTTTTCCTTTTGAGCTCACACCTCCTCAGCCATCTCATCAATATCATCTTTAAAATTATATTCCTTTTCCTTAGCATACCTTTTCCTTTTCTTAATAGATTCTTCTTTTCTAGCTCCGTTTTCCACCACATTCTTGTGTTCAGATTTAATCACCCTCCAAATGTAGTTCCACCTCTCAGGTGGGTACATATTCTCCAATAGATACGTGATCTTCCCACTGAAATCATGTTTGATTGCATAGCAATCAGCAAAAATCCTTGGGTTCATCTGTGCCAATTTCATTTCTCCGAGTCTTGGCACATTCGGGATAAGATCATCAATCAGCATTTGGATGAATCTTGGGTATAACAACCACTTATCCTTCTTCAGTTCCATGATGTTTTTAGTCATGCAGTCAAAGATAAGTTTTGCAATATTGGCCTTTTGTCCCCTGTAGAATATAATCATGGCCCTTGCCTAGTGAATGTTTAGCCCATCTGATCCTCCTTTTTCTTTGATCTAGACACATGATAAAGACATGGGCTATGTATCTCCATTCTTTGGAAAGAAGAGATTTCTTAATTTCCTTCTTTGAGCCAAATGGGGGCCCTTATATCCAATACTTCTGAAAGCCTCTAAGACTTGGCAAATCAGAAAGCACAACCTCAGGGCCACAATCATCCTCGAGACGAAGTACTCTGGCAATAGTATCAGCTGTGATGACAATGTCTTGCCCTTGGATCCTGGACACTATCCGATTGGGAACTGATAAAATGTCATACTCAGCTGATCTCCAGAAATCTCTCACAAGAGGATCATAGATGGTAGGAATGTGATAAATGCCATAGAAAATTGGAGATTGCCTCAACCATCTAATACAGTCTCTGAATCCCGCGGCTTTTGGATTCTCGTTGTCTAGCAAGGCTACAATGTTGAACTTATCATCAATTTTTAAGCTTGCCATAACAACTGAGAAGGAAATACACAAAGATTAGTGAAATGAATATACACAATGAAATACACACAAAAAGATAATAAAAACAAGATTTTGGCTAGTTTCGCTCGGCGAAACAGTTACTTTCACTGTTAAGAAATCATAGGTTCGCTGAAATTAAAGCTTAGATTTGCTGAGTCATAGGCATTGAGGTATGATCACTAGGTTCAAATTAGTTTCGCTAATAACTTATTTAGTAAGTTCGCCTAAGAGAAACTAAGTTTCGCTATTAGTTTCACTTATAATTAAACTCAGCAATCCTAGCCGGTGAATCTGTATTTTTGCTGAAAATGTCCCAGCGAAACCGTCAATTTTGCTTTTCAGCATAACTTTACAATTTTGCTCGAAACTATGAACTTTCATTCAGTTTCGCTGAAGCATCTCATAGTTTTGCTAGACGAAACTGTGACTCTGTAGCTTCAGCGAATCAAAATTAGAGTCAATTTCAGCCGAATAAACTGATTAAAGAAAACACCAAGGTCGCCTAACACACCTAATCACATAACCATGATATATTTTAACCAAAACATGCAATGAGGTGATTTTCGCTAAAAGAGACCGAGAGAAACTAGGGTTTTCTATTTTCACCCATATGAGTTTGAAACTTGATTGAGGCAATATATACCACCTAGTTTCGTTGGCAGTGAAACTATAGTTTCTCCCCGGTAAACAGATTGCCCTTGAATGAGCGTGACTGTTGCCGAAAGTGTAGTTTCGCTCGACGAAACTATAGTTTCGCCCTTTTTTTAGTAATGTATATATTTTATGAAAAAGCAAACATTTGTAAAGGATAAAATCCTCACCCACTGTTCCAACTTAAAAAAAACAAGTCACTAACTAAATGATTATACTATGAACAATTTAAATAAAATAAAATAGAATTAAGGATAAAATAAAATGAAATAAAATATCAAAAGGATATAGTTTGCATCTTTTTCTCGAAGTTTTTCTAAGAATCGAGTCTTGGCGAGATTGCTGATATGTTTGTCCTCTTAATCACATGCCTTATTCTTTTCAACGAATGACATACAACTGATTTTATCATGTTTTATGTTCGATTAAAGTAGCTAAGATAACTTGATTCCTCATAGACATCTGACAAAGAACTTATCCCGTCATCAAGGTTTATTGAGTGTAATCATTGTTTTTGCTAGAGTTGTTCATAATTGACACGGATGCATGCATATGATAGCATGATCTTTTGACGAGACACAATAATATACAGATACAATGATGATATCTCCAGGTCTATACTTCCGTGTAACAGAGGTGATGTGCATTCTTATTCCAAAAGATGAGAGCTTCAGGTCAATGCTTCCGCATAGCAGAGATGATCATCATAGCGTGTTGATGAGAGCTTCAGGTCAATGCTTTCGTATAGCAAAGAAGATCATCACTCCAGGTCAATGCTCATGCATAGCAGAGGAGATAAACATGCATTTTATTATACATAATATGCTATTTGAGCTAAGAGGTATTAGACCCAATACGGACTTAAAATAGACTTAAGACAAAAATCAGCCACTCTCAACCAAGTTTTTGACGAGACTTGTATGTTTGTGCAGGCCAAAATGTCATAAGAAAAGTCCTTATTACCGAGTTCTTGATCTTTAGTTTAGCTGCACGATTATTGTTTACTTTGTTTTCTGGCCGAGTCTACCACGCATATCCCGACACAAGTCGTTGACCTCTTTTTAACTTCTTTTTTTGGGGGTTCCTGAGAAAGCAAAATTGGTAAACACTTTAAAAGTATATTCTTCCCCCTAAATTTCTATTTACCCTCACGGGGATAGAAAATGGTAATTTCGCTTTAGAAATTTATGTAATTTTCCAAATATAAAGGAAAAATAAATTAAAAAAATTAAAATAAGAAGGAATATGGGATATCGGAAATTATTTCACAGATCTAAAAAGGAAAGAGTTGTTTATTAAAGTAGGACATTTTATTAGAAAAAGAATTTTTCAAAAAGATATTAGACCAACATAGAGACAGTTCATAAAAACGAGGTTTGTCAAATGTTTTAGTGAAAAAATCTGCTCTTTGACTTTTTATGTCAATAGGAATAATATCAATAAACCCTTTTTCCTGGGCATCTCGGATTGCATGAACCCTTGTTTCAATGTGCTTGGTTTGAGTGTGATGAATTGTATTTTTGGCTATTCCAATGGCAGCTTCATTATCATAAAAGAATGGTGTCTGAAGAAAATTGATGCCATAATCCACCATCTGATGTTGAATCTAAAGCACTTGACAGCAGCAGCTTAAGGAAGCAACATATTCAGCTTCACTTGTAGATAAAGATACAGTTGTCTGCTTCTTGCTTTGCCATAAAACAAGACAATTCCCAAGATACTAGCATCCACTGGTGACTGATTTCTGGTTCATCTTGCAACCTCCGTGATCACTGTTAGAATAAGCATGCAAATCAAAATTTCCTCCTTTGGGATACCAAATACCTAAACGAGAGGACCCTTTTAGATATCAAAGATACGTTTAACAGCCTTTTTTCATGAGAATCCTTCGGATTTGCTTGATAACGAGCACAGTAACACACGGCGAAAGTAATGTCCGGACGACTCGCAGTGAGATACATGAGAGACCCAATCATAGTTTGATAACGATGAGCATCGATAGGTTTTCCATTATCATGTAGAGTTAAGCAAGTTTGAGCAGTAAATGGGGTTAGTTCAGGAGATGCATCATCCATCTTGAATTTCTTGAGAATCTCCAGAACATACTTTTCTTGATGATTCAGAATGCCATCAGGCTTTTGTTCAACCTGTAATCCTAACAAAAAGCATAACTCCCCCATCATACTTATTCAAAGCGATCCTTCATCACTTCTTCAAACTCTATACATAGCTTCTCATTTGTTGACCCAAAAATGATGTCATCAACATACACTTGAACGATCAGCATCTCACCATCAACTTCTTTCTTGAATAGTGTCATATCTTTGGTGCCACGAGAAATACCTTTGTTGTGCAGATATTGTGTCAAGGTTTCATACCAAATACGAGGTGCTTGATGTAATCCATATAAGGATTTATCAAGCTTGTACACCTCATCTAGAAAATATGGATCCTCGAAACCTGGAGGCTGACAGACATATATCTCCTCATCAAAGTTCCCATATAGAAATACACACTTGACGTCCATTTAAAATACCTTAAAATTCTTGTGAGCGGCGTGAGCAACAAAGATTCTGATAGCTTCAATGTGAGCAACTGGAGCAAACACTTCAGTATAATCAATACCTTCCTCTTGAGCAAATCCTTGACGACCAGCCTGGATTTGTTCCTGATAATGACTCCTCGATCATCTGGCTTGTTCCAAAAGACCCATTTAGTTCCAATGGGAAACTTACTTGGAGGAAGATCGACTAGTTGCCAAACCTTCAGTTTGCTGAATTGCTGAAGCTCCATTTGCATAGATTCGACCCAACTTGGATCCTGAAGTGTTGCTGTCACATTTTTAGGTACAACTTGAGATAAGAAGCATGCATAGAGACATTCATTTATCAAACCAGATTGACTCCATGTCCTTACACAATCAGTTAAGGAACCAATGATATAATCGAGTGGGTGGTCTTTTAGGGTTTTGAAATTGGTGTGAAGGGTTAAAGGGTTTGATTAAGTTGAAGAGTTGGTTTAGGATGGTTGGGAAAAGGAAGATGGAGGTGATTAGGAAATTCGTTATGGTGGAGGTGTGGATGGGATATCAAAAGGATATGGAGGCTCATATAGTTGTTGAGGTTGAGGTTTAGGTTGTGGGGGTGATTGTGGCTGTGGTTGTGGTTATGGTTCAGGTGGAGGAATGATTTGCATAATGGGTTGAGGAACAACATATCATCAAATATTAGAAGATTGAATGATTGGAGACAGTGTTAGAGTCATAAAACCATATTGGGTCCGACCCCATGTTTGGTGAATTTGACTCTTACCAATCAACATAGAAGGATTCCTGCACAATGCGTGTCCTTTTATTGTACACACAATACGCCTTTTGTAAGGATGAATAGCCAACAAATAAACATTCATCAGAAATAGCATGAAATTTTGACTTCTGTGCTTGCGTATTTGCAGGATCGGTTTTGGTCACTCAACAAGTGGTTTCTTTCTCTCAAACTCACCTTGAACAACACTCAGAAAGAGTTTTAACAAGAGTTGATCACAATATAACAAGTAGCAAATGATAATAAACATAGGAAGTAAATTTTCAAGGTACTTTTATATATTGATTCTCAACTCAAAGGATTACAAGACTCTTACAAGGCACAATCTCTCTATCTATTGAGTTACAATGAGAACTATATATAATACTACCTACAGCCGGATATACTTTGATCTCAGCTGGAAACCTATAACCAAAAAGCCTATACTACAAGACTATAGGTTAAGGTATCTCGGATATCTTATCTGAGATTTGGTAGTCAGGACATGTCCCTGACTTACGTTTTGTCACCAACTAAAGTTGGTAACATGTACTATCATAAAAAGGAAACAATAGAATAAAGTATGGTCAACAATATGGCTCTTTAAGAAGAAGCCATGCTGTATCAGAGGTCTGCAGCGGATTGTCAGAGACCATACTTATGTCTACTGGTTATAGCAACGTCTTCCGAAGGTTAAATTGCTTCGGAAGAATAACTTCTTCCGAAGCCACTTATACTTCGGAAGACTGCTTCTTCCGAGGCTTGGAGTCTTCTTTGTCTTCGGAAGTAGAGTTTGTCTTCAGACTTTGTCTTCAGCTCTTGTCTTCAAACTTTGTCTTCAGCTCTTGTCTTCAGACTTTGTCTTCAGACTTTGTCTTCAGCTCTTGTCTTCAGACTTTGTCTTCGGAAGATGTCTTCAGCTGATGTCTTCAGCTGTTATCTTCAGACTTTGTCTTTGGAAGATGTCTTCAGTTGATGTCTTCAGCTGATGTCTTCAGCTGTTATCTTTAGACTTTGTCTTCATAAGATGTCTTCAGCTGATGTCTTCAGCTGATGTCTTCAGCTGATGTCTTCAGCTGTTATCTTCAGACTTTGTCTTCGGAAGATGTCTTCAGCTGATGTCTTCAGCTGTTATCTTCAGACTTCGGAAGTTCTCATACTTGGCTTTGGAAGCCTTTGAATGTAGCACCAAAATCGACTATGTGAAGTAGTTTTGGTTGCACCAGCCTTATAGAGACCCAACAAACTCCCCCTAGGCTGATGCTACCAAAACTTTACTTCCCTCTTCTTCTCAAAACTTTCAGCAACAAGGAAAGTAGATATCTGTCTGTTTCCTTGTTTTTCCCTGATGTGGTGCTGAGAAGTTTGTACAAATCCTTGGTAGACAGTACATCCAGTTTGTTACCTTGGATTATATGTACCCTTTCTTGTGGCCCTCTAAAAAGAGTTAGTTGATGGGAAGTATAGTCATATTTCCATCTAAGTATTGGTTCCAATTCCGGACCCTCCACCATCTGTAGAAAGGCTGCGCCCTTGGTGGTAGGTCTTTCCTTTTCTTCATGTCTTCTCAGCTTCAACTCTTCATTCATATTTCCCTTTGCAGTTAGCTCAGCTAAGTGAATACTGCTGAGATGATTCCTGATGACAGCAGCAGTCTCAGAGTTGGAGGGATTGGAGAATGGCTTATCTGCCAGCTTAGCAATGTTAAATATGCTGAGATGCAATAGAGAAGTGGCATTAAGTCGGTTGATTTCACCATTCTCTCTTTCCACAACAAAGTTGTGAGAAGTTTCATCGAACCTCCACTGGATTATACTGTTCCTAGGCATAGGAGACTGACTAGGAATCCTGTCCTCCTTCCTTGTATCCAGTAGAGTCACCAGTTTTCTTCTAAGTCTCTTCTCTTCAGCATTTAGAGAATCAGAGTTGAGACCAAGAAGTATTGCTGTCTGGCCCAAAGTTCCTCTAGGCAAATCAAGAAACTGATCTAGTGTGAGGAAACTTGAAGAGTCATCAAAATAGGTAATGTTGATGAGATCTTCCTCACAGGAGATGTTGCTCAGAGTTATGCAGTTGTTGAGCTTTGTCTTCATTTCCTTAAACTCTTCAAGAGAGAGATGTTGAGAAGGCTGAGGGGATGGTCTTGGTATCAGTTGGGTAGGTTTGGGTTTACTGGTTCTGGGTTGTGTTTTGGGTTTGAGGATAGGAAGTTTAGGTGGTTGCGGTGATGAAGTGGGTATGGGTAGAGTTGTAGGTGCAGGGGTGAAGGCTTCATCTAAGGGCTCGGTTTTGATAGGAAATGGGATTGGTTCTTCTGGTGTAAGTTGTGGTTGAGTGGTTGGTTGTGGTTGAGTGGTTGGGTGTGGTTGAGTGGTTGGGGTGTAGATCATTCCCTGTCCCCTTCTATACATCTCCTTCCTTTTTCCCATACAGATGTCAGCCTTTATTTCACTGACTATCCGTTGGAGTGTCCTTTCGGACATGGGTCCCACCTGCCTACCAGAGAAGCCGTGAGCCCGGAGATAGTCTTTCATCCAGGCTTTGTCTCCGGACCTCTTGGCTGCAGCGACCTTCTCTACTTCTTTCCTCTGCTTCTTCTCCTTCATCTTCTCCCTTGCAGCCCTCTTTCTTTCTTTCTCCATTTGATCCTGCTCTTTATTATGTAATAAAGGATCATATCATTATCATGTGGAGAGAGTTCTGAAAGATTGAAGCCTGTAGAGAGTAGGAATTTAATCCTAGCTTCTCTCAACTGCAGAGGAACTTTCCTTTGTTCCTCCTCTTCCCTCTCTAAGGCCTACCTGGCTTCTTCTTGTTGTTTTAGCCTGGTTGTCCTCTCCAAAGTCACCAACTCCTCTAGTGGTAGCAGGAGTACTTCCTCATTGGCAGCTCCTAAGTTGATGAGCTGATCAATGAGTGCTTCCCTTCTCTTGTTGTTGATTTCCTCCTGATTGGCTGCAGCTGCCTTTGAACTGGCAGCTAGCAGCTTTTCAGCAGAAAATCTACCTTTCTTCTTTAACTTCTCAATCTTTTCCTCTTCCTGAAGCTCTTCCGCGGTCATTTTTCTCTTTCCTTTGTCTTTTACAGAACTTGACTGTGGTGGTTTTTTGATAGAGGGTTCGGATTATAAGAGAGAGTCAGCTGGTGTTTGGGATGGAGGTAGATCAGAAATGTCCTCCCTGCTCAACTCAGATGCTATTTCAGTAATGACATGTGTGATGATCAGTTCCTTGGACATTTTGAACAATCCTTCCGCAGCTTCCATCTCAGCTTTGGAAGACTTATCTTGTTCTTCTTCAGCTTCAACTTTAGCTTCGGAAGTTTCAGCCTGAGCTTCGGAAGAAGATGCTGATGCGAGTTCTGTCCCAACTGTTTCAGTTGCTGGGCCATCAGTCCCCATTTCCCCTTCAAAGTTAATCTTAGGTTCCATGTGGACCTTAGGTTGACCAACTTCTTCCATAGTGGTAGAAGGTGCAGTAAGCCTTTGAAGCTCTTCAGCTCCAAAGTAGATCAGTGTGGTGTCCGGGCTGGGCTGATCTAAAGAGGATCTCAATACATACTTTGTAAAAATTCTGTAGAGATCATGAAGCATTTGTGAGTCAATCTTGAGAATTGATTGAGATGACTCAGGCAAGGTAATGATTTAGGAAGTAGAGGACTGGATCGGTGGTTCAGGTGTTTGTCTCTGATCTTTCTCCCGCTTCTTGGTAGCATCATCTTGAGAGCTAGATGAGCTAGAGGAAGAAGTCAATGAGACTTGGATAGGTACATGCCTAACAGACCTCTCCGTCTGTTTCTCAGTTAGTTTAGCCTTGAGATTGTCAATCTTAAGTTGCTGAGTGGTTGTCCTGTTCTCTAAAATCCTAACCTGAGATTCAAGGTTTGAGACCTTAGAGATCAAGTACTGAATAGTGAGTTTCATACTTCCCTCATCTTCATGTGAAGAATCACGGGGAGATGAGATAACATACCTAGTATGTTCAGTCTCACCACCAGATGTGGCTTCTTGGCACCCTGGATACCTTTGCTCAAAGTTATCTCTTTCAGAGATATGAATGGGCAAAGTTGCCGTAGACTCAGTCTGATTGATGTTACCACTGTCCTGAGAGCTCAATGAGAGACTCTGAGTAGTGGCAGCTGAGCCTACATGAGTCCCCTCCACATCAGTGGGACTCACCTCAGTTGTTGGCTTCTGATGGGGGCTAGAGATAAGGGATCTCTCTTGGCTCTGTTGATCTTTGAGAGGGTGTTGAAGATCGACTTCATGGCCATGGAGAGATGTTTTCTCTTCATCAGTTTGGAGTAATAGGTCAGTGAAGGGTAGAGAGGTTAAACCCACTGACCCGGGACCTAGATCAATGTCTACATGCATTGAGCCTCTTGTGGGGCTGTCCGTTATTGGCTGCACAGGGGAGTGTAAATACTCAGCCTATGGGCTAAAGGCTTGGGTGTCGGGCTCTTGGGCTTGAGACTGCGGAGGCTCAAAACCCAAATTGAGGTCAATGGTGAAGGATGGTGTGACCTCGGATTGAGTGGGAGCCCATGTTTCCACTCTAGTCCTTTTGGATTGAACTGGATGAGCTTGTTCAATCAGAGTAGATTGAACAAGGGATTGTTTGGGGCGTCTCTGATATGTTAATTTGATGGGTGGAGAAGGTATTGGGACATTTGTGGTGAGGGTTGCTGGTGTGGGTTCATCACCTGTGGGTCAACAGGGAAGTCACCAGGAGCTATGCGCTCAATCATATTTGGGGGTAAAGGAGTATACCTGCCAGTGAAGTTGATGGACACCTTCTCCAATGTCTTGAAGATGGTAGGCCGCACTTGAGGAACAGTTAGAGTGGCTACACAGACAAGCTTGCTCTGTTCCAACTCGTAGTTGATGATGTGTTGAATGTATCGGGGATACATGAAAAATGTTTGCCTTTAAGATTCCCAAGTAGATTGGTAAAGACAAACCTTAAGTAATTGAAGCGCAGCCCTCTCACCAACCCGTGAACTAGGCATCCTAGTTCGTATGGGATTTGATCCCATCCCCCAGACTTTTTGGATAGGCAGTGAAGAACGATATGCAAAGAAACTTCCAATGATATACGAAGTTGAATTTGTAGACGGTTGACCTGCTCACGTCTCCACCATATCCCATGAGGATGTATGTGCCATCCAAGTCTTCTTTGGGAAACTCAGTAGGAGCTTCATCATCATGAAGATCTAGATGCTCCCTGATGAGTTGTTCACTTATGATCAACTCCTGTCCACAAATGCGGGTTCTTAGGACGTGAACCCCATTTAGGATTTCTGCTTGACCGTTTCTCCAAAATTCAGTCATGTGGTTGGAGTAAACGGTGGGGTTAACGGTAAGCGCCGTGTGGTAGGTTGATTTAGAAAGAAAGGTGATGATTTCAGTGAAGTCAGCATCTCTTGACGAATCAAGTAATGCGACCTGGTTGTGCTGAGGGTTTACCGCCATTGTAAGAGAAAGTAAGCTTGAACTTGGGTGAATTTCAGGATTGGCAGTGAAGTAAATGTTTAGGGAAGTAAATCGGTAAAAGAAGATGAAATTGAACAGTGTGGATTATTTAAATGGTAGGAATTTAGGTAATGGTGGTAGGGCGGCATTGCGGTTATGAAATGACAGTGGCGGTAAGGGATAATTTTAAATATTCTGACATTATCAACAAAATCTTTACCTTTTACAGAGTGGGGCCCAAAAAGATATCCGTTACACAGTAAGATCTCTCTTTCCTAGTATAAAATGTTTCCGAAGGTATTTTGTCTTCCGAAGGCAATTCTTTCTTCCGAAGCAAAACATTGCTTCCGAAGGTAAGAGCTGCTTTCCGAATGAAAAGTTTTATAAGCTTCGGAAGTAGGTCTGATGTGAAATCAATCGCTTCTTCCGAGACAAAAAAAACTCTTCCAAGAAGAAAATTTCCAGTGAGGAATTTTACTTCGGAAGATATTTACAAATATCTTTTGAGGGTTAATTCATCTTCGGAAGAAATTTACACTTGGAATATTTCAAAGAGATCTTTTGTAACAGGGCTTAAATTGTATTGACATAAGACATTACACATTAAAAAGCATTCAAAAGAGGTAGTTAATCAATGTTTATCATCCCAATAGCTAATATCAGATACTTAAATCTTTGTTCATCAAAAGCTTTTGTGAATATATCAGCATATGTTCATTTGAGTCAACTTTGATTAACTTTATCAGATTTTTCTCATGAATATCTCTAATGAAATGATACCTGATATCAATGTGCTCTGTCTTGGAGTGCTTCACTGGATTTTCTATGATGGAGATAGCACTGTTGTTGTCAATATGGATAGGAGTACTCATGAAGTTGAATCCATAGTCTATCATCTGGTTCTGAATCCACAGTAACTGAGCATAGCAGCTAGCAGCAACGATGTATTCAGCTTCAGCAGTTGATGTAGATACACAGGATTATTTCTTGCATTGCCATGAAATGATCCTTCCACCAAGAAATTGACATCCTCCTAATGTGGATTTCTTGTCAATGTTGTAGCCACCATAGTCACTGTCAGAGTATCCATAGAGATTGAAATCACTATTTCTTGGATACCAGAGACCTAGTTTAGGTGCTCCTTTAAGGTATCTGAGGATTCTCTTTGCAGCAGCTATGTGAGACACCTTTGGAGCAGCCTGATATCTTGCACAAATGCAAGTGGCAAACATGATATCAGGTCTACTAGCAGTGAGAAACATCAGAAAACCAATAATTGCTCTATACTGATGTTGATCAGTATCCTCCCCCTCAAGGTCAGGGCAAAGATTATGGTTTCTGGGTATGTGTGTCTTGGTTGGCTTACAGTCCTTCATCTCAAATCTCTCTAAGATGTCATTGACATACTTGGATTGATTGATGAAGAATCCTTCCTTCAATTGCTTCACCTGAATTCCAAGGAAAAAGTCCATTTTTCCCATGGAACTCATCTCAAATTTTTGCTTCATATTGCTTTCAAAGTCCTTACATATTTGGTCATTTGAAGAACCAAATATGATGTCATCAACATAGACTTGAACTAGCAAAATGTCTTCTCCAATC
This sequence comes from Flaveria linearis, assembly GCA_024085815.1. Taxonomy (NCBI): domain Eukaryota; kingdom Viridiplantae; phylum Streptophyta; class Magnoliopsida; order Asterales; family Asteraceae; genus Flaveria; species Flaveria linearis. The sequence goes on from CM044012.1 coordinate 14,087,296, forward strand.
TACCTGATGAAGAGAGTCTTATCAATGGTACCTCTGGTGTAGCCATTCTTCAGGAGAAACTGAGACAAGGTCTCATACCACAGCCTAGGTGCTTGGTGTAGCCCATATAGAGCTTTGTCCAACTTGCACACATAGTTGTGGTGCTGTGGGTCTTCAAATCCTGGAGGTTGACATACGTAGATTTCCCTATCTATATCCCCATATAGAAAAGCACACTTGACATCAAGTTGGTAGATCGTGAAGTTCTTGGATGCAGCATAAGCAAGGAAGATCCTAACTGCCTCAAGTCTTGCAACTGGTGCAAAGACATCAGTATAATCAATTCCTTCCTCTTCGGTGTATCCTTGAACTACTAATCTTGCCTTGTTCTTGATAATCAAGCCTCTATCATCTTTCTTGTTTCTGAATACCCATTTAGTGCCTATGGGTACTTGACCAAAAGGTAGTAGGCATAGGTTCCAGACCTTTTGTCTTCTGAATTGATGCAGCACCTCCTACATCGATTCAACCCAACTACTATCTTTCAAGGCATCTTCCACCTTCTTGGGTTCCATCTGAGATAACAAGCATGAGTACAAGCAGACATTCCCATGATGAGTCTACCCTCTTGTTCTCACACCTTCAGAGACATTCCCTATGATGTTTTCAGTTGGATGAGTGTTGTGAATCCTAAGACGAGGAATCACTTCCAGTTGCAGAGATAGGTCCAGGTTGGACATATTCTGATCAGGAACTGGATCACTCTGTCCAGCTGCTGTTTCAAAGTCATTTAATGAGGACTGATTGAATGACTGAGAAACATCATCAATGGTTGGTCGTGTAGTAGTATTAACAGTTGCCTTTTCCTTCAGAATACTACTTCTATCAACCTTGTGTTGTAATGGATCACCTGATGAGTTTTGAGGTTCATCAAGTGATTCACTTGTTGAAACTTCACTATTCCTTGAGACAGTTACACTATCTGATCTGTGAATGGCTGAAGCTTGTTGTCTTTCAGCTCCTGGAGAATTTGGAAGAGGTCTGGGTAGCTCAAATAGTTGATTAGCATCAGCATCAGCATCACCTTGAGCACCTGTTCCAGCTGAAACATTCTCACAAGATGGTTTAGAATAGTTTGGAAACAATTATAAGTCAAAGATATAATCAGGTCCATTCCCCCTAACACAAGGAGTGTGCTCATTAACAACTATATTGGATGACTCCTCAAATTGTTGATTCTTAATGTTGTATACTCTATAAGCTTTGGAGCTAGATGAGTATCCAACAAAGATAGCATCATCTGACTTCTCAGCAAACTTTGCTAAGTTGTCTTTTGTGTTAAGTATTGTACACCTACAGCCAAAGGACCTTAGAAAGCCAATGAACGGTGGCCACTTGTTCCATAACTCATAAGGGGTTTTCTATGGGGCTTAACTACAAGAACCCTATTCTACACATAGCATGCAGTGCTAACTGCCTCTGCCCAGAATGTTAGAGGTAGTTTTGAATCAGCTAACATAGTTCGAGCAGCCTCAATAAGTGTCATGTTCCTCCTCTCAGCAACACCATTTTGTTGAGGAGTTCTGGGAGCACTATATTGTATGGCAATCCCTTTTGAGTCACAGAATGAGTCAAGAACAAAGTTCTTAAACTCAGTCCCTTGATCACTTCTAATGATCTTAACCTTGTGATCAATTTGATTTTCTATTTTAAGAATAAAAGATTTTAACGTTTCAGCAGTTTCATCTTTACTTCTTAAAAATAATACCCATGTAAATCTTTTAAAATCATCAACAATCACAAGGCAGTATGATTTCCTTCCAATGCTCATTATACTTGTGGGACCAAAGAGATCCATGTGCAATAAGTGTAATGGAGTTGGCACATTTGGATTTATGAGATGACCTGTGTTGTTTCCCTTTCAGGCATGCAACACAGTTATCTTTGCAGAAAAATTCCTTTTTAGGCAGACCATGTACCAAGTTATTTTTAACCAATTTATTCATTGTCTTAAAATTTACATGACACATGCGTTTATGCCATAGTGTTGACTCATCACTATCAGCTTTGGAAAGAAAGCATGATACTTCACCCATAGGAGAAGCATTGTTCATATCTAGCTTGTATATATCCCCTTTCCTGGGAGATCTAAGAAGCACTAATTCCGGAGGAATTGTCATCCCTGGTTTGAGGATAATGCACTCATGTTCTGTGAAAAGCATTTGATGCTTTTGGTCACAGAATTGAGAGACACTTAACAGATTATGTTCAAGCAATTTGACAAAGTGAACTTTGTCAATGTTTATTCTACCATTGGATATACTTCCTCTGCCAAAAATATATCCACCGGTCTCACCTCCAAATTGGACAGGCCCCCCATCATAGTTCTGGAATTGCTGAAGGAGAGATCTGTTCCCTGTCATGTGCCAGGAGCATCCACTATCTACAATCCAGACATTATTATTCTTGTCAAATGGATGTCCCTGCACATAAGATGAGATGGTTAGTTTTGTTTGGAAGCCCAAGCCTTACTGGTCTTGGGTTCTTCTAAGGATAATGACATAATTGAACCAAAAGATATGCATTGGGGCTCAATAGAGGTCGTTGAAGAAGAGGTTTGGGCTACAACATCTTCCTTGATCTTCCAATCCATCCCTTGGTTGATCTTTGAGGATAAGCTTGTTGAAGCTTTTGCAGCATTGTCTTCTTCCGAAGTTTCTTTCTTTTCGGAAGAAACCTTCACCACCTTTTCTTCCGAAGAAGTCTTCTTCTGGGATGGTTTCAAGGGAGCTTTCTTGTTCTTTCGAACCTTAGAAGCTTTGGCTTCCGAAGCCATTTTCCCTTCTAAAGAAATATTTTCTTCCGAAAGAAACTTGGCTTCCGAGACCAACTTTCCCTTTTTCATCATTTGGACCGTTTGAAATAGTTCAAATGTGAAACTTTCCCTGATTCCTTCTTTTCTAACATTATTTGCATAGTGTGTGCTTGCTTGATTGAAGTAACAATCTTTAGCCATGTGGTTATGCAGACCACACATTATGCATGCAATGTTAGTCTTTTGGGAATTTGAAGATTGTTGTTTCTTGTATTTCTTTTCTTCATCAGCAACTTTCCCTTTCAACTTCTGATCCTTTAGTAGAACAGGAGTGCTGGTACTACACTCCTTTCCTGAATCAGAAGTACCTACCACTTGGGATCCAGCAGAGATGAAGACACCTTTTTGCTTTGGGTCAATCTTTAGCTTGGAATCGGCAACTTTCTTGGCAGTCTTTCTTGCAGCTTTAGCTCTGCTTCTTCTTGCCTTGGTGGTTAGGATTTGTTCTTCATAGGTGGAGATGAGTGTATCTTCCTGTTTCTCCCCTGTGGTGGCCACTATTTTTGCCTCATCCTTTAGTTCCAATGGAGAAGGGTCAGTAGTTGGAAGCTCTTACCCCTCAGTACCACATCTAGGAAGTCTGATAGACTCATAAGAGTGTGGTGGAGCTATTTCATTGGTTCCTAACCCTCCTTTATTTTGATAAAACATTTTGGAATGGGAGGATGATGCAAGAATAGCTTGGAAGTTTTGCTCCGCAATAGCTTGCTTCCTGGCTGAGCCTCAGCAGGGACAAGCCGGGCTTGTGCTTCAGACAGCTTGCATATCAGATCTTTGATTTGAGTCTCGTAATTGGTTTGTTCATGCATTAAAAGAGACACAGTTTTCTCTAACTCCTCAATTTTCTTTTGATAGTCAGATTCAGCTCTTTTAAAGTTAGATTTTAAGATATTTAATGACTCAACATCAGATCTGATTTCCATATTGTAATCCTTATAAAGTTTAACCTTAGCAAAACAGGCTGGTGTGCAAAGATGTTCATATACCTGAGCATCGTCTCTTCCAGCCATGAGTGCTTGAGCGGGAGTCACATCCTGTACCATGAAGCTCTAGTCAACTTCTTGATCTATTGCAGCTGTTTCAGTTGTCTTTTCTTCATGTTTTGAGGTTGAGGGATGTGTGGAGGCCTGTGGGGTTCCCGGGTTGTTCTTGGGAGCCTTGCATTCCCTAGCAAAGTGACCTAGTTGGTTGCAGTTGTAACACTTTGCTTTGCTCTTGTCAAACCCAAACTTGCTGTTGATAGGGTTTTGAGGGAATTGCCTTCCAGTTCTCTTAAAGAACTTCTTCACTCTATAGGTTAAGAGAGCCATCTGTTGGACAATGTCCACATACTCTACATCATCTGGACTGAAGCACTCAAGATCATCAAAGCAATATTGAAAATCACCAGAGTGTCCACTTCCAGAGACAAAGGCACAACTATCCTGAAAGGAGTTGTGTTAAGCCTGTTGAGACCTTGGAGTCTCAGGTAGAGTAATGAAGGGTCCAATATGTGAGTTGTCAGGGTAGCACAACAACTGATATTGTGGTTCTGTGATTTCCCTTTCAACTACATGAAGGGCTGAACTCAGTTGGTTATTAGAGTTAACAGAGGAGTTCTGCATGTTCATCTCCATCTGGAATGCACTTAGGATACCATACAACTCTGTGAGAGAAAGAGTTTTAAGGTCCGAAGTTCTCTTGATTACAATACAGTAGTGTGTCCATAGTTTAGGAAGGGAAGACATGAACTTCCTAACTATGTCTCTGTTCTTAAGAGGTACTCCAATATCCACCAAAGTATCCACTATCTCAACATCCCTGAAATATGGTTGAGTCAAGGTCTCACCAGCCTTGAAAGTGAAGTTTTCAAACTGCTGCTTTAAGAGATCTTTCTTGTTCTCTTTAGTTTCCATGGATCCTTCATACATGAGCTTCAGTGCATCCCATAGATCTTTAGCTGTCTTGCACTTCTTGAAGCCTCTGTAGATGGAGTTTGGAAGAGCAGTTTGAAGAGAAGTCATAGCCCTTTGATCAAGCTCTATTCTTTTCCTATCTTTTCTGAGTAATCATCAACATCTTTTGGAATAATGCGATTACCAGTAGCAGAAGTAGTGCTTGGTATGAAAGGACCATTAACAATGGAGTCCCACATCCTTGAGTCTTGACACTTGATAAAGCCTTCCATTCTAGTGCACCATATGTCAAATCTTTAGGGGTGATCAGTGGGGACTTAGTCATGGTACTAGTTTCCATATCAGCTTTTGAGAGAGCGGCCATTTGAGTGAATGGGTTATAGGGAGGAGTGAAAAACGAGTTGATTTAGATGGTTAGATAACGAAATCAAGAGCCAAAGCTATGATACCAATTGCAGGATCGGTTTTGGTCACTCAACAAGTGGTTTCTTTCTCTCAAACTCACCTTGAACAACACTCAGAAAGAGTCTTAACAAGAGTTGATCACAATATAACAAGTAGCAAATGATAATAAACACAGGAAGTAAATTTTCAAGGTACTTTTATATATTGATTCTCAACTCAAAGGATTACAAGACTCTTACAAGGCACAATCTCTCTATCTATTGAGTTACAATGAGAACTATATATAATACTACCTACAGCCGGATATACTTTGATCCCAGCTGGAAACCTATAACCAAAAAGCCTATACTACAAGACTATAGGTTAAGGTATCTCGGATATTTTTCTGAGATTTGGTAGTCAGGACATGTCCCTGACTTACCTTTTGTCACCAACTAAAGTTGGTAACATGTACTATCATAAAAAGGTAAACAGTAGAATAAAGTATGGTCAACAACATGGCTCTTTAGGAAGAAGCCATGCTGTATCAGAGGTCTGCAGTGGATTGTCAGAGACCATACTTATGACTACTGGTTATAGTAATGTCTTCCGAAGGTTAAATTGCTTCGGAAGAATAACTTCTTCCGAAGCCACTTATACTTTGGAAGACTGCTTCTTCCGAGGCTTGGAGTCTTCTTTGTCTTCGGAAGTAGAGTTTGTCTTCAGACTTTATCTTCAGCTCTTGTCTTCAGACTTTGTCTTTAGCTCTTGTCTTCAGACTTTGTCTTCACCTCTTGTCTTCAGACTTTGTCTTCAGAAGATGTCTTCAGCTGATGTCTTCAGCTTATGTCTTCAGCTGTTATCTTCAGACTTTGTCTTTGGAAGATGTCTTCAGCTGATGTCTTCAGCTGATGTCTTCAGCTGTTATCTTCAGACTTTGTCTTTGGAAGATGTCTTTAGCTGATGTCTTCAGCTAATGTCTTCAGCTGTTATCTTCAGACTTTGTCTTTTGAAGATGTCTTCAGCTGATGTCTTCAGCTGTTATCTTCAGACTTTGGAAGTTATCATACTTGGCTTCGGAAGCCTTTGAATGTAGCACCAAAATTGACTATGTGAAGTAGTTTTGGTGCACCAGCCTTATAGAGACCCAACAGTATTTAACAAGGTACATGAGAAACCAAATGGACGAAAGAAGTTAATCAAGGGTTTACGTTTATGAAGAAGCTCATATGGAGTCTTCATCTTGTCTTTTACAATAAGCACCCTATTTAATACAAAAGGCTTCCGCCTAGAAAATAATTTGAAGCTTTGACTCAATCAACATAGTTCTTGCTACTTCGATAAGTGTACGATTCTTTCTTTCAGTGACACCATTTTGTTGAGGTGTCCTTGCAGCACTAAATTATCTGGGAATCCCCTTGCTTCACAGAATTAGTCAAAGATGTGGTTTCTGAATTCGGTTATATTGTCACTTCTGATGGCCATAACCTTTCGTTTGATAATGGTTTCGATTGACAGGATCAACTGCTGCAACTCCTCGGCGGTGTCACTTTTATTTGATAGAAACCTCGCCACGAATATCGAGAAAAATCATCTGTTACAACAAAACAATAATATTTTTAGCAATAGATTTAACGCTAATAGGACCAAATAAATCGGTATGTAACAATTCAAGGAGATTGAAATTGTATTTTCAATCTTAAGCTTGTATGTCGTTTTGTGTTGTTTTCCTTTAGCACAAGCCATCCATTTCTCTACCACTAAAAAATCTTTGAGTGGTAGCCCCTTAACGAGATTTTTCTTAACCAACTTATTTATTATTTTAAAATTAACATGTACTAAATGCCTATGCCACAAAAATGATTTGGATGATGAAGACTTTGACAGATGACATGTCACAGTTGAGGTAGATTCTGTTGATCCCATGTCCAGCAGGTATGTATCATTCCTCCTTAGAGCTCACATGATTATTTAATCCTTTGAAACAGTGAACTCGAGTTTTAGGAATAAGCATTCATTAGCCATAAACACTACTGGAATGTCTTTATCACATATCTGTGATACACTCAATAAGTTGAACGCCAGTTCTGGAACAAAGTTCACTTTCTCCAAAGTCAATGAACCATTTCAGACTTGGCCTTGACCAATCATCTTTCCACCTTTCTTGTGTCCAGCAAATGCAACATATCCTCCATTTATTACCCTATAGTTGGTGAGAAGTTCCTTAATCCGGTCATATGCTTGGAACATCTGCTATCAACATGCCATAAGCTAGTGACAGGTTTTTGAGAATGATCCTGGCCATAATGGTTGTTAGGTTTTGGAAGTGGGAACACAAGTTTTGACTAGGGTTTTGAATCAAATGAATTTTTACAAAAGAAATTATTTACAAACATTTTAAATCTATTTCCTGAAGATCTATTCCGCACACTACTGCCAACTAACTCAGGACAATGCTAAACCACATGATCATCCTTTCCACATCTAAAACAATCAGATTTCAAACCTATCTTGGAATATTTAGATAAAAGAATTCTATCTACTGATATCTCTTCTTCACATTCAGACATTTGTGAATCAGAATTGCTGTAAGAGTCATAAGGCTCGTTTGACTTACCTGTTATGACTTTTACTTTAGGAGGTTCCAGTTCAGTTTTCTCAATTTGGTTCTCAGTTGAAGAAGATAATTCCTTATCTTTAGGTTTTGAAATTCTTATTGGAGTAAAAGATGGAATTGTATGAGAAAATAACTTTTGAAAACAATCTGTTTTTACTTGACTTTCAGAGACATGACCTGAAAGTTTAGCTTTATCATTCACACAATCATCATTAGCATCAATACGATTCGATTCATCAAAATTTGAGACAGAACAACTTGAATTAAGATTACATGAACCATTTTCTGAATTTAAAACAATACTTGAAGGAACAAATCTACTTAAACTATTGTCTACAAAGACTTCCTAGAATTTAAACTAGGGTTACTAGAGTTGCCAAGACCACTACTGCCACCATAACCATACTCTTCTCGCACCTCCTTATGGTTTACTGACTCTAAACCTATAAAAAGACTGTTAGTATCATTCTCTATAATCTCTTGGATCAACTCATTTGTCAGATAAGGAGTGGATGTAAGAGAATAACTGAAAGTACTAGGTGGAGGATATACATGTGCGTCATCTTCATTACCCCACCTAGTCTTGATTCTAGCCCCTCTTTGTCTTTTGCACAATTCCTCCTGTTTCATTCAAGAAAGGGTCCATTGTACTAACTAAATTTTAAGTTTTCGGGTTTCAAACTCAGAAAGTGTGACTTGTGAAATTAATTATTTCACAATTCTTTTCCAAAAGAGTTCTTTTCAAATGTTTGATTTCTTTCAAAGCTTTCTCAATTTAACAAAGTATTTTGATTCATTCATTTTAAGCTCTTTGTTTGTCCTTTTCAATCCATTTTCATTAGTTTGTAATATCTTATTAACCTTATATATTCCCATTAATCTAACTTTGCAAGCAGAGGAACACATATCCTGAATTTCTTCATAAAGAAGACCCATTACCAGTTTTTCGGCTACGAGAGCACGGTCACATTGGCATGCGGGAGTAGTCCTCTTGTATTCTTCCACAGCTGCCTGCTTGGCTTCTGGATCATTGCTTCTATTTCCAGCTCAAACTTTCCAGCTTTAGTAGCTTCAGCTTCATCAGTCCTTGATCCACCAGCAGCTTTAATAGCCTCTTCCTTAGCAACAAGCCCAGGCACCTGCTTAACCACTTCATTTTTAACCAAAGCTTCACAAATCAGACCCTCATGAACCTTATCATCTTGAACCAATTTTTTTGAACTACAGCAACACCTTCCAAACTCTCTTGAACTTGAACAACACCATTAGCAACACCATCAACAATACTCTAACCAAACCATTACAAGATTCACCCCAGAACTCGTTAAACGGATCAAATCTCTCAATAAAGTCATCCTCAGATTCAACCACTTCAGCAATCAAGGCATAGTTGATTTCTTCCTCTGATTCTTTGATCTTAACACTCCAATCAATGTTGGTTAGAAGTGTTGTCCTTCTTGGCTTTGTCTCTTCTTTGTCCATAATTGGAAGGACTCTGGAGCTTCCGGAGTTGACTGGTTCTTTGACAATTGAAACATCTAAGGTTTGACTTATCATACCCAAGTCTGTTGTTTTGACGCTGACTTCCAAAGTTTCTCCTGCCGGTCCTCTCCATGAACCTTCTAGCCCGAAGGGTGAGCGTGGGCATCTGCCACTGAATGTCTGTCTCCTCCGAATCATCTGGATCCACTTGGTACATATCCTCAATCATCATCCCTTTTTCTCTAAGTTCTGCAGCAACTAATACTTCATAACTGTGAACAAACAACCCAAATAGTGCAATTATGTCAGATGGAATCTGAGTAGTGATTAAAGCATTTGAGCTTGAACCAACACTTGGAGTACCACCACCAGATGTAACAGAACCACCATAACTTGTTGATCCCCCATAAGCTGCCCCATAAAACTGTGAGTTTGCAGCGGATGATATCAATGCAGCATTCTGGGAAGGAACATTAACTAGCATCATTGATTGGTTCTATTCTCTGCTTTTCACACCAAGGTCAAAGGATTTTAGCTTATTTATCACATCCATAAGCTTGTAATCCACACAGTTTCTCTCTTGCTTCAGCAATTTAATTTGAAGACTCCACTATGGAGGAAGTGAGCCTAGAAGCTTTGTAACCTGCTCATGGTTTCCCAGCTGCTCATCATACTTCTTAAGGTTGCTTGAAACCGACAAAAAGCGATTTGTTATATAAGGTTCTCATGCTTGTATCCCACAAATGAATTGAACTCCTTCTCAGCTTGAGCTTTTTTGTCATTCTTCAGCTCCTCATTACCATCATAAAACTCACACAACGTATCATATAAGTCCTTAGCAATTGTGTGTTCAGTAAATCAGTTATAAATGTCCTGATGCAAACAAAGAATCAAAGCTCCAAGAGCCTTCTTGTCCTGGTATAGTAACTTTATATTAGTCTCAGTGAAAGTACTTGGGTCATTGTTTGGTGTAGACATATTTCCAAAAAACTGTTACTGGTCTATGAGGTCTGTTCATAATTGAATCCAACCTGCTATGATCAGTGTAGAAGAAGAAGGCCCTTAAACATCGTTTCCAGTCCTCAAAATGAAGGATTTGGTCTGCCCAAGATACATATTAAATTGATGTGGCTAGTGTGATATGATCCAAGTCGGGTCATACCCAATAACAAGCCAAACAAACAGCAATAAATATTTATTCGTTGATAAGATCATATAAATAAATATTGACATAAATTTAGAAAATAGGTTTTTTAAAACGTTGCTTTTGTAAATGAACAACATTATGTGGATAATTTGTTCATGAGAAATTATTTGTTTTATTATTTAAGTTGGTTAAGTAATAACAAATAAAAGTGTGTTATTATTATAAAATTAAGAGTGGCTTTAATTTTATAAAATTAAGGGATAAGAGTGTCACATTTTATAAAACTAAAATAGGGGGGAAACCCACTTGGGTGCAAAATTCGGCCTCCCAAAGGGGCATGGGGAACTTCTTTTTTAGTGTTGGTCTTTGCAAGATCAAGTTACCCTAAACACTCTTCTATCATAACACACTTTCTCTTACACACACGAAGCAAGAAACCCTCTCTAATGAGCAAAAATTTTCGGATTCAAGAAGGCAAAAAGAGGGGCCGAAATTTGGATTTTTGGCTGCTCTACAAGGAGTTCTTGGCTGAAATTTCTATTGTGCAGAAGGGGTTTGAAGTTGGTGTTTCACTACCTAGCAGGTGGGTGTTTGGAAGAGCTTGTGGGTATCACCTCTTGAGGTCTTCTACATTGAAGATTAAGCTTTCAGACATCATCATCTAGACCTCCAAATCCATGATTCTAAGAGATAGTTTATGTGGTTGTTATATGTTTTGATAGCATGTTCTTTCATATAAAGATCCTTTGGTCATGGGTTTTGTTTTAATCAAATGTATATGATGCATAAACTAACTAATCAAAATATTTTTTTTATTATAACTCCACTACGTTTTTATATATTAATGGTTAATATGACTTTGATAAACATCTACAAAACCCAACAATGGCATCAAGAGCCGGTTATGTGGATGCGGGCTTCAAAAATCAAAATTTTTGGGTCCTTTTTAAGTTAAAAGTGGGCTGGAAATTTCACCCATGGCAAACCCTTTGTTTTTCATGATATTAATTTATATGCATAGTAAAGATCTTGAAAAATTAATGCCATAAGATGGCTTGTTTGTTTGGACAAAAACCGCCTGTGTTTGGTTGATGTTGGCTAAAATTTTGGGGTTTAAAAAGGGTGTCATTTTTGTTTTTTTAGTATACATATTTGGATATATTTTGGTGCAAATAACCTAGCCATGACCTTGTGTTTGGATGTTTGTGGTTGTGATTTCATTTAATTGTAATAAAGGCATGTAATTTATTTGTTTCATTTGGTATGTAATAAATAGATTAGTTTGCACTTTGTTTTACTAGAAAAATGTATTAGGTTTTTCTATGTAATAGTACTTTGGGGCTGTTTTTGATGACCAAGAAGGTGCCTAAAGAAGATGGTGAAATCACAACACAAAAGGGTTACTTGAAGCATTTGGATGCGGGTTCAAGTGGGAGTTCACCGACACAAGATTCATGCCATGTTTTACCCTTAGGAATGACCTCTTGACACACTTGTTATGGCAAGCAAGTGTGGTTAAAATAGTTGGCTATGGTTATGCAATTATATTGTATGTTTGGTTGTTTATTTTGGTTGTTTGGATGTGTTTGACATTTTGTTGAAAGTTGATAAACTTGTTAAACAACTATGATAAAACAAGCATAAAATTGGTTCTTTAATATCATTAAAGGAACTAATAAAATGAGTTTATTAAGGGTTAATGATTTAATAAGAATGAGTTTCATTAAAAGGAACCACGAAAATAGTTTTTCATAAAATACCATGCATTTGAATGCATACAAATTGTATGGTATAAAAGGTTTTTCTAAAAGCTAGAATTTTAGAAAATATAAAAACCCTTTTGAAAACAAGTTTAACACCATCCTCTTCAACAACACTCGATTCACTTGCAACTCATTTATGAGATAAAGGTCACCTAACCATAAATGTAGATACTTGTGAAGTTGAGGTGAAATTACCGTATTTGTGGGATAAAAGTCACCTAACCACTTATATTTTTAAAATCACACGTGTGTCTAAGTAGGACGACTTGATTTGGAACTCATGCATTAGGATCACCGAAGCATGACGTACAAAAGGTGTTGATGGGATAAACTTGCCAAACTAAACATAAGATGTTTAAACCGATCCCATACACTAGAAATTGTAATAGGTTACAATTGTCAAACGTTAACTACCTTGTTAATTTAAATAAAGGGATAAAGGTCACCTAACCGATATTTAAATGTAACGTTGGATTTTAGATTTTAATTATTAATTGTCTATGAGACATGAAAGGGTATAAATAATTAAAATACTTTGATATTAAAAGTACTAAAAATTGAACTTTGTAAAATTGTAGACGACAAACAACAACAACTCAATCCCGACCGTCCATAACCTATCACTAAGAACCATTCTCGAGATGGAACATCTCAACCATGGGAGCTTCATGGATTGGTACTGAAACTTGAGAATCGTTCTCAAGCAAGAAAAGAAGTCCTATGTGTTAGACGATCCCATTCCCGATCAACCCGATGAAAATGACGTAGATGCCTTTAACGAGTGGGTCAAGTACACCGAGGACTCTGTGCAAGTCTCATGTCTCATGTTAGCGAGTATGATTCCTGATTTACAAAAGGACTTTGAGAACCACAATGCCTATAACATGATCACCCAGTTGATGGAAATGTTCTAACAACAATCATGGGTGGAACGCTTCGAAACGGTTCGAGCGCTCCATGCATGTCGGATGGACGAGACCCAATTGGTATCATCTTACATTCTTAAGATGAAGAGCCACATTGATCGCCTCGAAAGGCTTAACTGCCGTGTCCCCAATGAGCTGGCTACGGATTTGATCCTCAACTCTCTATCCAAGAAGTTTAAAAGCTTTGTTATGAACTATAACATGAATGGATGGGACAAGAGCATTGGTGAGCTTCATTCAATGCTCAAAACGGCTGAGGGGGCATGGGTAGAAAGGTTCTACCGGTCCTTAAGATCAATGAAGGAGGTAGTAAGAAAAGGAACCTCCCCGATCCTAGGGCAAGTGTTGCCAAAGGGAAGGGACATGTTAAAGGGAAAGGGAAGGGTTAAGCTAAAATGGAACCCAAAGAAAAGAAGCAAAAGGTTGCTAAAGATGATCCGTGTTTTTAGTGTGGTGAGGTAGGCCAATGGAAACGAAACTGTCCGGTCTATCTAAAAGAGTTGAGAGCCAAGAGGGATGTGGAGCAAACCTCAGGTATTAGTTTTATGATACATGTTGAGCTAAATGTTATTTCTTCTATCACGTGGGTATTAGATACCGGATGTGGAACTTATATTTGCAATTTGTTGCAGGGGTTCATAAGAAATAAGCATTATAGAAAGGGCGATGATAGTCTCTTTATGGGCAATGGAGCAAAAGTTGAAGTTGAAGCCCAAGGAGACTATGTTTTGCTACTTTCAAGTGGTTTGAAAGTTATTGGAAAAATGTTTTGTATGCTCCTAGTTTGACTAGTAATATTATTTCAGTTTCCCTTTTTAGATAATGTGATTATGATTTCAAATTTGTTGATAATGATATCCATGTTTTTTGAATCATGTGTTTTATTTTAAGGTTATGCCTTGTAATGGTATTTATGAATTGGTTCATGATAACACAACATATGATAGCTCAATGTACCAAGCAACCACCAAAAAGCTCAAATTAGATTTGAGTGATTCCTATCTTTGGCATTGTTGCCTTGGTCACATAAACAAGAATCATAGGACGAATGAAAGGGCGAATGGTCTTTTGAAAACTAATGAAAATGATTCATTTGATGTATGCGAGTCTTGTTTACAAGGTAAAATGACAATGCCCCCTTTTAGTAGGACAAATGAAAGGGCAAAAGATTTATTAGGGATCATACATTCGGATGTATGTGTACCTTTTAAACCAATAACTAGGAATGGTGAAAGATACTTCATTACCTTTACCGATGACTAAAGTCGTTATGGGTATGTGTACTTGTTAAGACACAAACATGAATCTTTTGAAATGTTCAAAATCTTCAAAAATGAAGTAGAAAATCAACTCAACAAAATGATCAAGATTCTTCATACCGATAGAGGAGGTGAATACCTAAGTAGTGACTTTCAAGAGTATCTTAGAAGTTGTGGGATTGTCTCACAACTTACTTCACCTGGAACACCACAACATAATGGTGTGTCTGAGAGAAAGAATCAGACTTTATTGGATATGGTTCGATCTATGATGGCTAGAAGTACACTACCTCTATCATTTTGGGGTTTCGCTTTGCTCTCCGCAGCCCGTATTTTAAATATGGCCCCAACCAAGAAAGTGGAAAGGACACCTTTTGAAGTATGGCATGGAAGGGTTCCATCATTGTCATATTTAAAAGTTTGGGGGTGTGAGGCTTATCCTAAGCAATACACTCAAAACAAACTGGAAGCCCGATCCATAAAGTGTAACTTCATTGGATATCCTATAGATTGTATTGGATATTACTTCTATGATCCAATAGAGCAGAAAGTGTTTATTGCTCGAAAGGCAGAGTTCTTGGAAACTAAGTTCCTTTCAGAAGGAACTAGTAGAAGAACAGTGGAACTTCAAGAGGTTCAAGATTCACAAGACGATACACATTTGGTTGATACTAGCAATCAACATGAGGATGTTGAGAATGATCATGTGGATGATCAAGATACATAAAATCTTCGTAGATCTGGTAGAACTAGTGTTCCTCCTGTGAGATATGGATTTTTCATGAATGGATGCTATGTGGTAGATTCGGATGAACCAACCACATACCATGATGCAATGTCAAAACATGATTATGACAAATGGAAAGAAGCCATGAACATTAAGATGCAATCCATGTATGATAACCAAGTTTGGGAATTGGTTACACCACCTCTTAAATCCAAGGTAGTTGGAAGTAAGTGGGTTTCAAGAAGAAAACCGATATGCATGGAAACTTGGATACTTTTAAAGCTAGACTTGTAGCAAAAGGTTTCACTCAAACTCAGGGGGTTGATTATGATGAAACTTTTTTCTCTGTGGCAATGCTAAAGTCTATCAGGATATTGTTTGCCATAGCAGCATATTATGACTATGAGATTTGGCAAATGGATGTCAAAACCGCTTTCCTTAATAGATATCTTGAGGAAGATGTCCATGTGGAATAGCCTGAAGGTTTTGTCGATCCAAAACACCCTAACAAGGTATGCAAGTTAAAGAAGTCAATCTACGGATTGAAACACGCATCGAGAAGTTGGAATCACCGTTTTGATGATGAAGTAAAGAAATTTGTCTTCATCAAAAACACTGATGAAGCTTGTGTGTATAAGAAAGTTAGTGGGAGCATTATTACTTTCCTTGTATTATATGTCGATGACATTCTACTATTTGGAAATGACATTCCAACCTTGGAAGGTGTAAAAGCCTAGCTTGGAAGCTGTTTTTCCATTAAGGATCTTGGTAAAGCCGACTATATTTTAGGAATAAAGATCTATAGGGATAGATCAAGGCGGTTGATAGGTTTAAACCAAAGTGCATACATTGAAAATTCTTGAAAAGGTTCAATATGGAGAATTCTAAGAAAGGTTTGGTACCTATTCAAAAGGGGACTATATTGAGCACGTCTCAATGCCGTAGTTCAAAGGTTGAAGAAGAAAGAATGAATGGAGGCCCATAAGCATCTGCTACAGGATCCATCATGTATGCAATGATATGTACTAGGCCGGACGTGTCATGTGCTATAAGCATGACAAGTAGATATCAAGTACATTTTATACTTAGTTATACAGGCTGGGGTACATTAACTGTAATTTGAAAAATGGCAAGAAGCCATGAACGTTAGATGCAATCCATGTATGATAACCAAGTTTGGGAATTGGTTACACCACCTCTTAAATCCAAGGTAGTTGGAAGTAAGTGGGTTTTCAAGAAGAAAACCGATATGCATGGAAACTTGAATTCTTATAAAGCTAGACTTGTAGCAAAAGGTTTCACTCAAACTCAAGGGATTGATTATGATGAAACTTTTTGTCTGTGGCAATGCTAAAGTCTATTAGGATATTGTTTGCCATAGCAGCATATTATGACTATGAGATTTGGCAAATGGATGTCAAAACCGCTTTCCTTAATAGATATCTTGAGGAAGATGTCCATGTGGAACAGCCTGAAGGTTTTGTCGATCCAAAACACCCTAACAAGGTATGCAAGTTAAAGAAGTCAATCTACGGATTGAAATAAGCATCGAGAAGTTGGAATCACCGTTTTGATGATGAAGTAAAGAAATTTGTCTTTATCAAAAATGTTGATGAAGCTTTGTGTATAAGAAAGCTAGTAGGAGCCTTATTACTTTCCTTGTATTATATGTCGATGACATTCTACTATTTGGAAATGACATTCCAACCTTGGAAGGTGTAAAAGCCTAGATTGGAAGCTGTTTTTCCATTAAGGATCTTGGTGAAGCCGACTATATTTTGGGAATAAAGATCTATAGGGATAGATCAAGGCGGTTGATAGGTTTAAACCAAAGTGCATACATTGAAAAAGTCTTGAAAAGGTTCAAGATGGAGAATTCTAAGAAAGGTTTGGTACCTATTCAAAAGGGGACTATATCGAGCACGTCTCAATGCCGTAGTTCAACGGTTGAACAAGAAAGAATGAATGGAGTCGCATATGCATCTGCTATAGGATCCATCATGTATGCAATGATATGTACTAGGCCGGACGTGTCATGTGCTCTAAGCATGACAAGTAGATATCAACAGAATCCTGGTAGTAGTCATTGGATGGATGTTAAGAGTATTTTGAAATACCTTAGAAACACTAAGGATATGTTCTTAATATATGGATCTGGTGAGGACGTGCTCGTTGTAAAGGGTTACACGGATGCGAGTTTCCAAACTGATCGAGATGATTCTCGATCATAGTTGGGATATGTCTTCATTATGAATGGAGGAGCGGTCTCTTGGAAGAGCTCAAAGCAAGATGTAGTGGCACTATCTACAATAAATCAGAATACATCACCACTTCATTGGCAGCTCAAGAAGCTGCATGGCTAAGGAAGTTCATTGCTGATATAGGAGTTGTTGCTACCATTTAAGACCCCCTAGAGTTCTTTTGTGACAACGAGGGTGCGATTGCTCAAATCAAGGAAACTCGTGCTCATCAAAAGACTTGGAAAATTGAACGGATGTTCAACTACATAAAGGATGAAGTTGAAAAGGGAAAGATATGTATTCGCAAAGTTCACACCGATCAAAACATTGCGGATCCATTCACGAAGCCCTAGAAAGGTCAAAGAATGAAAGTCATACTTGTGCCTTAGGACTTCGATATTCCAGTGATTGGACTTGATCAAATTTTGTATTTGGATATCAGAACCTATGTTATTTGACTTAATTATATGGTTATAATTTTCATTTGTTCTTCCATTTTAACATGTTTAAATCCGTGAATAGTAAGTTATTCTAAACGTCCGTAGTCGATCATACTTGTGGGAACAACTATGAATGTAAGACTATAATGAACTTGGATTGGTTGAAATTCATAAGGTATGAATATAGAGCAAGAGGTTGCTACCAAGGTTCATTGATATCTATGGGATATAGATATAGGACTGACCCGCTCTCAATTATTTCTGCATGGAATCTTTGTGATTAGTCATAAGAGATATTGAGTAAAGGAGAATATCATTGTATTCTCAGACCTGTGATACATATTAGGTCTTGATATTCACCAAGTGTTGTACTTTGACTTAGTACATTGTTGTTTTGAAAGATTGGCAGTACATAAGGCTGGGTTCAGGTATGATATAAGGTGATTGTGAGAGACGTATGTAGTCAAGATGGAATTTGTTCCTCTTATTCATTGAGAGTAAGATGTCTAAGGCATGTTAAAATTAAATCATCGGAGAATGACAATTCTATGTCACTAGGATTTAACGTGACATCTGTGACAAAAGGATAGATGATTGATTCACCTAAAACATTTTCAAGTAAGGTACTTGAAGAGAATAATGTTATTGAATGGCACTTAATCATATACATTAGGGGTAGCAAACCGTTGCTAGGCATTATTTGCTGCTTGCATCAATCTTCTATGAATCTTGTGCAAGTGGGAGATTGAAGGATTTGGTCTGCCCAAGATACATATGGTTGGACCAAAAGAACCAATGAGCCAAGATCAGGAAAACCTCTAAGTCCCACATGTCATTACAACAACTGCTGAAGACTCTCATCAGCTGTTTTGACAAAGTCTGAAGAATCAAAGTCTGAAGAACAAAGATCTGAAGTACAACAGCTGAAGAATCTAAAGTGCTGAAGACAAGTACTGAAGTCTGAAGTACTGAAACTTACAAGTACTGAAGACTTCAAGTACTGAAGACAAGTGCTGAAGATCAAAGTTGAAGAACTGAAGAACTGAAGATCATCTACTGATGCACAACGTCTGAAGACAAAGACTGAAGACAACAGCTGATGACATCTACTGAAGTCATCAGCTGATAAATCATCTCAAGCCCAAGTCTGAAGAACAAGTGCTGAAGTGTGACATCCGTCACCAAAGGTCCGTGATTTAACGTGTTTTACTTACCCTTTGTTAACAGTCATTCCCCATTTTGACGAACCAACTACGTGAATACCATATTTGTTTTACTTAGTTGTCCTTATACGTGTGGTATCGTTGCTTGACTTGTTGTTATCTTAAGACGTTTCTCCAAGATTTGCCCCGTTAACACTAAACACGTCATTTTTATAATAAAATAATTGTCACGAATAAAATCATTTTTAACTTATAAATAACATTAATAACATTTTATCATCAATAAAACAAGACTAAATTATAACGTTTTCAACCGAAACAAAATTTGGGAACCCGGGGGCAAAGTGCGGGGACTAAACTTGAAATTTTGAGAAACTAGGTTGGGTATAAATACCCCTTCCCAGCCATTTTTTACTCTTTTTCACCTCCTTCACCACTTCATCTTCATCTTCTTCACTCTCTCTCTAGCCTACACCAAAAACCGACCCGTTTCTCGCGTTTTCGTCTTCAAATCTCGAGTATCATCGTGAATACTCATTCCTAGCAGGTAGATAACCTCACTACCTCGTTTTTAACCCGATTTCACTACTGCGTTTTAGGGTTTTCGGGTGCTTGGGTTCATCCGAGCACATGAGGTCGTGTGGGCTTGCATGTCTTGTTTCTGAGTGTGCTTCTTGTCTAGATAGGTTAAAATATGAGTTCTGGAGGTTCTGGTTGGGTAAAACTCGTGTTCGGGCCGCCGAAGGCCGACCTGCACTTTCCTACGGTCGCGACCCCCGTCGGCGCGAATGGGGTTGTCGCGCGAATGGGGCGTGCGATTGGGTAAATCACGCGACTGAACTGTGCGACTGGGGTTGTCGCGCGGTTGTGTCATGCGACTGTCGGTGGGTGCGAACGAGTGCGTGTCATGCGAATGAGTGAGTTTGCGACAGAGCCGCGCGATTGGGCTAATGAAGCTGATTCGCACGATCAGATGCCTGTCGCGCGAAAGAAGGTCCATTCGCGCGAATGAAGCTGATTCGCGCGAAGGACGTTGAGTCGCGCGGTTGGCTGTTGGGTCGTGCGACTGGTATTGCATGGTACGACTGAAGGCTTAGTCACACGAATGAAGGTTCAATGGTACGAAAGTAGCTTATTCATACGACTGAAAGTCCACTCGTGTGAATGGAGTGCCAGTCGTGCGTCAGGTCCTATTGTGTGATTGACAATGCGTGTAAGTGTGATTTCTTTTGGTGTCTTGTGCTGATGAGGCGACATCAGAAATAATGTCATCGCTCGAATTTCATAACAATGACGGCTAGCTTTAAATACTCGTCCCTACATAAGGTCTGAGGTGTATGTGTCTGCTTGTGTGTACTGCCCACGACCAAACCAAAACTGCCCGAACCTATTGGTATTAACTTATGCTTCATGTACATTATTAATACTTGTCAGTAACTGTCGATAGGTGCTGACTGTTCAAGCGTTCTACTCTTGGGATACTTCATCGTTCGTGCTTATCATCTGTTCTGTGAGTTTCGTGGCCCCTTTTTACGCTTATACAACTGTTTCAATCTTTTACAAACATGGGGGAAAAGTATGCTCACACGTTTTCAATGCTGTACAACATACATACAATTTTCATAGTTGGAATCAACGTGATACTGTTTTGTGAGTACTTATCTGATGCATACATGATGTTACTGTGTGGTTCATCTTACAACCATTAATTCCGGTGTTGGAACCAACGGATAGGTATTGGTAGTACTACTGGGTTGACACCCCCACCCTTGACATATGGTTACTTGTGAGTAACCATCACACTGCCAGGAACGGGCCTTGGGTGAATATATTCTGACAAGTTGCTGTGTGTACGTCATTAGGTTTGGTTGTATAAAACACATGGTATGTGATCTTGCTTGCTTATAACTATATGCACGGTATTCCACAACAAATACTATACAACATCAACTACATGTTTACAATTTAAACCTGCGAAGCTCACCAACATTATTGTTGACCTTTTGAGCATTTCTTTTCAGGTGATCAGGGTAATTGGAGATCTTGGAGAGCTGCCTTTTAGAGGAGACCCTAGGATGCATTTTGTAACTATTACCCTTGTAAAGCTTGAACATGTTCTCTTGTATACTTGTTCCCGAGTTGTGGGAATTCCCATTACAAGTTAACTTTAATGCTTATGTGATCATTTATGTTATGTTTATGGCTATGCTGTCGTGAATATTGATTATACACGACACAAGTCTCAGATTGTGTTCGGGTATCGTCATGACACGCTTGACATCATATTCTTATTGCTACTCTATTCATACCATGTGTTATGACGATCCCGTCTGGCTCGCATTTCCCGTGTTTCCGCTATCAGCAGGGGTGTGACAGACTGGTATCAGAGCCAGGTTTATAGAGAATTAGGCAATTACACTTGACCTAGACTATAACCTAGGAACCTTCATGTAGATTTGCATGCTTAAGCATGTGTGCATTTATACATCTCATGTATGTGTTCCTCTTTACATGCTTAGTTATCCTTCTGTCTTTGATTTTTCACTTTGTACTCGTCCCTTATGGGATGCTTCCTATTAGATCTTCCGTTCCCTCTGCGCCAAGTTATCATAACCAAATTCGGGTATTGAGACCCGAAGAGATCTTCACAGATCATACACTGCGCTTGACCTCAGATACTGAGACCGACCCGAGGAGGCTATGTCTGAGTCCTTTCAAGGACGTGAGATAAACAACCTCCGCTAGACTATACATGATTACATGTTTGGGCTCTCAGTTGACTTGATGAATTATGATGGATATGATGTGAAGGAAGGTCAGATGTCATGCAACCGGATTAGGCATCATTCTCGGTACATCGTGGGTATGGTGGGAACGCTGCGGGGAACCCTATATATAAACATCACCGGTATACCGAGAATATGCTTGAAATGGGCTGCATGGTGATCTTGACTGACCGGAGCATCGAACGTTGGAACTGATGAGTTGAGTACTTGATTATCTTAAGGTGACTAAAGCTTATATGTTACCTCTTTTATGAATAGAACATGCTGCCTCGAAGATCTAACCGCAGAAGTAGTAGCGGAAGTGAAGCCCCGAGGGGCAAAGGCAGAGGCAGAGGTAGACCTTCAGGAGCAAATGAAGGTCCTATTGGCAATACTCAAGGGACTAAAAACCCTGATATGACAGCCCTAATTGCTCAACAACTGACTGCCTTAATTCCCACTATTGTAGCTCAAGTGAGCGACGCTTTGCAACAGCAAAACCACTCCCATGGGGATGGTGGTAACGAGAACGAGGGTAATGGGAACCCGAATGGGAATGAAAGTAACCAAGAGACCGGGAATGGTGGTACAACCGGTAATGAAACTGGAATTGCTAATGCCAAGCGGGGCTGTTCTTACAAGGAGTTTGTGGCCTGTAAGCCCCGTGAATTCGATGGAAAAGGTGGGGCGATAGCCCTGATTAGATGGCTTGAGAAAATGGAGGCGGTGATCGACATTAGTGAATGCCTCGACAGCCAACGGATCAAGTATGTTACGTGCTCACTTGAGGGCAGAGCACTAACCTGGTGGAACACCCAGGTTCAAGCTAGGGAAGGGAATCTGCGATACAGATGACTTGGGATGAATTTAAAGCCTTGATTACCGAGGAATACTGCCCTCACCACGAGATGCAAAAGCTTGAGCATGAGTTCTGGAATCATGCTATGGTGGGGGCAGGGCACGCAGCTTATACTGACCGATTCCATGAGTTGGCTAAGCTAGTTCCACACCTGGTCACTCCGGAATCTAAGAGGATTGAGAGGTACATTTGGGGACTCACGCCTCAAATACGAGCAATGGTAACTGCAGCTGCTATTCCTACGATTCAGAGCGCAATTTTGAAGGCTGGCGCCCTAACCGACGAGATGGTAAGAACAAGTGTATTGGGTAGGGGAGCAGAGAAACGAAAGGATGTTGGGGAAACTAGCTGGTCAAGTGTCAGGAAATCTGATAAAAGGGCAAAGATCACCAAAAATTTCGTGGCTGTGACTCCGGGTAAGAGAGAATATGTTGGGCCACACCCCAAATGTGACAGATGCAGCTATCATCATCCGCCAGAGATGCAGTGCCGGTGTGCGTAAACTGTAGGCGCCCGGGGCACCTAGCAAGAGATTGTAGAGTGGCACCGAATCTGGTTGCACCCGTCAATGCGGTTAACCCCACCGGGAACGCCAGGGCATGCTACGAATGTGGAGGCCTCGATCACTTCAGAAACATGTGCCCCCGACTGAATAGGGCACCGGGTCAACATGGGAATAATCAACAGCAAGTGATGGCCATAGCGGAGCTCAAGGCCAAGGAAACCCAGGAAATGCTGCACGGGGACGTGCCTTCGTCATGGGAGCTAATGATGCCTGTCAGGACCCGAACGTTGTCACGGGTATGTATCTGCTCAATCACCATTTCGCATCCATACTATTGATACTGGAGCAGACAATAGTTTTATATCTTCTGAGTTCATGCATATGCTTGATTTGAGTGCCAGTAGACTAGAAACTAGTTACTCCGTAGAAATGGCTAATGGTAGGGTTGAACAAGCAGACGAGATTATTAAGAATTGCACCCTAATGTTGGAAGATCAGGTCTTAGCATAGATTTAATACCATTTGAGTTAGGCAGCTTCGATGTGATAGTGGGTATGGATTAGTTGTCAAATCATGGAGCCGAGATTGTTTGTCGGGAGAAAGTAGTACGAATCCCCATGCCAAACGGGGAGGTACTCAAGATTCAAGGAGAACGACAGGGAAGAACACTAAAGCTCATTTCTTGCATGAAAGCCCGCCGAAGTCTACGGAAGCAGTGTTACACTTTTCTGGCTCACATCGTAGAAAAGAAAGAAGAAGAGACAAAATTGGCAGACATTCCAATTGTACGGGATTATCCAGAGGTGTTCCCTGATGATCTATCTGGATTACCTCCTCCACGACAGGTGGAATTCCATATAGAGCTGATTCCTGGAGCTACACCGGTAGCAAAAACACCGTATCGGTTAGCACCCTCCGAGATGCAAGAGTTGTCCAGCCAACTACAGGAACTACTGGAGAAGGGTTTCATCCGACCGAGTCATTCACCATGGGAGCACCGGTGTTGTTTGTCAAGAAGAAGGATGGGTCGTTTCGCATGTGTATCGACTACAGGGAATTGAACAAACTGACCGTGAAGAATCGGTATCCTCTCCCTAGAATCGACGACCTGTTTGATCAGTTGCAAGGAGCCTCGTATTTCTCTAAGATCGACCTTCGATCTAGATATCACCAACTAAGGGTTTTCGAGGATGATATCCCAAAAAACAGCTTTTAGAACTCGTTACGGGCACTATGAGTTCTTGGTCATGCCGTTCGGATTGACCAACGCACCAGTTGTCTTTATGGATCTGATGAATCGGGTGTGCAAGCCTTATCTTGATAAGTTTGTGATCGTGTTCATAGACGACATACTTATCTACTCTCATTCGGAAGAGGATCACGAAGAACACCTTCAAGCAATTCTGGAACTGTTGCGGGAAGAGAAACTTTTCGCCAAATTCTTGAAATGTGAATTCTGGCTTCGAGAAGTGAAGTTTTTGGGTCATGTGGTTAACAAGGATGGAATTCATGTGGATCCCGGTAAGATTGAAGCCGTGAAGAAATGGGATACACCCCAAACACCTTCAGAGATACGGCAATTCTTAGGATTGGCCGGATACTATCGTCGCTTCATTGCGAATTTCTCCAAGATCGCACAACCGTTAACTTTGTTGACTCAGAAAGACAAAAAGTTCGATTGGGGGAAAGCACAAGAACAGGCGTTCCAAACCTTGAAGGAGAAGTTATACAACGCACCGATATTGTCCCTCCCAGACGGAACCGATGATTTTGTGGTGTACTATGATGCTTCACATCAAGGTTTCGGCTATGTACTAATACAGAAATATAAAGTAATTGCCTACGCATCGTGACAACTCAAGGTGCATGAAAAGAACTACACAACTCACGATTTAGAGTTGGGTGCTGTAGTATTTGCACTCAAGATATGGAGGCATTATCTATATGGCACCAAATGCATCATCTACACAGACCATAAGAGCCTTCAACACATCATGAATCAGAAAGAACTTAACATGCGACAGCAACGTTGGGTAGAGCTACTTAGCGACTACGATTGTGAAATCCGGTATCATCCGGGGAAAGCTAACGTGGTGGCTGATGCTTTAAGCCGCAAAGAACGTGTGAAACCATTGCGTGCTCGAGCACTAGGTTTGACTATTCAAACTAATCTAAAGGCTCAGATTCAAATTGCACAAAACGAGGCATTGAAAGAAGAGAACCTTGCGGGGGAAGAATTCCGAGGGTCGGATAAACAAATGACTCGCAAGGATGACGGCGTACATTACTTCATAGATCGTATATGGGTCCCCAGATGGGGAGGTGTACGTACACTAGTCTTGGATGAAGCACACAAGACTCGATACTCTATTCACCCTGGTGCAGACAAGATGTACCATGACCTGAAAGAGCTGTACTGGTGGCCAGGTATGAAGAAAGATGTTGCTATATACGTGAGCAAATGCTTGACTTGTTCAAAGGTCAAGGCTGAACACCAGAAACCATCAGGACTATTGCAACAACCTGAAATTCCCGAGTGGAAGTGGGAGAACATCACTATGGATTTTATTACCGAACTCCCGAGAACGCCAAGTGGGCACGACTCGATATGGGTCGTGGTTGATCGAATGACAAAATCCGCTCACTTCTTGCCTATCCGAGAAGACTATAAAATGGATAAGCTGGCAAGGTTATACATCAAAGAGGTCGTGACACGGCACGGGGTGCCGGTGTCAATCATATCCGACCGCGACAGTCGATTTACTTCGCGCTTTTGGCAGACGTTACAGAAAGCGATGGGCACTCGGTTAGACATGAGTACAGCCTATCACCCCAGACAGACGGCCAAAGTGAACGAACAATACAAACGCTTGAGGACATCCTGAGAGCATGTGTCATTGATTTTGGTGGCAGTTGGGATACTCATCTACCGTTGATTGAGTTCTCCTACAACAACAGCTATCACACGAGCATTGGATGCGCACCATTCGAAGCGTTGTATGGACGGAAATGTAGATCACCGGTTTGTTGGGCTGAAGTTGGTGAAAGCCAGCTTACGGGCCCAGAGATCATTCAAGAAACCACTAATAAGATCTTCCTAATCAAAGACCGACTTAAAGCAGCTAGAGATCGTCAAAAGAGCTATGCCGACAATCGTCGGAAGCCTCTAGAATTCAATGTTGGGGATCATGTCTTACTCAAAGTCTCTCCCTGGAAAGGGATCGTACGATTTGGTAAGAAAGGGAAGTTAGCCCCTCGATACGTAGGACCATTCGAGATTACAGAAAGAATCGGTCCGGTGGCTTACCGATTGAGGTTGCCACAAGAACTCAGCGGGGTGCATGATACTTTTCACGTGTCGAACCTCAAAAAGTGTTTGGCGGATGAGTCCTTACACGTACCAATTGAGGAAATCAAGATCGACGAAAAGCTTCATTTTGTTGAGGAACCTATTAAAGTCATGGACCGAAAGGTCAAAAGATTAAGGCACAGCAAGATACCTATCGTCTGTGTGAGATGGAATTCCAAACGAGGGCCAGAGTTTACATGGGAACGTGAAGATCAGATGAGACTTAAATATCCATATCTATTCGAGAATGACGCTCTTAGACCTAGCACCAGTTGAATTTCGGGACGAAATTCCCTCAACTGGGGGATACTGTGACATCCGTCACCAAAGGTCCGTCATTTAACGTGTTTTACTTAACTTTTGTTAACAGTCATTCCTCATTTTGACGAACCAACTACGTGAATACCATATTTGTTTTACTTAGTTGTCCTTATATGTGTGGTATCGTTGCTTGACTTGTCGTTATCTTAAGACGTTTCTCCAAGATTTGCCCCGTTAACACTAAACACGTCATTTTTATAATAAAATAATTCTCACGAATAAAATCATTTTTAACTTATAAATAACATTAATAACATTTTATCATCAATAAAACAAGACTAAATTATAACGTTTTCAACCGAAACAAAATATGGGAACCCGGGGGCAAAGTGCGGGGACTAAACTTGAAATTTTGAGAAACTAGGTTGGGTATAAATACCCCTTCCCAGCCATTTTTCACTCTTTTTACCTCCTTCACCACTTCATCTTCATCTTCTTCACTCTCTCTCAAGCCTACACCAAAAACCGACCCGTTTCTCGCGTTTTCGTCTTCAAATCTCGAGTATCATCATGAATACTCGTTCCTAGCAGGTAGATAACTCACTACCTCGTTTTTAACCCGATTTCACTGCTGCGTTTTAGGGTTTTCGAGTGCTCGGGTTCATCCGAGCACATGAGGTCGTGGGGGCTTGCATGTCTTGTTTTTTAGTGTGCTTCTTGTCTAGATAGGTTAGAATATGAGTTCTAGAGGTTCTGGTTGGGTAAAACTCGTGTTCGGGCCACCGAAGGCCGACCTGCACTTTCCTGCGGTCGCGAACCCCGTCGGCGCGAATGGGTTGTCGCGCGAATGGGGCGTGCGATTGGGTAAATCACGCGACTGAACTGTGCGACTGGGGTTGTCGCGCGGTTGTGTCATGCGACTGTCGGTGGGTGCGAACGCGTGTGTGTCATGCGAATGAGTGAGTGTGCGATAGAACCGCGCGATTGGGCTAATCGCGCGATTGAGTCATGCGGATGTGATTGCGTGCGAATGTGTGTGAATCGCACGATCAGATGCCTGTCGCACGAAAGAAGGTCCATTCACGCGAATGAAGCTGATTTGCGCGAAGGGACGTTGAGTCTCGCGGTTGGCTGTTGGGTCGTGCGACTGGTATTGCATGGTCGCGAATGAAGGTTCAATGGTACGAAAGTAGCTAATTCATACGACTGAAAGTCCACTCGTGTGAATGGAGTGTCAGTCGTGCGTCAGGTCCTGTTGTGTGATTGACAATGCATGTAAGTGTGATTTCCTTTTGGTGTCTTGTGCTGATGAGGCGACATCAGAAATAATGTCATCGCTCGAATGTCATAACAATGTCGGCTAGCTTTAAATACTCATCCCTACATAAGGTCTGAGGTGTGTGTGTCTGCTTGTGTGTACTGCCCATGACCGAACCAAAACTGCCCGAACCTATTGGTATTAACTTATGCTTCATGTACATTATTAATGCTTGTCAGTAACTGTCGATAGGTGCTGACTGTTCATAGCGTTCTACTCTTGGGATACTTCATCGTTTGTGCTTATTATCTGTTCTGTGAGTTTCGTGGCCGCTTTTTACGCTTATACAACTGTTTCAATCTTTTACAAACATGGGGAAAAGTATGCTGACACATTTTCAATGCTGTACAACATACATACAATTTTCATACTTGGAATCAACGTGATACTGTTTTGTGAGTACTTATCTGATGCATACATGATGTTACTGTGTGGTTCATCTTACAACCATTAATTCCGGTGTTGGAACCAACGGATAGGTATTGGTAGTACTACTGGGTTGACACCCCCACCCTTGACAGATGGTTACTTGTGAGTAACCATCACACTGCCAGGAACGGGCCTTGGGTGAATATATTCTGACAAGTTGCTGTGTGTACGTCATTAGGTTTGGTTGTATAAAACACAAGGTATGTGATCTTGCTTGCTTATAACTGTATGCACGGTATTCCACTACAAATACTATATAGCATCAACTACATGTTTACAATTTAAACCTGCGAAGCTCACCAACATTATTGTTGACCGTTTTGAGCATTTCTTTTCAGCTGATCAGGGTAATTGAAGATCTAGGAGAGCTGCCTTTTAGAGGAGACCCTAGGATGCATTTTGTAACTATTACCCTTGTAAAGCTTGAACATGTTCTCTTGTATACTTGTTCCCGAGTTGTGGGAATTCCCATTACAAGTTAACTTTAATGCTTATGTGATCATTTATGTTATGTTTATGGCTATGCTGTCGTGAACATTGATTATACACGACACAAGTCTTCGATTGTGTTCAGGTATCGTCGTGACACGCTTGACATCATATTCTTATTGCTACTCTATTCATACCATGTGTTATGACGATCCCGTCTGGCTCGCATTCCCCGTGTTTCCGCTATCAGCGGGGGTGTGACATGAAGATTCAGAGTTTGTCACAACAGCTGAAGAAGTCTTCTTCAGTTGTTGTGATGGTTTTTCCTTTCAGTAGTTTTATAGTTTTTATTTCAGTAGTTTGTACAATAGCTGAAGAGCTTGTTCTTCAGCTGTTATAGTTCAGTAGTTATAAACGACTGAAGAGTTTGTTCTTCAGTCGTTGTAGGTATTTCAGTAGTTTCCATTTCAGTACTTGTAATAGGTAGAACACTTTTGTAAGAAGATGTCAGCTGTTGACATCTTCAGTAGTTTTATGTTCTATCAGTTGTAAGTTAATAATCGGTTGATGTCACTGTCAAGTGACATCATCACCCATCCTTTTGCCGCCTATAAAAGGATGGTGAACCATGCTGTATTAGGCGCCGAAACGTGTAATGTAATAGAAAATCTTCTTTTTCGCAGAACTTCTCTCTCTCTATGTTTGTACTTTTACATGCAAAATATTTTGTGTTCTTGCTTTAATTGCTAATTTCGTGCTAAATTTGCTGCAAAAACAATCTGATTGATAAAACTAGAGGCTGAGATCCTGTCAAATGGTATCAGAGCGGGTTAATCATTGATCGATTTCACTATTGATCATTTGAAACTGCTCTTTTGATCTCTACGTTTGATCGAATTAGCAATTTGTAAGAATTAGCCATAGAGAGTGAGATTCTGCTGTTTCCGGCCAAAATCTTGAGGTTCTCTAGTGGTTTTGAGCTACATTTGTTTTGCTTAAACTTGTTTTTGACTAAAACATGAGATGACGACACTAACTAACGATCCTCACAATACTGGTTCCTCAACCAAGCCTCCGATGCTTGTGAGGAACGAGTATAACATATGGCAACGTCGTATGCTTCACCACTTTTCTGTCAACAGTGCTGGTTGTTGGAAGTCAGTGGTGCATGGACCATACAAGCCTATGGTGAGCGTCCCTGAATCTAATGAACAGGTTCCGAAGAAACCTGAACAATATTCAGACGATGATCTTAAGCTGTTCGAGATTGATGCTAGAGCCCATGGGATTTTAGCCATGGCTATTCCTAACGAGATTTATTCAGGGCTCTTGCATCATGAGACTGCTCATGACCTATGGGTTGCTCTAAAGAAACAATTTGGAGGAACTGAGTCGGTCTTAGCAAATAATACGGAAATCCTCGCCCAACAATATGAGACATTCTCTCATAGAAAGGGTGAGACTCTGAACCAGCAGTTTGAGCGGTTCTCTTGTTTGATTTCTGAGCTGAAGATGGTCAAACAAGAGTACTCCAACAGCCAGATGAACAACAGGTTCCTCAGATCACTGCCTGAGAGATGGGACACTTATACCATTGTCCTACGCTCCAGTGCACATCTGGATTCTCTATCTCTCACCCAACTTCATGGGAAACTGCTCACATTTGAGAGAGAGATAGAGCAAAAGAGGAAGTTGTCCACCTCTGGCAAGCTCGCTGATGACTTTGTCCAAGGCAATGCTGCCTTGATAAGTCAGGAGTCAGAATATGTTGCATTAGAAAGTTCTTATGATGAGCATATTGATTTCTCTACCAACTCAGAACAAGCTTTTGTTGGTGTTAGTAGTTCAGGAGGTAGTGCTGACAATTTGTGTTTTCTGATGGAGGACTTGAAGGGCATTCCAGATGATGATCTGGAAGAGATGGATATTTTGAACCAAATGGAAATGATAAATATCAGATCTCAAAGGTTCTACAGAGAACTGGTAGGAAATTCCCTGGACTCTCTGGCAAAACCAAAGTTGGTTTTGACAAGAGCAAGTTGAGGTGTCACAAGTGCTAAAGGCTTGGACACTTTGCTAGAGAGTGTAGATCATCTGGATCTAACTCCTCTGCACCCTTTGTGACTTCTCCCAGCAACAGCTCACAGCACAGAGGGCAACATTCCTCCAGTTCTGGCCATCCATCGCAAGCACAGGCACCACCTGCTTATTTTGTGCCTCAGGGTCATATGGCATATCCTTACCCCTGCTACTATGTGCCTCAGCCCAGTCAAACTCAAGCACCTTCGGCTCAACCACCACATGCTCTTCCTGAGCCCCAATATTCCCAATCTCATCATCACACACAACCTCAACAACACAGCTTTTTCACCCCAAGTGTTGTTGACTGGAGTAGTCTACCAGATGATCTATCTGGTCAGGAACAACTACTACAAGGTGCTGGTCAACATGGTGGTGATCATCCTTTTGGAAATCTTGCTCTGATGGCCCTTGATTCTGCTGAGGGGTCATCATCCAATGCCTCATCGCAGGTATCCACTGAGGCTAAAGCCAAGCTTTGTTCTGAATCATGCATAGCAGCATTTGCTTCTATTAGAGAAGCAAATGTAGCTTTAATAGATAAAAATCTTGAGCTAGAGCACACTATTTCCAAAATAAAAGTTGATTTTGAGGCTGCACTAAAAGAGAAAATGATGAGATTTACAAGCTTAAATGCCAAATCAAAGATGGTAAAGCTAGGGAAGATGTACTTCTAGAGAAGTACAGAGACCTCAAGGAAACTCTTGCAACCACCAAGTTGAGTGTGATTGATGGGTGCAATCATGCAAGGGTTTTGAAATGCTTCTTAGTAAGCAATCAGCTTCCAATGTGAAGTTTGGCATTGGTTATAATCACACTGCTCCTCCTACAGATTTCACTTCAAGAGCAGAAGTTGAATCTGATGGGGAGAGCAATAACCAATCCTTCTCATCATGTGACCTACTATCTTCTGATTCAGCATCATCAGAGATAGAAGTCAGCATTCACTCCTGCCAAAACCAATCAGCTGATGCTACAACAGCTGATGGTTCAAATGCTGACTGTCACATGACCAAAAGGTGATCAACTCAGGTGTTGTCACTAGAAGTACTGAAGGTACTGGAGAGCAAGTGACAACATCTGAAGTTCAAACCTCAACTACTGTTAGCATTAAAGAGAAGAAAACTAACAGTAGGAAAGGTTTGAAGACAGCTAAAGAGGATGTCAGGAAAGCAGGCACTACGAAGAAAACTGCTAGTACTGATAGCAAACAGCTGAAGAACAAGTCTTCAGTAGTTTCATCCTCTTTAGCTGATGATCAACATAAGATGAAGAAGAAGCCATGTGAGATATGTCGCTTGTTCAATCATCTTACCGATGATTGCTGGTACAAAAGGGTTCCAAACTCAAACAAAAGGAGAAAATCAATGAGGACATCAATAAAATGAAGAATGAGTTTGAAACCAAGTTTGTACTAGCAACATCCAAGCCTGAAATCCCTAATCCCAAAGCTAAATCTAAAAAGAAGGTAGGGGTTACTCAGGAAACAGCTGAGGTTGCTCAGAAGAAGATGGTACAACATAGGAATCCATCATCAGCAAACTCCAATATGTCTGAAGAGCTGAAAGCTTTATCACAAAGTCAGACACAGCTGGTGATGATGGTTCAGCATCTAATGGGAAGAGTCAACCATTTAGATGCTCCTGTGTTGAAACCACAGAAAAGGAAGTCCAAGCCAATGGATTCCTCTTCTGCACCATCTTCTTCACCTCAGGCTATCACACATAACACACCTGTTAGTGCTGCACCTGTAGTTGAGAACAGACCCAAAACGAAACAGGTTTAGGTCTCTAAGACTAACTAACACGTGGTTATGATTGCAGGGTTCTTCAACATGCCATAGAAGCATCTGGTATGTAGACAGTGGAGGATCTATGCACATGACAGGAAGCAGCTCCCTTCTTAATGGCTACTCTCAAGGAAAGAAGGGATTTGTCTCCTTTGGCAATGATGCAAAGGGTTACTTCATCGGAAAAGGCTTTGTTTCCAATGGGGAAATAAGGTTTGATGATGTTAACCATGTGGAGAATCTCAAGTACAACCTCTTGAGTGTCAGTCAAATGCGTGACAAAGGCCATGTTGCTCTTTTCACAAGCCAGAACTGTCAGATTCTGTCATCCAAAGTTTTGAGTTTGATTGACAAGGCGTTGGATGAATACACTCTCCTGAAGGCCAACAGGACAGGAAGAGTGTATGCTTTAGATCTTTCCAAAAAGATAGATCTAAAAGGCCATCCTTGCCTATTCTCCAAGGCCTCTCCTCAAGAGTCTACACTATGGCATAGAAGGCTGGGTCATGTTAATTTCAAGAACATGAACCAGCTGATAAGCCATGGTTTAGTAAGAGGATTGCCTTTGAAGGAGTTCAAGTGTGAAGATGACTGCACTGCTTACTTGAAAGGAAAACAACACAAAGTTTCATTCCCTTCAATAGAAGAACCAAAGTCCACCGCCTGCTTGCAGCTCCTGCACATGGATCTCTTTGGTCCTGTCAGAGTGATGAGCATGGCAAAGAAGAAATACTGCCTGGTAAATGTGGATGATTATTCCAGGTTTGTATGGACTTTCTTCTTGCATTCCAAGGATGAAGCAACCAAGACTATCATGAACTTTGTGTTATTTGTAGAAAAGCAGTATTCCCTACAGGTCAAGTGTGTGAGAAGTGATAATGGAACAGAATTTAGAAACCACACACTTGATGACTTCTACCTGTCTAAGGGAATTAGAAGGCAGTTTAGTATTCCTAGAACACCTGAGCAGAATGGAGTGGTGGAGAGAAAGAACAGGACTCTCATTGAAGCAGCAAGGTCAATGTTGGCTGACTCAGGGTTGCCACTGACCTTTTGGGCTGAAGCTGTCAATACAGCTTGCTATGTACAGAATAGAGCTTTAGTGAATAAGAGGTTGATGAAGACTCCTTATGAAGTTCTTCATCATTTGGCTCCTCTGATTTCATTCTTTAGAGCCTTTGGGTGTCCATGTTTCATTCTCAACACTAGCAACCCACTCCAGAAGTTTGCTAGTAAGGTGGATGCAGGGTATTTTGTTGGTTATTCATCAACTTGCAAGGCATACAGAGTCTTCAACTGTAGAACAAAGGTGGTTGAAGAAACTCTGCATGTTAAGTTCAATGAATCTCCAAAGGACAAGATTCCACAAAACCCTGTGGAGTTGCTTGATCTGGACATACTGCAATATGTTCCTTATCAACCTCCAGCTGTTGAGCCTGTCAACAGATCTCCACCTGGTGGTACTGATGATGATGTATTCAGTACTCACCTCTTCAGGTTTAGTGACAACCTGCCTGAGTCCACTGAACCTGATGCTCCTGTAGCCTTACAGCTCCATCCACTACAAATGCTGATGAGATTTCTGCTTGCTCTACCTCGTTTGAGCTGCCATCTTCTACATGGTTTCAGGAATCTCCATCACCATCTGTTGCTGCTGATGGGTCTATAAACACTTGCACAGACATTATAGTCTATCAAGAGCTGAAGAATCACCCCACATCTCAAATCATTGGTGATATCAATGCTGGAGTTTCAACCAGGAATCAATTGTCCAACTTCTGCTTCTATGCTCTCTTCATCATTCAGCAAGAGACAAAGAACTATCATGTTGCTTTAAGAGACAATGGATGGGTGGAAGCTATGCAGCTTGAGCTTCTTCAGTTCAAGAAACAGCAAGTGTGGGAGCTTGTTCCATTACCCAAAGGTAAGAGTGCTATAGGCACCAAGTGGGTATTTAGGAACAAAACAGATGAGAAGGGCCAAATTGTCAAGAACAAGGCAAGGCTGGTTGTTCAAGGGTTTGCACAAGAGGAAGGCATCGATTATGATGAGACCTTTTCCCCTGTGGCCAGACTGGAAGCAATCAGACTGTTCTAGCTTATGCTGCCTTTCACAGTCTTAAGGTTTATCAAATGGATGTCAAAAGTGCCTTCTTATATGGGAAAATAAAAGAAGAGGTTTATGTGTGTCAACCACCAGGATTTGAGGACAATAAACATCCTGATTGGGTGTACAAGCTTGATAAGGCTCTTTATGGGCTGAAGCAAGCACCCAGAGCCTGGTATAAGACACTCTCAACTTTTCTTCTAGAGAATAAGTTCACTAGAGGCACCATTGATAAAACTTTATTCATCAAGATTGTGGGACAACATAAGCTCCTTGTTCAAATTTATGTAGATGACATCATCTTTGCATCCTCTGATCCAAAGTTATGTGATGAATTTACAAAGCTCATGAAGCTAAGGTTTGAAATGAGTGCTATGGGAGAATTACAGTTCTTTCTAGGTCTGCAAATCAAACAACAGGATGATGGAATCTTCATCCATCAGTCCAAATATACCAAAGAGTTGTTGAATAAGTTAGATTTACAAACCTGTAAGCCATGTTCTACTCCCATGAGCAGCATCACACAACTAGATGTAGATCAGAAAGGTAAAGCGGTTGATGAAACCCTTTACAGATGTATGATTGGGTCCTTGATGTACCTTACTGCTTCTAGACCAGATATCATGTTTGCAACATGTGTCTGTGCTAGATTTCAGGCTACACCTAAAGAATCCCATTTGATTGCAGTCCAAAGGATCTTTAGATATCTGCAAGGTACCCAATCACTAGGTCTTTGGTATTCAACTGGGCATTCTTGTAAGTTAGTTACTTTCTCTGATAGTGACTATGCAGGATGCAAAGTCACTAGAAAATCCACTTCTGGTGGTTGCCAATTCCTAGGCAATTGTTTAGTTTCTTGGCAGAGTAAGAAACAAACATCAATTGCTACATCCACTGTTGAAGCTGAGTACATTGCTGCTGCAAGTTGTACCACTCAGATACTCTGGCTTCAGAACCAACTTCTGGATTATGGCATTACAGAGACTAAGACTCCATTACTAATGGATAGTGCTTCAGCTCTTTGTATTGTTAAAAATCCAGTCCAACACTCTAGGACCTAACATATAGAGATCAGACATCATTTTATCAGGGATTGCTATGAAAAAGGTCTGATTGATCCTTAGTTTGTGCCTAGTGCTGATGAGCTTGCAGACATTTTTACTAAGCCTTTAGATAGTGCCACATTCCAAAACTTGGTACTAAGGCTTGGTATGCTGCAGCTAGAATAATTTGACCAATGCTGATGCTCTCAATTCATAAGTACTGATGAGCATTAGGTCAAATATAAGTACTGATGAGTGATTTAGTCTTCAGCTCTTTCACAACTACTGAAGACTAAAATGACTCAAAAGTACTGATGTACATTATTTGTTGAAAACAACTGATGTAGTGAGGTGGATTACAACTACTGAAGTATTATTTTCAAACAAATAAGTACTGAATAACAAATTTTGCTCACAAGTACTGATGTGTAATCTTACACAAGTACTGAAGACAAAATTTGTTCACCAGCTCTGACGACTATTTCATCAGCACTTGTGAACATCTGATCACAAGAGCTGAAGGCATAAATATTCACAAGAGCTGAAGGGTCAATGAAACATCTGAAAATCAGCCAAAGAGCTGATGAGTAAGTGTAGAGGCTAGCATGAAACAACTGATTTGACGGAAACAGCTGATGAGTAATTTCGCATCAGCTGATGCCAACAGCTGCTGTTTCATACCCAAACAACTGAAGGACAAAACCATGTCTTCAGTAGTTTCACAACTACTGATGACTAACACCAAGTCCTCAGTTGTTTACAACAACTGAAGCAATACCATGTCTTCAGTAGTTCACAACTACTGATATCAGTAGTTCACAACTACTGAAGGCTAACACCAAGTCTTCAGTTGTTACAACGTCTGAAGATGAAAATTAGGTCCTTAGTAGTTTATAACTACTGAAGACTGACAACAAGTCTTTAGCCGTTTACAACATCTGAAGGACAAAACCAAGGTTTCAGTAGTTTCAACTACTGAAACTAACACCAAGTCCTCAGATGTTACAACCACTGAAGGTTAAGACCACGTCATCAGTAGTTTCAACAACTGATAACTAACACCAAAACCTTCAGTACTTTTCTTTCAGCCTTTTCCCTACCCTATAAACACCCAACCTTCAGAGCATTTACTCCTTACTTGACCTAACTTTTCAAAACCTCTGAACATCCCATACACCATTAATGGCGACCATGCAACTCAAACCTCGACACAACTGTGTCGCTCATCTCACAAAATCGCCATTTTGGGCTAAATTTCACCATGTCGTCGATCTTATGAATGACTCACCTTACCTACGGCATTTCTTTTGAACCCCACCATCTACACCGACTCCCTGACGGAGTTCTGGACGAATATTACCGTCCTAACCGGAGAGCAAGATGGCGAGGTCTCTCTCCGGTCCTCCGTCAACAACCACCCAGTGGTGATCACTCTAGCTACTCTTCGCCAAACCCTAAAGCTGGAGGATGCCACCTACCCAACCTCTTACCCCAAAGGTGCCCTTGATCTATCCTTCACCGCCAATGACTATCAGGGTGACCTCTCCGCCTCCACCTTGTTGAAGAAACACTTCCCAGACCCTCAACGTCTAATTTTTCATATGGTGAACGTGTGTCTGGCCCCCAAAACCTCTTCATAGGACAAGATGTCAACAAGGTGGCAATAGGTATTATTTTCTATCTTTGAGAACCAACCACTGTACCTAACTGAAATTATATTTTTGGAACTCAAAGACATGGCTGCTAAACCTGTTTCAAACCGATGGATTTTATATCCTTGGTTTATTATGGCCATGATAGAAAACCAGCTAAGTGCTGAGGGACTTGTTGGCACTGGGGTCCCTGCCATGGCTGTTCTAGCCGAGGTATACTCCAGGCACGACACCGACCAATCACTAAAACAGGCTGGCCGGCTGCGAAAACCCACGCAGCAGGAACCCACAGCCTCCACCTCCAAATCCAAAGTCCCCACCAAGCCAAAAGCCAAAAGGAAGCCAAAGAAGGATACTCAGGGAATGAGTCCCCTGAGGATGCCCCTGCCACACAAAGGCAGGATGTGGCTGCTGGTTCGATTCTCCCAGCAGCTACCATGACTCCACCCACCACAACCGCACAGGCTTCCTCTCAGCAGGAGCCTGATGCAACCACTTCCGGGGCAGCCACTAATCTGGAATCTGTCTCACTTGAGCAGATTGCCATTGAAACGCACAGTCCTCCCCATGTGCACTCTGCTTCAAGCCCATCACCCACTAAGACCGCCCCACAAAGCCCTACAATCATCATAGCCAACGTGCTGACCCATCTGAGCACTCCACCCTCTCCCCAGAAACCAATCACAACTGGGGAAACTCCAACCGAAGAGGGAGTGGACACTAGTACCGGTGGGAGCCCACAGCACAGAGAATCACATATCCAATCTCCCAGTGTGGCTAGGGAGATAGGATATTCTGGCGAGGATGCCACTTCCCCTGCATCAACATCTGAGCAGGGTGAAGCTGGTAATATCAATAAGACCTCACAAGAGGCAACTACCGATGATGGATCCAATCCGGAGGCTGGAAGTCCCTAGTACCACAAACAAGGGGCACATGCTACTTCTGAGCCACACTCAGAGCATGTATATCCTGACATTGTCAGGAGGTCAGGTGATTCAGTTCACACTGATGATGACCTGAGCTTCTTCTTTGATGTAGTCGCTCACAACACTATCTTAGAGGATGAGGTAAGGAGACTCAAAGAGCTGCTTACTCAAATGACTCAAGATAGAAGTCCATCTGCCACCACAAACCCACAGATGGCACCTTCACCCGAAGGTCTCATATACACTGAGCCACTCCCACAAACTCAGCCACCGGCCCCTGCTTCTGGCTCTAGCTCTCAGGACCAGAACCCTCCTGAGCAGCTAGTTGCTATCCTCCAGAAATCCCTGCCTCTCATCACACCATTATTAACAGATATTGTCATGAAAACCATTGATGAAAGGCTTCCCACTCATATCCAACCCATGGTGGAGGTTGCAGTTGTTAGAGGAGGAGTTAGAAGTAGTGAGAGAGGAGGTAGTTAAGAGGGAGAAGGCTGAGGAGAGTGTTAGGGTGAAGGAGAAAGGGAAAGGGAAAGTGAGGGAGGAGAGAGCTGATATAGAAGTGGCTGGAATCCAAAAGGATTTCAGTGTCACTTATCAAAAGAAAAAGGGAGAGAAGGAAGGAGAGAAAGCTGACTCTGATCTAGTAGCCCTTGTTAAGGAGGCTGATACTGAAAAAAGCAGATCAATGGACTCTATCATTGATCAGCTGTTCAGGCAAGGCTTTGACATGGACATAGCCATGCTAGATCAGGAGATCAGAAAGATGGAGATTAGAGAGATCGAACACCGATGGTCTACTTATAGCCAAGAGGACAAAAAGAGACTCGAGGCTATGAGTAGATTCATTTCGAAGTATCTGGGCAGGACAGTCCTTGATGTCAAAGCATGGACTAGGGACAGAATCTTGGTTATGGCCACCAAGATCTGTTCAGCTGGTGATTTCACTAAAGGACTGGTCACTGAGGCCCTCTCAGAAGCCGGTGCTGGGAACAGGACACTGCTAGCAAAACAAACCAAACCATCCCTTATCTCTAGATTGCTAGTAGTGCCTGCCAACATTCCCACACCAACCACCCAAACACAACCCATAAAACCAACCCCTTCACCATCAAAACCCGCAGCCAATGATCCACCCTTGCAGAAGAAGAGAAGGGTGTTGAGGCTACAAGAAGAAGAAGAAGAGGAGGATGAGGAGGATAGACTGCCCCTTTTGGCAGTCATCCCACTACTCAAAGCCAAACCTCAAACCATCACTCCCACCTCACAGATGGACACTGTGAGGGTGAAATTAGAAGAAGAGGAGCAGCAAAGATTACACGATGAGGAAATGCTGAAAAGCATTGACAAATCATATGCTGCTTCTACTTCTATAATGAATATGAAGAAGGAGGCTCTGAGACTCTTCACTCTTAAGCAAACCTTTCAATATGATAAGGATAGAGTGAGGACTTGGCCTGATCCTAGGGTGGCTCGCAGGATAGTTCAGAAAGATATGCCTGTGAGATACAAGAGCCAACTTAAGAGAGTTGTAGATGAAGTAATCTCTATGGCTCTTGTAATCACACCCTGGGAAATAGTAGAGGAGTTTGAGAAAGCCTATAGAGCCAACCAATCACCCCAAACAATGTTAGATAATAGGGTGATTAGGAAAGGGTTGGTCTATAAGAGGTTTGAGAACTTCCATATGGATGAGCTCAACTTGTTGTTGGAAGGAAGACACCCAGATGAATTTGCATATAGGCAAGTCACAACAGTTGAGCTCAAGAATGGAAAACAGGCCAAGTATGTCTCAGAGCTGTACGGCCGGGAGGGGTTATTCGAAGGTGCGGCTGAAGACTTAACCAAAGTAGAACAGATGATATTTCTTCAAGCCTACACCAGAGAATCCTACCGGCTCGTACGTGGGAGGTAGATCTCATGGATGGGACAATAGCTCTGTGTCCAATTCCCCAAAACAGAGCTCCCATCCATACTCAGCCAATCAAATCTTAGAGACTACCTCTCAGGCCAGTGCTTATCTGGGTCAACTTCTGATCTGATCCAGAAGGAAATAGACCAATCTTTATGCCAACAATAAGTGGGACAACAAATAATTAGAGGTTTTGGCTGCATTGGTTTAGGGGGAGTTTGTTAGACCAAAAGAACCAATGAGCCAAGATCAGGAAAACCTCTAAGTCCCACATGTCATTACAACAACTGCTGAAGACTCTCATCAGCTGTTTTGACAAAGTCTGAAGAATCAAAGTCTGAAGATCAAAGATCTGAAGTACAACAGCTGAAGAATCTAAAGTGCTGAAGACAAGTACTGAAGTCTGAAGTACTGAAACTTACAAGTACTGAAGACTTCAAGTACTGAAGACAAGTGTTGAAGATCAAAGTTGAAGAACTGAAGAACTAAAGATCATCTACTGATGCACAACGTCTGAAGACAAAGACTGAACACAACAGCTGATGACATCTATTGAAGTCATCAGCTGATATATCATCTCAAGCCCAAGTCTGAAGAACAAGTGCTGAAGATTCAGAGTTTGTCACAACAGCTGAAGAAGTCTTCTTCAGTTGTTGTGATGGTTTTTCCTTTCAATAGTTTTATATTTTTTATTTCAGTAGTTTGTACAACAGCTGAAGAGCTTGTTCTTTAGCTGTTATAGTTAAGTAGTTATAAATGACTGAAGAGTTTGTTCTTCAGTCGTTGTAGGTTTTTTAGTAGTTTCCTTTTCAGTACTTGTAATTGGTAGAACACTTTTGTAAGAAGATGTCAGCTGTTGACATCTTCAGTAGTTTTATGTTCTATCAGTTGTAAGTTTAATAATCGGTTGATGTCACTGTCAAGTGACATCATCACCCATCCTTTTGCCGCCTATAAAAGGATAGTGAACCATGCTATATTAGGCTCCGAAACGTGTAATGTTATAGAAAATCTTCTTTTTCGCAGAACTTCTCTCTCTCTCTATGTTTGTACTTTTACATGCAAAATATTTTGTGTTCTTTCTTTAATTGCTAATTTCGTGCTAAATCCGCTGCAAAAACAATCTGATTGATCAAACTAGAGGCTGAGATCCTGTCACATATTAAATTAATGTGGCTAGTGTGATATGATCGAAGTCAGGTCATACCCAATAACAAGCCAAACAAACACCAATAAATATTTATTCATTGATAAGATCTTACAAATAAATATTGACACAAATTTAGAAAATAGGTTTTCTAAAACGTTGCTTTTGTAAATGAACAACATTATATGGATAATTTGTTCATGAGAAATTATATGTTTTATTATTTAAGTTGGTTAAGTAATAACAAATAAAAGTGTGTTATTATTATAAAATTAAGAGTGGCATTAATTTTATAAAATTAAGGGATAAGAGTGTCACATTTTATAAAACTAAAATAGGGGGGAAAACCCGCTTGGGTGTAAAATTCGGCCTCCCAAAGGGGCATGGGGAACCTCATTTTTAGTCTTGGTCTTTGCAAGATTAAGTTACCCTAAACACTCTTCAATCATAACACACTTTCTCTTATACACACAAAGCAAGAAACCCTCTCTAATGAGCTGAAATTTTCGGATTCAAAAAGGCAAAAAGAGGGGCTGAAATTCGGATTTTTGGCTGCTCTTTAAGGAGTTCTTGGCTGAAATTTATATTGTGCTTAAGGGGTTTGAAGTTGGTGTTTCACTACAAGCAAGTGGGTGTTTGGAAGGGCTTGTGGGTATCACCTCTTGAGGTCTTCTACATTGAAGATTAAGCTTTCAAACATCATCATCTAGACCTCCAAATCCACGATTCTAAGAGGTAGTTTATGTGGTTGTTATATGTTTTGATGGCATGTTCTTTCATATAAAGATCCTTTGTTCATGGGTTTTGTTTTAATCAATATATATGATGCATAAATTAACTAATCAAAATATTTTTTTTGATTATAACTCTGCTGCGTTTTTACATATTAATGGTTAATATGACTTTGATAAACATCTACAAAACCCAACACAAAATTATCACCATTGATAAGCCTCGGTGGCCTATTAGGTGCAACACTTTCCAAATCAGTCACGGTAATGTTCGTGGTTGTCATCATGATTATAGATCTTAGATTCGCTGAACTTCAGTAATTTCACTTATAGATTCGCCCATAAATTTGCCCGTAGATTCGCTGGGCAAACGGACAGCAGTTTCACAAGGCAAATGCTCTAAAAACTTCTAGATTTGCGCACAGTTTCGCTGAAACTAGTAGAACTTTTTTTCTAAGACAAATTTGCCAGCACTTTGTAGATTAGCTGGAATCTAAATTCAGTAAATCATTGAAGATGGTAGTTTCACTAGAAACAGAACTAGTTTCGCTGGATGCAAACCTAGTTTCACTAGAAGAGTAAAACAGCCTGTTCGAACTGAAAATCAATTTGAAATCACCCAAATCATTATGAATTGGTGATTGGATGATTGGGATAGCTTCCTATACTCAAACACGAGATTTTAGAAACGGACCTCAAGCTAAAATAACACTCTAATGATCTGAAATTGATGAAATAATCATAGGAGGTTTCATATCATTGCATACATGATGGATCCTATAGCAGATGCATTTTAACCTTAGTTAAAACTAGGAGGTTTTAAGCATGACATGCAGATATCAAGTACATTTAGTTGTCAAAACTAGGAGGTTTTATTTTCTTCACTTGATATTTGTAAAATGTATCTATATGTTGTTGTTGTTGTTGTTGTTATTGTTGTTGTTGTGTTGTTGTTGTTGTTGTTGTTGTTGTTGGTGGTGGTGGTGGTGGTGGTGGTGGTGGTGTTTGTGGTGGTGCTGGTGGTGTTGTTGGTGTTGTTGTTGGTGTTGTTGGTGTTGGTGTTGTTGGTGTTGTTGTTGTTGTTGTTGTTGTTGTTTTTTTGTTGTTGTTATTGTGGGTGTGGGTGTCGGTGTCGGTGTCGGTGTCGGTGTTGGTGTCGGTGTCGTTGTCGGTGTCGCTGAGATGCAATCCGGTATATGCTACTTATATTTTATGTCGTGCCTAACATTTATTTCAAAAACCCTTTCAAAACCCAATCAATGACCACATCAAGAGCACTAAGGCTCTGATAACATATTGTTGGTCCAGTGATGATTGAAACACAGTGCAAATGATATAGTATAAACTCAAATCCCACTGAAATACAATCCAAACAATAATCTATGAAAAGTGTTTCAATGTAAAACCATTTTGAAATCAAACAACAATCAAACAAGTCTCAAAGATGATAAACAAATGATTCCAGCCAAACAAACACAATAATATGAGTAATGTAGAAGTATATTCTCAATTAGGATTGTGCAAAACTTACACAAACTGATTACAAGTTACATATATATAGATATGCTAGTTTCGCTGACAGTTTCACTGGGTAGCGAAACTGTCATGACCAATAGCATAGATTCACCTGACTGTGAAACAGTTCGTTGGTTGACCAAAGCCAGCTGACTACCAGTGAAACTATAGTTTCACTGGTAGTTTCGCTGGGTCAGTGAAACTCTTACAAAAACTAAAACTATTTACTATTTACATACAAATGATAAACTAACATTAAACCTATTACAAATAAACCAAAATAAACAATCTAACTAAGGTGAGTCCAACCTATACTTGATCTTCAAAAGTGGTCTCTCTATCCCCCATGATAGAGGAAAACTTGCCACCAACTACTCCCAGACCCTACTCCTGAGTGGGATATACTGGGTATGTTTGTTTGTTTGTTTGTTATCAAGTTGCTATCACCAAGTTCTTTAGATCCAACATCAAATGATGGATTATGGGATCAATTTCCTTCATACACCACTCTTCTGTGATAATGAAGCTGCTATTGGAATTGCCAAAAATC
This sequence comes from Flaveria linearis, assembly GCA_024085815.1. Lineage (NCBI taxonomy): Eukaryota > Viridiplantae > Streptophyta > Magnoliopsida > Asterales > Asteraceae > Flaveria > Flaveria linearis. Next base: position 14,131,561 of record CM044012.1, read on the forward strand.
CGATTCATCAAACTCGCACCAAGCACATTAAAACAAGGATTCATGCAATCCGAGATGCTCAGGGAAAGGGTTTTATAGATATTTTTCCAATTAAATCAAAAAATCAAAGAGCAGATCTTTTCAGAAAAACATTTGGTAAACCTTCTTTTTATGAACTGATCTCAATGTTGGGCTTAATATCTTTTTGAAAAACTCTTTTCATAATAAAATGTATTAGTAGTTGTAAATAATTTTCTTTGTTTCTTTTACATCTTACGTTGATAAAATCTTTCAAATAACTTTTGGTATCCCATATTCCTTCATTAACAACAACAAAAACAATATATTTAAAAAGAACAAAATTTTCTATTACTATGTAGATAACTAGAAATTTAGGGGGACAATAAAGATTAAACTTTAAGTTTCTCAACTTTTGGCTTTTAGGTATCACAGGAGTTTGAAAGAAAAAGAGTTTCAAGGAGGTCAAATGGATCTGTGATGGGATATGAATGGTAGACTCAGCCCAAAAACAAAGTAAACGGTGATCGTTTGGCCAAACTAAAAGTTCAAGAGCTCGGTGATAAGGATCATTCCTATGACATCTCGGCCTGCACAAAGATATAAATCCTGGTCAGAAATTTGTTGAAGGTTTCAAATCTCTGTTCTGATCCCCTTAAAATCCCAAATCTCCCTCACCCGAGCCCTGAATTGAGCACCTAGTTAGCAAAAAAATGCTTCTAGTTATGGTCTTCCGGGATGCCTCTGTTTTTGAGTCACATGTGACTATTTAAGAATATAAATAACAATAACATAAAGTGCATGTTTATCACCTCTGCTATGCTTGAGCATTGATCTGGGGTGATGATCTTCTCTACTATACGTAAGTATTGACCTGAAGCTCTCATCGACATGCTTAGATGATCTTCTCTGCTATGCGTGAGCATTAACCTGAAGCTCTCCTCTACAAGTATAAGATGATTATCTCCTTTGTTATACGTGAGTATAGACCTGGAGCTTTTATCATCTTACCCTAATATTATATCACAATGTTTCTTTAGTAAAAAGACCATTGTCGAAAACTCCAGCAATCAAATGATTTTGAAAAATATTCACAATGGTCATCAAATGATTATTGTCTATGTTAGCATCTCAAAAAATCAAATACGAATTCAGACAGAGTCAATCATACTCAATAACCATGATGACAGGACAAAGTCTTTTGCCGAATGTCTATGGGGACTAAGTTGCCAGAGCATTTATAAACCAAATCAAAACATGATAATGAAAGATGTCGATTGCTCGTTGAAAAGAATAAGATATGGTTTTAAAAGGACAAACATATCAGCAATCCCTTCAGACTACGACTCTCAGGAAAATTACTCAAAAAAAATATATATATGTGTGTATATATATATATCTTTATTATATTAATATGTATATTAGAGGGACAAAATGGTCATTTTTACCAAAATCTCTTAAATTTAAGAGTTTTACAACTCTTAAAGCTTTCTGTACACTCTCTAATGTATGAACTGGTTACAATAACGCGGATCCTTCTATGGGTGGGTCGGGTCAACTAATAACATAGAGTGAAAACTCTAACCTCTGTCATTCTCCATACCTAATTTTCTCTCTCGCCGCTCTTTCATCTGTAAACCCTAACCATAAAATTGTTGCATATCCCGTGGATCTACAGGTACTAAAGTTCTTGGTGTGTATGATGAAAGAGTTGGGTCTTACTCTCCGCTCTCTTGTCGCTCTCTCGCCGCTCTCTCTTGCTGTTGTCTTATGGTGGCCATTCACCCCTGGGTTGCGATCTGGCTTGGTCATGGGTTTATTGATTAAAGGTGCTAAGTGCTTGGTGTGAGTACATCTCCTCCCTAAAACCTAGTTTTGTTTGTTATTATTTCCTTCTTCTTTTTTAATTTAGGGGTGTTCTTTATTCCAAATTTTGAAACCAAAAGTGTTTTACAAACTTATGCATCTGTTTACTTTTCTTTTGGAAAGCCTGAAAGTGTTCCATTTAAACAAAGTTTTAATGTTGGCATTGTACCAAGCCTCATAGTCACAGAATCTTGACTGCTACACAACGGTGTTTGTAATTGTACCTGTAGTGCAATGAAATAGCTTGTCATTGCATCTAAATTTTATAGATACTAGGGTACTCTTACAATTTGCCTCATCTTACTACACCTAATATGATTTATGCTAATTAAAACATTTAGATCAGTTTAAAAATGTTTAAGTTTTTAGAAATGGGACTAAAGTTTAAGACAGTCGATGACATAGGCAACCTATGCTTTTCATCGCTGTTTCTAGAGTTTTATTAGATGTATCTCATAAAGATTTTCATTCATATTTATAATCTTTATTTATTTATTTTAATCATGAGAAGTTGTTATCATGCTATCGTGCTTTGTACTTGTGGGTTTATAGTCATTGAACCAAAAAAGGTATAGGCTTATCAAGGATCTGAAATAAGGAATGATTTTGTCAATTTTCAAGAATTTTAATTTTTGCTGATATGATATTGTCTATACTGGTTTCTTGTAGTTGCACATTTTATGGGTTTATAGTCACAAAGATTGAACTAAAAAGGGTTTATGTTTTTCAAGAATTAAAGCTTTTTGTTGAATCTTAATCCGGTTTTGTAGTTTACGGGGAAAAGGTTAGAATTTGTGTGTTATTTATCATCAATATTGCTATTGTATCCACTAATTCTTTGTTTCACAGGACATACTAAATAAAATGAAAAGGGCCATATGTTTTCAAGAATCTGGAATAGCAAATTATGTGCGAAGTTTTAAGAATTATGTTTCCTTTTTAAATATTGACACGCTGAAACCGTGTGAGCATTTCATCTAGGAGACTGATTATACCCTATTGGTTGTCAAGATGCCTCCATTGGTATTTATTCTTATCCTTAAACTATCTTATTATGAGGTGGCTACTTATGTTATTTTTATCTATCTAAGTGCCGATGACATCAAGATTAAGGATTGTGTTCTCATTTGCTTCACATCATCACGGATAGCTATCAGGTTGTAATAACCAAATAATTCTCAATTGTAATTCTCAATTAAAATTTTTTTGATTACATTTCACAATCTGTAATTCTAAATTGTTTCCTACCAAAGAGATCATTCAACCTTTAATGTCAAATGTGGGGAAAAATGATGTGAATTCATTTTCATGGGGAGTGTTCCCTGCCAAAGAGATCATTCAACCAATTGATTGTTGATCCTTCAAGCTTCTTGATATGGAAAGATGAAGCTTTTGAAATCTGGTCAAGAGGATGGGCACAGTTGTATCCAGAGGATGATTCTTCTAGATCACTTCTGCAAGAGGTTTGTTTTATTCTCTATGCTCTTGCAATTTTGTTATAAATAGTTTATTTAGGCTTTGTTTTATATCAAATGGATGAATTAGAAAATATTATGTTAAAAGCATAAAGGTTGTAAATTGTCCAAAGCTTTAAAATTAAATTTTGTTTGTATTAATACTTATTCTGTAATAGTCATATCATATTCATTTATATAAAAATTTGGACGATAACTCACATGGGTGAAATAGAAAAAAAATAGGTTGGACCTGGGAGGGAACGAGTCAAATGGGTCAAACGAGTCAAATTGACAAGGTTTGATCTCAAAATTGGTAAAATATGAAGAAGTAGGCTGAAAGGAAGATCAGATGAGTCGAAAGTTATCCAAGGCTCTCTTTATCATACTAACATCTCAAATATCATCTTTATTCAAGAACTTAGATTATTGTTGAATAAATACTTTTGTAATCATATTGGTTATTATTTATAAATCGAATGATGTTATTGATATTGTAACACCTGAAATTTTGATTAGACAAAGAGAAATAATAAGAAGAAAAGAAAAGAAGAATTTTGGAAGTACAAAGAAAAGAGAAATATCTGATATACATAGGGATGGCTGCCCACTCTTTTCTGACAACCCCAAATCAGCGAAAGTTTTAGAGAGAGAAAGAGCAAACCACGAGATCTGAAGGAAGAACAAGAAGAAGAAGAAGACTGATTCGAGGTATCGGGTTCCATGGCGACCGATTTTGAAGAAAGCCACACCCAGCAACATAATGTGAGTTCTAAGACCCCCTTCTTTTTTGTTTTTCGAACAATTTTGGGGGCTGGAACACATACCGAAACTGTTTTTTTTTTGTTGTGGGTGTTTAACCCGTACATGTATGCATGTGTATATGTGTATACGGTCTGTTCGGGAGGCTGGTTCCACTATAGGTTAACTTTCCAGAATAGGTGTATGTGATTCGTGCATGTATGTTCATAGGTACACTGTTAGTGTATGTTATAGAATGGTATACATGATGTCTAACTGGTTCTAAATGAATAATACAATAATTATGTGCCATAGAAGTGTTAAGATGGTGAACGAGTATGAAAAAGGGGCACTGGTTAAGTTGCAGGTTGCTATATTCAACCGCATCGTCCAATGCGGACTGACAAAGTAAAGGTGGCCAAAGTGGTCAACCGCATTAGCCAATGCGGGTGACCAAGCAAATGCGGTCAAGGCATGTTCTTCATCCGCATTGACCCAATGCGAGTATGTTCAGGAATGCGGCTAAGGCAGTCAGCCGCATTAATCAATGCGGAAGGCTAAGGAAAATGCGGGCCAGGCAATTCCTCATCCGCATTGTCCTAATAAAAAGAAAATGATCAAGGCAACTCAACCGCATTGACCAATGCGGACAAGTTCATGAAATGCGGATAAAACATTCCTCATCCGCATTGACCAATACGGATGGGCAACTAATGCGGATAAGGTATTACTCATCCGCATTGACTAATGCGGATGGTCAGACTAATGCGGTGAGCCAGAATGTGAAATGCGGCTATAGGTTTAGCATGACCTGATTTAATTGGGTAGACGAGTAACATAGGCATGATGATGATGATGATGTTACATAGGTTTACCTATGGTATACCATATGTGTGTGATGCTTTGTATGATGATGAATGTATGATATGTGTATGTTCCTTATGATTATGTATGTTTGTCTTTCCAAAACTTTACGAGTTATGAAAATGAATGAATGAAGTATTACGTAACGTAAAGTGAAAGATATTGAAAGAGGAACATGATGATGAATGCATGTATTAACGAATGAACGAAAAAGGAAATATAATGACGAATACATGCATTAATGAATGAACGAACTAAGTCTTGCAAGCATTGAATTAAGGTAAATGGGTCCTTCTTTGTGATTGACCCTGGTCATGGTACCTCTACCGCTTACCTACTAGTACTGTGGCATACGCTCTATTGATTCACGGCCCACTGTGGCATACGCTCAATGGATTCACGACCCAGTAACTAAGACTGATCGGGGTATAGCATATGATATTGGTACAAAACATATTCAATGTGCAAGCAAAGATGAATGGGATCCTTGTCATTCGACCACAGTAATCATAGTCAAGTACTATGAAGTGGGTAAAGCCTGACAGGATCCATATGAGAATTGTAAAGATAATGATGTATAACGAACGATGAAAATAGTAAAGAATATTATCTATGTGCACGTATGATGTATGATCATGTGAAAGAAAGGAATGGTTTATGATGTAAATAAAGTATGTTTATTTAAAAACTAGAACTCACTCAGCAACGCTGACTTTTATGTGTTTCCAGTTGGCAGGTAGTGTTGCTGGAGATGGCACGAGGCGACTACTCAGCTCGTTTGGGATGCCATTCTCCTTTTGATAATGCTGCAACGTCATGTGTTGGCCCGTAATGCACGCAACACATTATGTTGCATGCAAGTGCAAGATTTGTTGAGGATTCCCATAAACGGGATTATTTAAGGAATCTTCTTTATGATGAAAAATTATAATATTTCTATACTAGAGGTCACTGTTTATGACCATTTTGTAATCAGTAACGATGTAATCTTTTGTAATGTAATGCAACACTAGATGTTTTGTACTGATGTACGTTGTATTAAATGGCAAAAGTATTTATATTATAAATGAAATGTATCTTTGAATGTTTCCGCTGCTATGTTTATCTAAGATATTTATTAATGTATACCAAATGTATGTTTTATGTGCGATGACGACCAACCGTAAGGTGCCCGGGAGCGGGCCTTACAGATATGTAAAGGTTTCCAGCACAATGTTAGTGATGCAGAAATAGCTGTCGGCTAAACATTGGAAACAAGGTATCTTTTCCAAGAATCCCTCTATGTCATTCTGAAGACGACATGTCCATTTAAACTGAAAAGAGAAAAGTTTCCAATTCGACTTAGCTTTTCAATGGCAATCAATAAAGCTCAAGGTCAAACAATTCCACACGTTGGTGATTATCTACCGGAATCTATGTTTTCACATGGACAACTTTATATGGCATTGTCGAGAGGGATATCACGTGAAAATACAAAGGTATTCGTGCATCCTTCCAAAGATTTTAGACGAGACGGAGTATAAACCTTAAATGTTGTTTATTGGGAAGTGTTACGTGATGGATGAACTGCTTGTGTAGTTAAACAAAAGTAAGTCAATAGATTTTTGTGGCTTAAGTTTTTATGTTCTGAATATCTATTTTGATGTAACTTATATATTATTTTTTATTCATTACTAACATAAATAAAAAATAAAAGTTAAGAGGTAGTCCTGTTTATTATAAAATACTGACTTGTTCATTTTTTCTACGTAGATTAGAAGTCTACTATGGATGAACCATAGAAGGAGCTTCAAGATATGTCAGGTATTAGTTCAACATATATAATTATAGTTTAATCTATGTATCTATACCTTCTTGACTTTAATAAAACACGTGTAAGAGACTAATATTGTTTTTTTAGTATCCAACCCTGCTTTGCTCAAAGAGGAGAAAATGCAAGAAAATCATTATCAAGAAGTAGAAGAAATAAAAAAGGAAGTGACACAAGAAACTTCCGACTTGGACACTGATGAAGAATGGTGGTCGAAGCTTGGTGATGAGGTCATTGAGATGTGTAAGGCGTATGACAAAAAATGATTTCATCACAATGCACGTAGTTAACATGCAGACATTTATTTTTACATGACTATGCCTATGACTTATGTGTGTGTGTGTCTATATATATATATATATATATATATCCTTTATGATTATATTATTTTATTTTATTTTTTTTATCTTATTTTGATTTATTTTTAAAATTGTTTGGTAATTCATTTTTCTATATGTTGGAAATGTGGGGGAATTAAGAAGTTGCTTTTCACAAAGGTTTTTATAAACGTAAAACATAAAACATAAAAAAGGGTGTGGGCGAAACAAAGTTTCTCGAGCGAAGCTGTAGATTCGCTGGCAATCATACTCAACTGTCAGCCACTAAACTTTATGGGTGAAACTATAGTTTCACCCACAGCTATAAACTAGGTGGTATATAATGCAAAGTGTGAGAAGGGTTTCACACAAGTGTGATTTGAACCAACCCTAGTTTCTCTGTAGTGATTCTATGAATCACTCACATTGTTGTTTTCCGTTGAAATAAAGTGTTATTGATAGCTTTGGTTAGTGAGGCGAATCATGTACTTAACATTAAGCGGGTTCAAAATGGCTAAAAAGCATGCTGAGATTATTTTACTGTGTTCGAAAAGTCACAGTTTCATTCAGTGAAATTGTTAGTTAGACCAGTGAAACTGAACTAAAGTTCAAGGTTCCGAGCGAAACTGTAATGTTGTGCCGTCCAAGCACAATTGACAGTTTCGCTAGGAAGATGTCAGTGAAACTATAGATTCGCTCAGTATAGAATTCTATGTCTGAGCATAAGCGAAATTACAATTTATTAAAGACAAAATTACAAAATTAGTTATCAGCAAAATTGTTAATAACTAGAACACATGATTCAGTGCCTAAGACTTAGCGAATTTACGTGTAAGTCTTAGCAAATCTATGGTTTGGCTACAGCGAAACTAACAATTTCGCCGCAGTGAATTTACAGTTTCGCCCTCAGCGAAACTAGCCAATTTTGAAACTTTTTTATGTTTTTTGTATAATTGATTTGTTTTGCTTATATATATGCATAACTAACCTATTTCTATTTCCATTTCAGTAAGTATAGCTAATTTGAAGTTTGATGACAGGTACAACATCGTGGCTTTACTGGACGAAAGTAATCCAAAGGCTGTGGCCTTTAGAGACCACATTAAATGGCTAAGGCAGTCTCCCATATGCTATGCTATCTCACATATGCCTATTATTTATGACGTGCACGTGAGAGATTTATGGAGATCAGCCAAATATGATATAGGATCAGTTCCAAATCACATAGTCGCCAGAGTTTAAGGAAAGGACATGGTTATTACAATGGAAATCATAGAAAGAGTGCTAAGATTAGAGGATGACTGTGGACCAGAGGTTGCGCTATCTGATGCGCAAGTTCTTGAGGCATTCAGGAGTATAGGGTAGGAAGGGCCTCCATTTGGATCCAAAAAGGAAATCAATAAATCTCCTCTGTCAAAGGAATGGAGATACATTGCCCACGTCTTTATCACGAGTTTAGATCACCGGAAGGGAGGTTCTAATGGTCTAAATATTCACTGGGCCAGAGCAATTTATTATAGTCTATAGAGGCAAAAGGCCAACATAGCCAAGCTGATCTTTGAGTGCATGACTAAGAACATCATGGCCTTGAAGAATGATAAATAGTTATTATACCCAAGATTTATTCAAATACTGATAGATGATTTGATTCCTAATGTGCCAAGACATGGAGAAATTAAGAGACTGGCACAGATGAAGACAAGGATCTTTGCTGACTGTTCAGCTATTAGGCATGACTTCAGTGGGAAGATTATTCATGATGGGAGAATATGTATCTTGCGGAGAGATGAAACTATATCAGAAGGTTAATTAAGGATGAAAATAAGAATGCTGAGGAGAATTGGGAAAAACAGGAGGAGGCAATAAAGAAAAGAAAAGGTATGCTAAAGAAAAGGAGTATGATTTGGATGTTGAAATCGATCAGGTTGAGGAAGAAATAAGGCAACAACGGGAGAGGAGAACAAAAAAGAGAGCAGATCAGGGAGAAGCTACAAATCTTACTAAAAGAAGAACGGAGCATAAACAACAAGCTTTCTCTTAAACTCCTGATAGAAGAGAGGCACGGTCAGAGTTGGACCAAGATGTGATTCGAAACGTTAATGCATTCTTTGTAAGTGAATTAAGTATGATGAAGACAAAGCTGATGAATCAAGAGATGAGAGAGAAAGAAAAGGATATAGTTATAGACGGTATGAAGAATATGTTATTAGACTAATAAACACTGATTAAGAGATTGTTGACCAAGGTTAACGAATTGAAAGCAGCAGCCGGCCTGCCAAATCAGGTGACTCGGGTTGAGCTTGATGATCTTATAGACACATCCAAGTATACATTTCGAAGAGTGGGATCCTCATCAAAAGAAGGAGAGGGCCCAATTGGTGCTGCAGATAAAGATGCCGAGGTTAGAGGAAGTAATGCTGGTTACTGTGGTGTAGGTGGTTCTATTGAGGAAATTGAGGTTGTTAAGGATGCTAATGTAAAGGAAAAGGAGCCTGAAGGTGATGTGATAGAGATAGCTTAGGAAGACTGGTTTTGAAAGGAAAAAGGATCCTGAAGAGCTAACTCCTTTGTTCCAAAACATTAAGAGGAGAGTAGGAAAGATCTACTACTTGAACAAGAGAAAGGCTTTTAAACCTTACCTAGGTAGGATCTGAGGACGTTGTCTAAGATTCCTCTTATAGATGCCAATATGAGTGAGAGGGCTATGTTACTAGAAAAGGAGATTAAAAAGACATTAGATGACAACTTTGAAACTCTTGGATATATGAAGCCGTAGAGAAGAAGGTCAAAGAAAGACTTGGATTGGGCCACTTGAAAGGGCAAGATTATATTAAAGTTAAAACCTGCCAAGATAATGAACAGAGTTAGAGTACCCAATCCACTTCCCCCGATGCTACAAAACTTTGTGAAAATGTTTTATGACAGGAACATTGGGAAGTAAGAGATTAGACTATTTGATCTGATGGAAGTTTTTTCGTTTTGTGATGAAGACTTGAAGGTGCTATGTGAAAATCACATAAAAGCTGGAGCTGGAGCTAAAATGAGAAGCGAGGCTAGCCTATTTATGAGGGTGGCCAACAAAGCTCGTGGCGTGAGAGCAGAAGTCAAGAAGCTAACTAAGAAAGTCATACAAGCTAACGAGGTCGAGATGGATGTGTAGGATCTTGCAAAGCAGTTACTTTAAGAAAGTGCACGCGGACAAGAAGAAGGTGAAGCTGGACCTAGAAATGAAACAACTGAGAAAGCTGAAGCTGATGGTGAACAGGTTGAAGCAGACACTCAAGATCAAGATCAAGCCAGTGAGGTCCAACCTAAGGGGAGTATTGAAGATCATGAGTAGGTTGGACTCACCATAGTTGTTAGGTTCGTTTTGTTATATATGTAATAGGTTTAATGTTATTTATTTCTATTATGTAATTGTGTAGTTTGTTTTAAGTTTTAAATAGTTTCACTGACCCAACGAAACTACGAGCAAAACTATTGTTTCGCTCCTAGTCAGCTGACTTAGGTAACCTGGCGAAACTGTTTCACCATCGGGTGAAATTAAGTTATGGTCAGGACAGTGTCGCTGTCCAGCAAAACTATAATTGTCTATATATTATAATGATCAAACTTTATGTGCAAGTTTTGCACAACCCTAATAAGATTATTCATCTTTTTAAATTATGTTCTCAGTTAGTTTGGCTGGAAATCATCTGGCTGTGAGGAACATAAGAGACCCAATCAAAGCCTTGTGAAGGTGTTCATCTACAAACTTTGTCTCAAAATCAGGTCCAAAGTAGTGGTTTCTGGCTATAGGTGTCTGTGCAACCTTACATTCAGTCATCTTGAATCTTGTAAGTATCTCTTGTACATATTCTGACTGGCGTATGAAGATGCCATTTTCTAGTTGCTTTACTTGAATTCCTACAAATAAATTGAGTTCCCCCGTAGCACTCATTTCAAATCTATTCTTCATCAGCCTCTCAAAGTCTTTGCAGAGCTTTGGATTAGTTGACCCGAATATAATGTCATCTACATACACTTGAACCAACATTAAGTCATTCCCTGTTCCTTTGATTAAGAAAATTCCATCTATAGTACCCCTTTTGTAGCCATGCTGATAGAGATTCTAAGATAGTGTCTCATACCACTTCCTTGAAGCTTGGTGTAGCCCATAGAGAGCTTTATCAAGCTTGTAAACCTAATCAAGATGATCTGGGTCTGCAAAGCCAGGTGGTTGTTTGACATACACTGCTTCATTAATCACCCCATATAATAAAGCACACTTGACATCAGGTTGGTAAACCTTGAAGTCCTTGGATGCAGCAAATGCCAGGAATATCCTAACAGCTTCAAGTCTTGCTACAGGAGCAAATATATCAGTGTAGTCAATCCCTTCTTCTTGTGTGCACCCTTGAACAACTAATCTTGCCTTGTTCTAGATGACAAGTCCTCTATCATCCTTCTTATTCCTAAAAACCCACTTGGTTCCTATTGTAGTTTTCCCTTGAGGAAGAGTACATAGGTTCTAAACCTTTTGTGTTTGAATTAAAGTAGCTCCTCTTCCATTGCTTCAACCCAACTTCCATCCTTCAAAGCCTTATCAACTTTCTTTGCCTCTATATGGGACAAGAAACAAGAGTATAGACGAACATTTTGTCATGGGTTTGTCCTCTTGTTCTCTCCCTTTTGTCAATATCTCCAATGATGTTTGTGGTGGAAGTGACTTGTGGATCCTAAATTGAGATATCACACCAAGTTGATTGGACAGATCTAAGTTTGTGAAGTTCGGTAATGAGGTGTCGCCCACCACATCAACACACTTATCAAGAGAAGCTTTATTAAGTGAGTGTGTAACATCATTGATGTTGGCCTCATGGAGTGGTTATCAACATCAATAAATTCTTGATCACCGTCACCACAACCAATTTCTCCTACATTTGAAGATCATTCCTTTGAGTTGTGTCCATCTAAGCTGGAACTTGTAGGCACCTTAGATGTATTAGCTGGATTTGTCATAGTTATGTTGATAGGAACTCCATTTACAGGATTAATTACCACTTAAGCTGAAGTAGTATTCTTGCTTGGTCTTCTCAGCTAAAATCTTGGGTCAGGATCTCCTGTTGATAAGTTACCTGTAGATCTTGAAACATTCTCATAAGATTTGTTAAAACAGTTGGTAACTAAATCCAGATCAAATAGCCAATCAGGACCGAACCTTTCATACTAGGAGTATGCTCATTGAAGGTCACATTGGCCGACTCTTCAACTACTCTAGTTCTAAGATTGTATTCTCTATATGCCTTAGTTTGGGAAGAGTATCCAAAAAAGTGTCCATCACCTGAAGCTTATGTATGAGGGGTCAAATAAAGCAAAAGAGAACAAGAAAGACCTTGAGGCAGCACTTTGAGAACTTCACCTATAAGACTGGTGAAACCATTACTCAACAATACTTTAGGTATGTTGAGATTGTTGATACTCTAATGGATGTTAGAGTAACTCTTGAGAACAGGGATATTGTGAGGTAGTGCATGTCTTCTCTTTCTAGTTAATGGAAGCACTATTATGTGATCATCAAGAGAACTGAAAACCTCAATACCCTTACTCTCACAAAATTGTATGGTATCCTTAATGGATACTAGATGGAGATGAACATGCAAAATCCATCTGGTAACTCTTCCAATAATCATCAGTGTTTGGCCCTTAATATGGTCAAAAGGGATTGCAGAGAAAAATAACATCATCTCATTTACTACCCTGAAAAATAAAAATAAAAGGTCCTTTCATCACCATCCCGGAGACACCAAGGGAGAGCTACATCCAAGGAAGCACATTCCAAGAACAAGCTCTTCCCAAGCTTTTATGTCCACTGATGAAAGTAGTGTTAACTTTCTCTTCACTATTTAAGAGTCGGACGATGTCCATCCAGATAATCTAGAGTACTTAGAGATAGTTTAGTAGATGGCTCTTTTCACTCATAAGACCAAGACGTTCTATAAGAGGACAAGCAGGAAGTTTCTTAGCAATGCAACCAGTGAAAAGTTTAGGCTGGATAAAAAGCAAGGTGAAGTGTTACAACTACAACCAAATAGGACACTTTGCTAGAGAGTGCAAGGAACCAAGGACAAATAGTGGCCAAGAACAAACCAGACCAAACTACACTGGTGGAGCTCCACAGACTGAGAAGCCCAAACAACAAGCTGCAGTTGCTGTTGAAGAAGGAGGCTTCGACTAGAGCTTTAAAGTTAAAGATGTTTATCCAAACCAAGCACTGATGGCTGATCATGAAGAAGCCAAGGTATTGGAATATCTTTGTACCCCTGAATATATTGCTAAAGTTAATAGATACAGGTCCTATAACTTGGAAATGAGATCTGAACTTGAGTCCTTAAATATTTTAAGAGCTAATTTTAAAAGAGCTAAAAATGATTATAAACTTAAGGTAAAAGATCTAGAGAAAATAATTTCAACTTTTAAGCATGAACACACAAACTACAAGACTCAAATCAAGAATCTCATAATCAAGTTAACTAAATGGCTGGCTGAGCTTGTGAGCAGCAAAGCCAGGGTAGAAAACTTTGTTCTTGAAAAAGACCTTCAAGAACATTATATCTTTATCCTTGCATGCAAAGATTTGTTATCAAAATAATTAGGGACTAGGATATTATGAGATAGCTCCTCCACACACTCTACTATCTATACGATCTCATAGATGTGGAACTTGCCAAGATGACTTCCCTTCATAGACCATATTCAAGAACAAGATGAAGATAAAGAGGAAATAGGGAAGGATGGATCTGAGGAGAGTGAAGAAGATCATCCTAAGAAGGGTCACTATTCTCCTGAGTAGAGGAAAGAACCAGGGATTACCAAGTACAAGAGGAAGAACATGATCAGAACAGCCAAGTGAAACTCAAAAAAGGATCAAGAGATCAAGGCCATTTCTAGCTCCATGCAGAAACAAGTCTTTATCTGTACAACATTTGAAATGGTGAAGATTAAAGTCTCAACTATGGACTCTAGTAACAGGAGTCCTAGTTCATGTCCAACTCATCCCTATGATGAAAAGGAGACGGATCAACTATGCACCACTACTACACAGCATGAGCCATCCAGTTCCAAGAGCAAGCCTCACCCTAAGAAGCCCTCTACATCATATATGAAGATGAACATGGAAGTAGAAAGTGATCAGGCTCAACCTTCTACTCATAAGAAGACTCTTAGAAGGAAGCCAACCAAATGCATCATATGTGGTAGTACTTCTCATTTTGCTAAGGATTGCATCTACAATCCTAAAAGTACTATCCACATGACTAAGAAGAAAACTTCTGAGAAGAAAAAGAAGAAGAATAAGAAGATAGCTCCGGAAGGAAAATCCTTTCCTTTGGAAGCTATAAAGTAAAGAAGAGGATAAGTGAAAACTTGCATTCTGAAGAAAAATTGGTCTTGGAAGAAAGGAATGCTTTCGAAGCACTAAAGTCTATTGCAATGGCTGCAACTCTTCTATGGTCCGATCTCAAAACTTCCAAAGTCATCAAAACTTCCAGAGTATTGAAGGTTAAGTCTAGTCTTCCAAAAAGATGGTGTGATAGATAAAGAAATACCATGTGATTGAAATTTCTTCATCAATAACAATAAATGATCGTCAAAGCCTGCATATAGGATCAATCATTATTGCATTGTCTTCGGTTCACTTTTACAAACCTAAGACCAATAAGGCTTGGGTTTCCAAATGTACTTAACCATCTTCTTTTGTGCAGGACCAACTAAAGACCAAAGGAAATATATGGATCATTGATAGTGGTTGTTCTAGGCATATGATAGGCAACGGCTCTTTGCTTTAAAATTTTGAGAAAATTGATGGAGGGTCAGTTGATTTTGGTGGAGATTCCAGTGGTTACATTATTGTAAGGTGCAGGGTCACAAATGGTAAGCTTAGCATTGAGAATTAAGGAGCTTGGATACAATCTATTGAATGTCTACCAATTTTGTGATCAGAATCATAACATACTCTTCACTGAGCATGAGGGTATTGTTCTCAAGCCCAAGGTGGTCATTCCTCATGAGCATTACCTGCTCAAAATCTTCTTGAAAGGGAAGATATCCTTTCTATGGAAGTACCTCCTCCTTGTTGTTATCCACTGTCATTCAAACAAGCATGGAAGCTGGGATCAAATTCCAAAGGACCTTTCTCATATAGTCCATGTCATGGTTCAAGGTCTTAAGTTTATGTGCTTTTAATTTATATATAACTTAGACTCCTTAGAATAATACATGTTCCATAGATATGTTCAACATATTCTTAACTGTGAACTGGGCTCATAGTTATAGGGAACATGTAATGTTCTTAAAAAGGGATAGATGAAGCCTGACATCTTCAAGACAACAAGAACGATCACTATGGGCTTCTCAGTGGTAGAAACAACCCTAGTCCCAAAAAATGTTAAAGCTCATCGCTCAAGGTGACAACTTAGCAGCACGAGCTAGTGTTGAACCTACACATTCTACATCAGAACCACCCACATAGCCATAAATTCCCCTCGGCTTCTCAAGAAGATCCAAACTAACCCCTGCATAAGCTACTTAGGTGGTGCAGGTTCCCATATACTCACAAATACAGAAAGAAGTGGACATTCGAGCTCCCACTTCTCCTAAGGTGCAAACCAGTCCAATTACTTCATTGATCAATGTTGAGGTTCCTCATGCTCAAGCTAATGAGATCACAACCCCAACAGCCTTAAGCCTTCACTTAAAGTATCAAAACTCTAGTGAACAACCTTTAGGGGAGAGTTACCATCCCAGCCTCTTGATTTTAACCAACCAATTACCAACCTTGAATTCTATGATAATGAAGACATGAGATCCAGTAAGTACCATCAGTCTCTCTTCTCCACCCCTACTCAAGGAGAGATGAATACTCCTGATTCACCGATGTCTAGCCTATATCATCCATCCACAACTGAGGTAGATCTCCCTAAACCTATTCAGGAGGATCATATGAAAGAGGCTCTCACTTTTGCAAGTTATTACATCTTTAAATTTTCAACCATGGCAACCCTGTTACAACCGGTCTGCCCAAGACACATATTATAATTGATGTGGCTAGTACGTTATAGTCCAAGTCAGGTTAACAAGCTAGACAAACATCATGATATTTATTATAGATATGATCTTGCAATTAAATATTAACACTTATGATATTTAGAAAATGGGTTTCTAAATATTTGCACTTGAAATAAATAAATTTTATGGATAATTTATTTAGAGAGGTTATCTTATGATATATTTAAGTTGGTTAAATAATATACGAATGAAAATGGTTATAATATATTGAATGTACCTTATAGGATACTAAAGTTGTTAAATGTCACATTATTTATTTTGTGACTTGTGTAATGTGTTAGTGGGTGCTTAAAAATAAAATAATAATAATAATAATAATAAGGGCTAAAGTGGCCTCCCACTTTGGCGGGTCTTCCCACTTCCTTTTGAATTTTTTTCTTGGAACTATACAAGACATAAAGCCCACAACACCATTAGCAATACATGCAATTAAACAAAAATCTCTCTCTCTCTCTCTCCTCTCTAATTTTTGGCTAAAAGAAGGAAGAAGGAAGAATTCTTGGATCTTTGGTTTGTGCAAGTGTTAAAAAAAATCCTAGCCACAAAGGGTGCTTGGTGGTGACTTTGGGTATACAAGGTTGAGGTTCTTCTACTTTGAAGACTTGCTATTCCATCTTCATCATCCTCTTCATACCCGTTTTCTTGAAAGGTAGTATTACTTAAACATTTTATGGTGGTTGTTTTGTAAGCATGTAAATTCGTATACGGATCCTTGGCTTGGGTTTTTGTTCATAAATTTATTTTATTCTCATCTAAATAACAAGATTTAAACTTATTATTCCGCTGAGTTTTTTCATATAAATGGGTTTATTTGACTTTGGTAATCTTGTTAAAACCCAACAATGACATCAAGAGCCGCTTATCGAATTCATGCTTCAATATATCTCAAGTTTTTCAGGTTTTATGGTGTGGTTGACCATATGGCCGAAAATTTTAAGTGTTCTTAAAGATTATACTTTACATGCTTGTGATAATGTTGAAGAATTAAATCATTTGGATGATTCGTTATTTTGTTTGGACAAAAACCTGGAACTTTCGGTTTTATTTATCTATAGCCGAAAGTTT
Organism: Flaveria linearis; assembly: GCA_024085815.1. Lineage (NCBI taxonomy): Eukaryota > Viridiplantae > Streptophyta > Magnoliopsida > Asterales > Asteraceae > Flaveria > Flaveria linearis. The sequence continues at coordinate 14,148,780 of CM044012.1, forward strand.
GTGGGTTCTAAAAAGGGAACCATTTTGTTTTATAATGTTTGCATATTGTATGTATATTGGGTGTTCATAACCTAGCCTTGACTATGTGTTTGGATGATTATTTTTTTGTGGTTTGTATGAATTTTCAATATGGTTATAATATTTTTATTTGGGTTTGTAATCTATTTATTCATTCATATTGGTTTGTAATAATAAGTAGATTAGTTGTATTTCTTTTTCTAGAGACAAAGCTATTAGGATATATATTTTTTCGGAAAAAAGAAGATGCAACAAGAGATTTGGGTTTTGGGCCTTAATGGACCTCATAGTCTAAAATGGATTTTAACCCCAAAGACCAAAACCCAAACTTGGAGGCCCATGGAAGCTTGGAGCTGAAGTTGGAGCCCAAAAGAAAGCCCAAATAAAGTGAAGAAGTCATAAAACAAAGTTGACACTTGAGGCATTTTGATGCGGGATCAAGTGGGAGTTCACCGACACATATTATGGTTCATTTAGTCCCTTAGGAGAGACTTTTTTGCACACTTGTTTCGGTCAACAAGTGTGGCCAAGACTAGATGGCTATGGTTATGAACTTGTGAATGTTTTATTTTATGCTTGCGTGGTTGATCTATGATGGCTAGAAGCATATTGCCTCTATCATTTTGGGGTTATGCATTGGTCTCGGCAGCCCGTATTCTAAATATGGCCCCAACCAAGAAAGTGGACAAGACACCTTTTGAAATATGGCATGGAAGGGTTCCATCATTATCATATTGAAAGATATGGGGTTGTGAGGCTTATGTCAAACACAACACCCAAAACAAACTTGCAAGCCGATCCATTAAGTGTATCTTTGTATGGTATCCCAAAGAATCTATGGGATATTACTTCTACAACCCAATGGAGCAAAAGGTGTTCATCGCTGTAAAGGCCGAGTTCTTGGAAACTAAGTTCCTAATGGAAGGAACTAGTAAAACGGTGGAACTCAAGGAGGATCGAGAACCACAAGCTGATACACGTTTGGTTGACACTAGCACTCAACAAGAGGTTGTTGAGAATGATCAAATGGTTGATCAAAACACAAAAAACGTTCATAGATCTGGTAGAATTAGTAATCCAATTGAGAGATATGGATTTCTCATGGATGGATGTTATGTGTTTGACTCGAATGAACCAACCACATACCATGACGCAATATCAAGATCTGATTATGACAAATGGCTTGAAGCCATGAATGTTGAGATGCAGTCCTTGTATGACAACCATGTATGGAAATTGGTTGTGCCACCGCTTAATTCCAAACCAGTTGGAAGTAAGTGGGTTTTCAAGAAGAAAACTGATATGCATGGAAACTTGGATACTTATAAAGCAAGACTTGTAGCAAAAGGTTTCACTCGAACTCAAGAGGTTGATTATGATGTGACCTTCTCACCTGTTGCAATGCTAAAGTCAATTAGGATATTACTTTCCATAGCTGCATATTATGACTATAAGATTTGGGAAATGGATGTCAAAACTGCTTTCCTTAATCGACGTCTTGAAGAAGATGTCTACATGCTACAGCTTGATGGTTTTGTAGATCAATAACATCCTAACAAAGCATGCAAGTTAAATAAATCAATCTATGGATTGAAACAAGCATCTAAAGGTTGGAATCACCGTTTTGATGAAGAGTCAAGAAATTTGGATTCATCAAAAACGCTGATGAGGCTTGTGTGTATAAGAAAGCTAGTGGGAGCGTCATTACCTTCTTAGTATTATATGTTGATGACATACTATTGATTGGAAATGACATTCCAACCTTGTGGGGTGTAAAATCCTGTCTTAGAAGTTGTTTTTCCATCAAAGATCTTGGTGAAGCCGCCTATATTTTGGGAATAAGGATCTATAGGGATAGACCAAGGCGGTTGATTGGTTTAAACCAAATTGCATACATTGATAAAATCTTGAAAAGGTTCATGATGGAAAACCTAAGAAAGGTTTGGTACCTATTCAAAGAGGAATAATATTGAGCGCTTCTCAATGTCCAAGCTCAAAGGATGAGCAAGAGAAAATGAAAGGAATCCCATACACATCGGTTATAGGATCCATTATGTATGCAATAATATGCACTAGACTGGATGTGTCATGCGCTTTGAGCATGACAAGTAGATACCAACAGAATCCGGGAAGTAGCTATTGGATGGAGGTTAAGAGTATATTGAAATACCTTAGAAGGACTAAGGATATGTTTCTAATATATGGCTCTGGTGAGGAGGATCTCGTTGTAAAGGATTACACGGATGATAGTTTCCAAACTGATCAAGATGACTCTTGATCACAATCTGGATATGTTTTCATTATGAACGGTGGAGCAATCTCTTGGAAGAGTGCAAAACAAGATGTGGTTACATTATCCACCACTGAATAGGAATACATCACCGCCTCATTAGCAGCTCAAGAAGCTGCGTTGATAAGGAAGTTCATTGCTGACCTAGGGGTGGTCCAAACCATTCAGGACCCTCTAAAGATCTTTGTGATAACGAGGGTGCGATTGCTCAAATCAAGGAACCCCGTATACATGAAAAGACGAGGCACATTAAGAGGAGATTCAACTACATAAGGGATCAAGTTGAAAAAGGGAAGATATGTATTCGCAAAGTTCATACCGATGAAAACATTACGGATCCCCTCACGAAGCTCCTAGAAAGGCCGAAACATGAGGGTCATACTTGTGCCTTACGACTTCGATATTTTAGTGATTAGATTTGATCTATTATGTATTTGGATATCGAAACAATTGTTATTATGACTCATTCATATGAATATGGTTTATGATTATGACTTCTGAGTTATGTTTCATTTTAGCATGTTTAAATCCATGAATAAGTTAGTCGCTCACATTTGTGGGAACACATATGAAGGTTAGACTATTATGAACTTAGATTGGTGGATATTCATAAAGTATGAATATAGAGCAAGGGTTTGCTGCCTAGGTTCGTAGATAATTTATGGAATATAAATATTGGACTGAGCCGCCCTCAAATATTACTTCATGGAATCTTTGTGATTGATCATAAGTAAATTTGAGTAAAGGCGAATATCATAGTATCCTCCAACCTGAGAGACATATTGGGTCTTGATATTCACCAAATATCATATTTTTACTTAGTTCTTCGCTGGTCTGAAACATGACAGTATATAAGGCTATGACCAAGTGTCATTCAAGGTGATTGTGAGAGACGCATGTACTCAAAACGGGATTTGTCCCTCTTATTCGTTGAGAGCAAGATGTCTAAGGCCTGCTAAGTTAAATCAATAGAGAATGATCACTCTATGTCTCTAGATTTGACATGACATCTGTGGCAAAAGGAATAATGATAGATTCACCTAAATCATTTCAAGTAAGGTACTTGAAGGGGATGATGTTATTGAATAGCACTTCATCATACGTATTAGGGGTAGTAAACCGTTGTTAGGCAGTATTTGCTACTTGCAACCGGTCTGCCCAAGACACATATTATAATTGATGTGGCAAGTACGTTATGATCCAAGTCGAGTCATACCCAATAACAAGCTAGACAAACACCATGATATTTATTATAGATATGATCTTGCAATTAAATATTAACACTTATGATATTTAGAAAACGGGTTCCTAAATATTTGCACTTGAGGAATAAATAAATTATATGGATAATTTATTTAGAGAGATTATCTTATGATATTATTTAAGTTGGTTAAACAATATACATATGACAATGGTTATAATATATTGCATGTACCTCATGGGATTTTAAAGTTGTTATATGTCATATTATTTTTTTGTGACATGTGTAATATGATAGTGGGTGTTTAAAAATAAAAAATAATAATAATAAGGGCCAAAGTGGCCACCCACTTTGGTGGGTCTTTCCACTTCCTTTTGAATTTTTTTCTTGAAACTATACAAGACGCAAACCCCACAACACCATTAACATTACATGCAATTAAACAAAAATCTCTCTCTCTCTCCTTTCTCTCTAATTTTTGTTCAAAAGAAGGAAAAGGAAGAATTCTTGGATCTTTGGTTTAGCAAGTGTTAAAAAAAATCTTATCAACAAAAGGTGTTTGGTGGTGGCTTTAGGTATACAAGCTTGAGCTTCTTTTACTTTGAAGACTTGCTATTCCATCTTCTTCATCATCTTGAAACTCCTTTTCTTGAAAGGTAGTATTATTTAAACATCTTATGGTGGTTGTTTTGTAAGCATGTACATTTGTATATGGATCCTGGGCTTGGGTTTTTGTTTATAAAATGGTTTTATTCTCATCTAAATAACATGATTTAAAACTTATTATTCCACTATGTTTTTTCATATAAATGGGTTTATATGACTTTGGTAATGTTGTTAAAACCCAACAAGCCCAGCCCATTGACTCTTCAACTGAAGTTATCACTGTGTAGGGGAAATCAGGCAGCGAAGAACTTAGTGCTGGTGGTGAGTAAGAAGATCTTGGTCCCATTATCTCATCCCCTCATGATTCTTCTGATGAAGATGAGGGGTGTCTAAAACTAAAGGTGCACAAATTTAGTAAAATTTGCACCTATTTAGTCTCAAAGGTTAATCACCTAGAATCTCAAGTGATTACTTTACAAACGAGGGTCAATGACTAGTAACTTGAGATCATCTATTTCAAAGGCAAGCTAGGTGAGAGACCCCTCAGGAGAACTCAACCAGGGGCACAAGAACCTTTGGATATGGTGGATCTATCCTTTAGTTCACCTATGAAAGAAGGTGATGCTACCAACAAGGGGGAGAAAGATCTACCTAAAATAACAGAACCTGTGAGTTCCTCCTTAAGTATGGACATGAGGACTCACCACCTTCACTTGCAATTGTCCATCCTCAACAACCTCCTCAAGCCCATATTGATATGGACTCACTCATGCAAAGTCTGTTTGAGGAGGATATACCAAGGGCAATGTCTACCCCATCTCACCCGACTGAGATCCAATTATGGGATGGAGCTATGACACTGATAGAAGAGCCCCAATAATCTCTAGGTGTTAGGGACAACTAGAAATCTTTAATTTTTTGAACCTGAGATTCTATGAGAGCACCTATCTAGTTAACTTTCCACTTTCCAACCCAAGTCAAAACAGGCAAGCTGTAATGTTAGCTAATAGGATTAAAGACATGGTACTGGAACAGTTCAAATAGAGAAGCAATTTATATAGACAGAGGCTAGCAGGCAAGATTTTTGGTTAATTGGATGTTGAGGTGGACCCCAAGATTAACATCAAAGGGGAAACCTTGGCTAAAGGCTCAGTAGTTGAGCCTGTGAACCTTGAGACCAGAATTGCTTGAGCACCCATTACCCTTAGAAAGGCACAAGCTAGTGAAGGTGCTTCACAACCTTTTCTAGGCAGAGCTCAAGTGCTAAACCAAGAAATGAAGGCCAAAGCTCTCTCCACCCTGAGTCACCAAATCCTATGAGTGACAAAGGGAAGAGGAAGTTACAATCAGGGCTGCCCCCAGGCCAAACACTCAAGATGATGAGTTAAGGGCAACTGGATTAAACTACTTGGGGACCAAAGGCCACGACATTGATGAACTCATATCTCTTCCCTTAGAAGAGTTGAATGATCTGGCTAACACTGAGCTGTCAAAAGAGAGAAAGGTGGGTGAGGATGTAGAATTGCTCCTTAAAATCTGGCAGGATCTCAGCCTCTCGTTTGATCAATTAGATTATGTTTGCAGCGGATTTAGCACATTAATTAGCAATTATATCAAGAACATAAAAGATATTGCAATTAAAAACATAAACATAGAGAGAGAAGAGTTCTGCGAAACATTAAATGTTTTATTACTAAGCACGTTTCGGCCATTAAAACAGCATGGTTTACCATCCTTATATAGGCGGCAAAAGCATGGTGGTGATGTCCTTTTCTGACATCAACTGAATATTAAAATTACAACTGACTAAACATAAAACTACTGAAGATGTCAACAACTGACATCTTCTTACAAAAGTTCCTAAGTACTGACAAAAGTGAAACTACTGAAATCCTACAACGACTGAAGAACAAACTCTTCAGTCGTTTCTAACTACTGATACTATAACAGCTGAAGAACATGCTCTTCAGCTGTTGTACAACAAAATGAACTACTGAAAAGGAAAAACCATCACAACAACTGAAGAAGACTTCTTCAGCTGTTGTGACAAACTCTGAGTCTTCAGTACTTGGTCTTCAGACTTTACTTCAGATGATGTAACAGCTGATGTCTTAAGAGGATATCATCAGCTGTTGTCTTCAGTCTTTGTCTTCAGACTTTGTGCTTCAGTAGAAGGTCTTCAGTTCTTCAGTTCTTCAGCTTTTGATACTTCAGTACTTGGCTTTCAGTACTTGAAGTCTTCAGTACTTGAAAGATCAGTACTTCAGACTTCAGTACTTGGTCTTCAGTACTTTGGAGTCTTCAGCTGTTGTTCTTCAGTTCTTTGATCTTCATACTTTGTTCTTCAGACTTTGTCATAACAGCTGAGGCTGGAGCTAAGATGCTCTCGAGTCTGACATTCAAGCAAGATGTTCTCGAGTCTGACATTCAAGCAAGAGAACACAATAGCTGATGGGAGTCTTCAGTAGTTGTTGCAGTGGCATGTGGGACTTAGAGGTTTTCCTGATCTTGGCTCATTGGTTCTTTTGGTCCAACAATCTCCCCCTGAACCAATGCAACCAAAACCTCTAATTATTGGTTGTCCCACTTATTGGTGGCATAAATATTGGTCTATTTCCTCCTAGATCAGATTAGGAGTTGACCCAGATAAGCACAGGCCTGAGAGGTAGTCTCTAGTGTTTGTTTGGCTAAGTATAGATGGGAGCTCTGTCTTGGGGAATTGGACACAGAGCTGTTGCCCCATCCATGAGATCTACCTCCCATGTACAAGCCGGTAGGATTCTCGGGTGTAGGCCTGAAGAAAGATCATTTGTTCTTCTTTGGACAGGTCTTCAGGCACACCATCGAACAATCCCTCCCGACCGTACAGCTCTGAGATGTACTTGGCCTGTCTACCATTTTTGAGCTCTACTGTTGTGATTTGCCTGTATGCAAATTCATCAGGGTGTTTACCCTCCAACAGCAGGTTGAGCTCATCCCTATGGAAATTCTCAAGCTTCTTATAAACCAAACCCTTCCTAATCACCCTATTATCTAGCATTGTTTGGGGTGATTGGTTGGCTCTATAAGCTTTCTCGAATTCCTCTACTATTTCCCAGGGTGTTATTACAAGAGCCACAGAGATCACTTCATCTACGATTCTCTTTAGTTGGCTCTTGTATCTCACAGGCATGTCCTTCTTGACTATCCTGTGAGACACCCTTGGGTCAGGCCAAGTTCTCACCCTCTCCTTTTCATATTGAAAGGTTTTCTTGAGGGTGAATAATCTCAGAGCTTCCTTCTGCATGTTCATTATAGAGGTAGAAGCAGCATAGCATTTATCAATGCTTTTCAGCATTTCCTCATCATGTCGCCTTTGCTGCTCCTCCTCTTCTAATTTTACCCTCACAGTGTCCTGCTGTGAGGTGGGAGTGATGATTTGTGATTTGGCTTTAGGTAAAGGTATAACTGCTGAAATGGGCAGGCTATCCTCCTTATCCTCCTCTTCTTCTTCTTCTTGCAGCCTCAACACCCTTCTCTTCTTCACCAAGGGTGGATCATTGGCTGCGGGTTTTGATGGTGAAGGGGTTGGTTTTGTGGGTTGTGGTTTGGTTGTTGGTGTGGGAATTTTGGCAGGCACTTCTAGCAATCTAGATATGAGAGACGGTTTAGTCTGTTTTGCTAGAAGTGTCATGTTCCCAGCACCGGCTTCGGAGAGGGCCTCAGCGACCAGTCCTTTTGTGAAAGTACCAGCAGAACAGATCTTGGTGGTTATGGCCAAGATTCTGTCCCTGGACCATGCCTTAACATCAAGGACTGGCCTGCCCAAATACTTCGAAATGAATCTACTCATAGCCTCAAGTCTCTTTTGGTCCTCTTGGTATAAGTAGACCATCGGTATTCAATCTCCTTAGTTTCCATCCTCCTGAGCTCCTGATCTAGCAAGGCAGTGTCCTTGTCAAAGCCTTGCCTGAACAGCTGATCAATGGCAGAATCCATTGATTTGTTGTGTTCAGCATCAGCCTCCTTGACAAGGGCTGCTAGATCAGAGTCCATTCCCTCTCCCTCTTTCTTATCAGTAATACTGAAATCCTTTTGGATTTCAGCCACTTCTATACGCTCAACCTCCCTTTCTTTCCTCTTCCCTTTCTCCCTCACCTTCCTAGTCTCCTCAACCAACTCCCTCTCAACCACCACCTCTTTCTCTGCCTCTCTCTCCTCCTCACCCCTCTTCCTCAACCTCCCTCTCTTTCCTCTTCCCTTTCTCCCTCACCTTCCTAGTCTCCTCAACCAACTCCCTCTCAACCACCTGACCTCCTGACAATGTCAGGATGTACATGCCCTGAGTGTGGCTTAGTAGTAGCATGTGCCCCTTGTTCATGGTACTGGGGACTTCTAGCCTCCGGATTGGATCCATCATCGGCAGTTGCCTCTGGTGAGGTCTTAGTGATGTTACCAGCTTCACCCTGCTCAGATGTTGATGCAGGGGAAGTGGCAGCCTCACCAGATTGTCCTATCTCCCTAGCCACACTGGGAGATTGGACTGATTCTCTGTGCTGTGGGCTCCCACCGGCACTTGTATCCACCCCCTCTTCGGTTGGAGTCTCCCCAGGTGTAATAGGTTTCTGGGGAGTGGGTGGAGTGCTCAGATGGGTCAGCACTTTGGCTATTGCCAATGTTGGGCTTTGTGGGGCGGTCTCATCAGTAGATGGGCTTGAAGAAGGATGCACAGGGGGAGGACTGTGCTCTTCAATGGCAGTCTTCTCAAGTGAGAAAGACCCCAGTAATGTGGTTGCCCCAATGTTGGTTGCATCAGGCTCCTGTTGAGAGGAAGCCTGTGCGGTTGTTGTAGGGGGTGGAGTCGTGGTACCTGCTGGGAGAATCGAACCAGCAGGCACATCCTGCCTTTGTGTTGCAGGGGCATCCTCAGGGGACTTATCTCCCTGAGTAGCCTTTTTGGGCTTCTTGGCTTTTGGTTTGGTGGGGACTTTGGATTTGGAGGTGGAGGCTGTGGGTTCCTGCTGCGTGGGTTTTCGCAGCCGGCCAGCCTGTTTGAGTGTTTGGTCAGAGTTGTGCCTGGAGTATACCTCGGCTAAAACAGCCATGGCAGGGACCCCAGTGCCAACTAGTCCCTCAGCCTGAAGCTGGTTTTCGATCATGGCCATTATGAACCGCGGATACAAGTTCCAACGGTCAGAACATGGTTTTGTGGCCATGTCCTTGAGTTCCAAAAATAAAATATCAGTAAAATTTAGTGGTTGTTTCTCAAGGATAGAATACAATACTTGTTGCCACCTTGTTGACATCTGGTCCCACGAAGAGGTTTTGGGAGCCAGACACACGTTCACCATGTGGAAGATCAGTCGTTGAGGGTCAGGGAAGTGTTTCTTCAACAAGGTGGAGGCTGAGAGGTTACCCTGGTAGTCGTTGGATGTGAATGAGAGATCCAGGCACCTTTGGGGTAGGAGGTTGGGTAAGTGGCATCCTCCAGCTTTAGGGTTTGGCGTATGGCAGCTGGAGTGATAACCACGGAGTGGCTGTTAACGGAGGACCGGAGAGAGACCTCGCCATCCTGCTCTCCGGTTTGGACGGTTATGTTTGTCCAAAACTCCATCAAGGAGTCGGGGTATATAGTGGGGTTCAGGAGAAAAGCCGTGGTGTAGGGTGAGTCGTTCATGAGATCTATGGCTTGGCGAAACTTAGGCCATAATGGCGATTTGGTGAGATGAGCGACACAGTTGTGTCGAGGTTTCAGTTGCATGGTCGCCATTAATGGTGTATGGGAATTTCAGAGGTTTTGAAAGATTAGGTCAAGTGAGTAAATGCTCTGAAGGTGGGGTATTTATAGGGTAGGGCAAAGGTTGAAAGAAAACTACTGAAGGTTTTGGTGTTAGTTATCAGTTGTTGTAACGACTGATGATGTGGTTTTAACCTTCAGTGGTTGTAACATCTGAGGACTTGGTATTAGTCTTCAGTAGTTGAAACTACTGAGACCTTGGTTTTTGTCCTTCAGATGTTGTAAATGTCTGAAGAGTTACTGTCAGTCTTCAGTAGTTATGAACTACTGATGACCTAGTATTCTTCTTCAGACGTTGTAAACTTCTGAAGAGTTACTGTCAGTATTCAGTAGTTATGAACTACTGATGACCTAGTATTCTTCTTCAGACGTTGTAACAACTGAAGACTTGGTGTTAGCCTTCAGTAGTTGTGAACTACTGAGATCAGTAGTTGTGAACTACTGAAGACATGGTATTGCTTCAGTTGTTGTAAACAACTGAGGACTTGGTGTTAGTCATCAGTAGTTATGAAACTACTGAAGACATGGTTTTGTCCTTCAGTTGTTTGGGTATGAAACAGCAGCTGTTGTCATCAGCTGATGAGAAATTACTCATCAGCTATTTCCGTCAAATCAGTTGTTTCATACTAGCCTCCACATTTACTCATCAGCTCTTTGGCTGACTTTCAGATGTTTCATTGACCCTTCAGCTCTTGAGAATATTTGCCTTCAGCTCTTGTGATCAGATGTTCACAAGTGCTGATGAAATAGTCGTCAGAGCTGGTGAACAAATTTTCTCTTCAGTACTTGTGTAAGATTACACATCAGTACTTGTGAGCAAAATTTGTTCTTCAGTACTTATTTATTGAAAATCATACATCAGTAGTTGTAATCCACCTCACTACATCAGTTGTTTTCAATAAATAATGTACATCAGTACTTTGAGTTATTTTAGTCTTCAGTAGTTGTGAAAGAGCTGAAGACTAAATTACTCATCAGTACTTGTATTTGACCTAATGCTCATCAGTAGATGTGAAGTAAGAGCATCAGCATAGGTCAAATCAATCAAGCTGCAGCATACCAAGCCTTAGTACCAAATTTTGGAATGTGGCACTATCTAAAGGTTTAGTAAAATGTCTGCAAGCTCATCAGCACTAGGCACAAACTTAGGATCAATCAGACCATTCTCATAGCATCCCTGATAAAATGATGTCTGATCTCAATATGTTTGGTCCTAGAGTGCTGAACTGGATTCTTAACAATACAGAGAGCTGAAGCACTATCCATTAATAATGGAGTCTTAGTCTCAGTAATGCCATAATCCAGAAGTTGGTTCTGAAGCCAGAGTATTTGAGAGGTACAACTTGCAGCAGCAATATACTCAGCTTCAGCAGTGGATGTAGCAATTGATGTTTGTTTCTTACTCTGCCAAGAAACTAAACAATTGCCTAGGAATTGGCAACCACCAGAAGTGGATTTTCTGGTGACTTTGCATCCTGCATAGTCACTATCAGAGAAAGCAACTAATTTGCAAGAATGCCCAGCTGAATACCAAAGTCCTAGTGATTGGGTACCTTGCAGATATCTAAAGATCCTCTTGACTGCAATCAAATGGGATTCTTTAGGTGCAGCCTGAAATCTAGCATAAGCACATGTTGAAAACATGATGTCTGGTCTAGAAGCTGTAAGGTACATCAAGGACCCAATCATACATCTGTAAAGGGTTTCATCAACCGCTTTACCTTTCTGATCTACATCTAGTTGTGTGATGCTGCTCATGGGAGTAGAACAGGGCTTACAGGTGTGTAAATCAAACTTCTTCAACAACTCTTTGGTATATTTGGATTGATGGATGAAGATTCCATCATCCTGTTGTTTGATTTGCAAACCTAGAAAGAACTGTAATTCTCCCATAGCACTCATTTCAAATCTTAGCTTCATAAGCTTTGTAAATTCATCACACAACTTTGGATCAGAGGATGCAAAGATGATGTCATCAACATAAATCTGAACAAGGAGCTTATGTTGTCCACAGTCTTGATGAATAAGGTTTTATCAATGGTGCCCCTAGTGAATTTATTCTCAAGAAGAAAGGTTGAGAGTGTCTCATACCAGGCTCTAGGTGCTTGCTTCAGCCCATAAAGAGCCTTATCAAGCTTGTACACCCAATCAGGATGTTTATTGTCCTCAAAGCCTGGTGGTTGACACACATAAACCTCTTCTTTTATTTTCCCATATAGGAAGGCACTTTTGACATCCATTTAATAAACCTTAAGACTGTGAAAGGTAGCATAGGCTAAGAACAGTCTGATTGCTTCCAGTCTGGCCACAGGTGCAAAGGTCTCATCATAATCGATGCCTTCCTCCTGTGCAAACCCTTGAACAACCAGTCTAGCCTTGTTCTTGACAATTTGGCCCTTCTCATCTGTTTTGTTCCTGAATACCCACTTGGTGCCTATAGCACACTTACCTTTGGGTAATGGAACAAGCTCCCACACTTGCTGTTTCTTGAATTGAAGTAGCTCAAGCTGCATAGCTTCCACCCATCCATTGTCTCTTAAAGCAATATGATAGTTCTTTGGCTCTTGCTGACTGATGAAGAGAGCATAGAAGCAGAAGTTGGACAATTGATTCCTGGTTGAAATTCCAGCATGAATATCACCAATGATCTGTGAAGTGGGGTGATTCTTGAGCTCTTGATAGACTATGATATCTGTGCAAGTGTTTGTAGACCCATCAGCAGCCACAGATGGTGATGGTGATTCCTGAAACCATGTAGAGGATGGCAGCTCAAACGAAGTAGAGCAAGCAGAAATCTCATCAGCATTTGTAGTGGATGGAGCTGCTGAGGCTACAGGAGCATCAGGTTTAGTGATCTCAGGCAGGTTGTCACTAATCCTGAAAAGGTGAGTACTGACTACATCATCATCAGTATCACCAGGTGGAGATTTGTTGACAGGCTCAACAGATGGAGGTTGATAAGGAACATATTGTAGTATGTCCAGATCAAACAACTCCACAGGTTTTGTGGAATCTTGTCCTTTGGAGATTCATTGAACTTAACATGCAGAGTTTCTTCAACCCCCTTAGTTCTACAGTTGAAGACTCTGTATGCCTTGCAAGTTGATGAATAACCAACAAAATACCTGCATCCACCTTAATAGCAAACTTCTGGAGTGGGTTGCTAGTGTTGAGAATGAAACATGGACACCCAAAGGCTCTAAAGAATGAAATAAGAGGGGCCAAATGATGAAGAACTTCATAAGGAGTCTTCATCAACCTCTTATTTACTAAAGCTCTATTTTGCACATAGCAAGCTGTATTGACAGCTTCAGCCCAAAAGGTCAGTGGCAACCCTGAGTCAGCCAACATTGACCTTGCTGCTTCAATGAGGGTCCTGTTCTTTCTCTCCACCACTCCATTCTGCTCAGGAGTTCTAGGAATGCTAAACTGCCTTTTAATTCCCTTGGACAGGTAGAAGTCATCTAGTGTATGGTTTCTAAATTCTGTTCCATTGTCACTCCTCACACACTTGACCTGTAGGGAATACTGCTTTTCTACATGTAACACAAAGTTCATTATTGTCTTTGCTGCTTCATCCTTGGAGTGCAAGAAGAAAGTCCATACAAACCTGGAGTAATCATCCATAATTACCAGGCAGTATTTCTTCTTTGCCATGCTCATCACTCTCACAGGACCAAAGAGATCCATGTGTAAAAGCTGTAAGCAGGCAGTGGACTTTGGTTCTTCTATTGAAGGGAATGAAACTTTGTGTTGTTTTCCTTTCAAGCAAGCAGTGCAGTCATCTTCACACTTGAACTCCTTCTGGGGCAATCCTCTTACTAGACCATGGCTTATAAGCTGATTCATGTTCTTGAAATTAACATGACCCAGCCTTCTATGCCATAGTGTAGACTCTTAAGGAGATGCCTTGGAGAATAGGCAAGGATGGCCTTTTAGATCCATCTTTTTGGAAAGATCTAAGGCATACACTCTTCCTGTCCTGTTGGCCTTCAGGAGAGTGTGTTCATCCAATGCCTTGTCAATCAAACTCAGAACTTTGGATGACAGAATCCTACAGTTCTGGCTTGTGAAAAGGGCAACATGGCCTTTGTCACACATTTGACTGACACTCAAGAGGTTGTACTTGAGATTCTCCACATGGTTAACATCATCAAACCTTATTTCCCCATTGGAAACAAAGCCTTTTCCTATGATGTAACCCTTTGCATCATTGCCAAAAGAAACAAATCCCTTCTTTCCTTGAGAGTAGTCATTAAGAAGGGAGCTGCTTCCAGTCATATGCATGGATCCTCCACTGTCTACATACCAGATGCTTCTATGGCATGTTGAAGAACCCTGCAAACACAACCATGTGTTAGTTAGTCTTGGAGACCCAAACCTGCTTGGTTTTGGGTCTGTTCTCAGCTACAGGTGCAGCACTAACAGGTGTGTTATGTTGACAGCTTGAGGTGAAGAAGATGGTACAGAAGAGGAACCCTTTGGCTTGGACTTCCTTTTCTGTGGTTTCAACATAGGAGCATCTAAGTGGTTGACTCTTCCTACTAGTTGCTGAACCATCATCACCAACTGTGTCTGATTTTGTGATAAAGCCTTCAGCTCTTCAGACACATTGGAGTTTGCTGATGATGAGTTCCTATGTTGTACCATCTTTTTCTGAGCAACCTCAGCTGTTGCCTGAGTAATCCCTACCTTCTTTTTAGATTTATCTTTGGGCTTAGGGATTTCAGGCTTGGATGTTGCTAGTACAAACTTGGTTTCAAACTCATTCTTCATTTTATTGATGTTCTCATTAATTTTCTCCTTCTGTTTGAGTTTGGAACCCCTTTTGTACCAGCAATCATCAGTAAGATGATTGAACAAGCCACATATCTCACATGGCTTCTTCTTCACTTATGCTGATCATCAGCTGAAGAGGATTTAACTGCTGAAGACTTGTTCTTCAGCTGTTTGTCATCAGTACTAGCAGTTTTCTTCCTAGTGCCTGCTTTCCTGGTATCCTCTCTAGCTGTCTTCAAACCTTTCCTACTGTTAGTTTTCTTCTCTTTAGTTCTAACAGTATTAGAGGTTTGAACTTCAGATGTTGTCACTTGCTCTCTAGTACCTTTAGTACTTCTAGTGACAACACCTGAGTTGATCAGCCTTTTGGTCATGTGACAGTCAGCATTTGAACCATCAGCTGTTGTAGCATCAGCTGATTGGTTTTGGCAGGAGTAAATGCTGACATCTATCTCTGATGATGCTGATTTAGAGGATAGTAGGTCACATGATGAGAAGGATTGGTCATTGCTCTCCCGATCAGATTCAACATCTGCTCTTGAAGTGAAATCTGTGGGAGGGGCAGTGTGATTATAACCAATGCCAAACTTCACATTGGAAGCTGATTGCTTACTAAGAAGCATTTCAAAACCCTTACATGATTGCACCCATCGATCACACTCAACTTGGGTGGTTGCAAGAGTTTCCTTGAGGTCTTTGTACTTCTCTAGAAGTACATCTTCCCTAGCCTTATCATCTTTGATTTGGCATTTAAGCTTGTAAATCTCATCATTTTTATCTTTTAGTGCAGCCTCAAAATCAGCTTTTCTTTTGGAAATAGTGTGCTCAAGCTCAAGATTTTTATCTATTAAAGCTACATTTGCTTCTCTAATAGAAGCAAATGCTGCTATGCATGATTCTGAACAAAGCTTGGCTTTTGCCTCAGTGGATACCTGAGATGAGGCATTGGATGATGACCCTTCAGCAGAATCAAGGGCCATCAGAGCAAGATTTCCAAAAGGTTGGTCACCACCATGTTGACCAGCACCTTGGAGTAGTTGTTACTGACCAGATAGCTCTTCTGGTAGACTACTCCAGTCAACAGCACCAGGGGTGAAAAAGCTGTGTTGTTGAGGTTGTGTGTGTGGATGAGATTGGGAAGATTGAGGCTCAGGAAGAGCATGAGGTGGTTGAGCCGGGGGTACTTGAGTTTGACTAGGTGAGGCATGTAGTAACAGGGGTAAGGATATGGCATATGACCCTGTGGCACAAAATAAGCAGGTGGTGCCTGTGCCTGAGATGGATGGGTAGAACTGGAGGAAGGTTGCCCTCTGTGCTGTGAGCTATTGCTGGGAAAAGTCACAAAGGGTGCAGATGAGTTAGATCCAGATGATCTACACTCTCTTGCAAAGTGTCCAAGCCTTTGGCACTTGTGACACCTCAACTTGCTCTTGTCAAAACCAACTTTGGTTTTGCCAGAGAGTCCTGGGAATTTCCTTCCAGTTCTCTTGTAGAACTTTTGAGAGCGGATATTTATCATAGCCATTTGGTTCAAAATATCCATCTCTTCCAGATCATCATCTGGAATGCCCTTCAAGTCCTCTATCAGAAAACACAAGTTGTCACCACCACCTCCTGAACTACTAACACCAACAAAAGCTTGTTCTGAGTTGGTAGAGAAATCGATATGCTCATCATAAGAACTTTCTGATGAAGCATATTCTGACTCATGACTTATCAAGGCAGCATTACCTTGGACAAAGTCATCAGCGAGCTTGCCAGAAGAAGACAACTTCCTCTTTTGCTTTACCTCTCTCTCAAAAGTGAGTAGCTTCCCATGAAGTTGGGTGAGAGATATACAATGGTATATGTGTCCCATCTCTCAGGAAGTGACCTGAGGAACCTGTTGTTCATCTGGCAGTTGGTGTACTCTTGTTTGACCATATTCAGCTCAGAGATCAAACAAGAGAACCGCTCAAACTGCTGGGTCAGAGTCTCACCCTTTCTATATGAGAAAGTCTCATATTGTTGGGCAAGGAATTCCCTATTGTTTGCTAAGACCGAATCAGTTCCTCCAAATTGTTCCTTTAGAGCAACCCATAGGTCATGAGCAGACTCATGATGCAAGAGCCCTGAGTATATCTCATTTGGAATGGCCATGGCTAAAATTCCATGGGCTCTAGCATCAATTTCGAACAGCTTTAGATCTTCGTCCGAATATTGTTTAGGTTTCTTCGCAACCTGTTCATTAGATTCGAGACACTCACCATAGGCTTGTATGGCCCATGCACCACTGACTTCCAACAACCAGCACTGTTGACAGCCAAGTGGTGTAGCATACGTCTTCGCCATATGTTATACTCGTTCCTAACCAGCATCGGAGGCTTGGTTGCGGAACCAGTATTGTGAGGATCATTAGTTGGTGTTGTCATCTCAGGTTTTAGTCAAAAACAAGTTTAAACCAGACAAACGTGACTCAAAACCACCAAAAGACCTCAAGATTTTGGCCAGAAACAGCAGAAACTCACTCTCTATGGCTAATTCATGCAAATTGCTAATTCGATCAAACTGAGAGATCAAAAGAGCAGTTTCAAATGATCAATGGTAAAATCGATCAATGATTAACCACCTCTGATACCATTTGACAGGATCTCAGCCTCTCGTTTGATCAATTAGATTATGTTTGCAGCGGATTTAGCACATTAATTAGCAATTATATCAAGAACATAAAAGATATTGCAATTAAAAGCATAAACATAGAGAGAGAAGAGGTCTGCGAAACATTAAATGTTTTATTACTAAGCACGTTTCGGCCATTAAAACAGCATGGTTTACCATCCTTATATAGGCGGCAAAAGCATGGTGGTGATGTCCTTTTCTGACATCAACTGAATATTAAAATTACAACTGACTAAACATAAAACTACTGAAGATGTCAACAACTGACATCTTCTTACAAAAGTTCCTAAGTACTGACAAAGTGAAACTACTAAATCCTACAACGACTGAAGAACAAACTCTTCAGTCGTTTCTAACTACTGATACTATAACAGCTGAAGAACATGCTCTTCAGCTGTTGTACAACAAAATGAACTACTGAAAAGGAAAAACCATCACAACAACTGAAGAAGACTTCTTCAGCTGTTGTGACAAACTCTGAGTCTTCAGTACTTGGTCTTCAGACTTCACTTCAGATGATGTAACAGCTGATGTCTTCAGAGGATATAATCAGCTGTTGTCTTCAGTCTTTGTCTTCAGACTTTGTGCTTCAGTAGAAGGTCTTCAGTTCTTCAGTTCCTCAGCTTTTGATACTTCAGTACTTGGCTTTCAGTACTTGAAGTCTTCAGTACTTGAAAGATCAGTACTTCAGACTTCAGTACTTGGTCTTCAGTACTTTGGAGTCTTCAGCTGTTGTTCTTCAGTTCTTTGATCTTCATACTTTGTTCTTCAGACTTTTTCATAACAGCTGAGGCTGGAGCTAAGATGCTCTCGAGTCTGACATTCAAGCAAGATGTTCTCGAGTCTGACATTCAAGCAAGAGAACACAATAGCTGATGGGAGTCTTCAGTAGTTGTTTCAGTGGCATGTGGGACTTAGAGGTTTTCCTGATCTTGGCTCATTGGTTCTTTTGGTGCAACAAAATCAAAGAAGAAAGAAGGAGTAAAAGACTTTACAAGAAAGCTCCTACTGGTTCCCCAGTTCAAGAATGTCCTAAGATAGAAGCTGTGGTGATTGAGCAACAACCTGAGGTAGAGAAATAATAAGATATACAAAATATGATCAACTAACTGGGTGCCATAGGCTTCTATCAGGCATTTGCACTTCTTCCTTTGTCTTGTGAGTACTTAGAGTTTGAGTACCTCAAGCAGACTGAGCAGCAATGATGAAAGAACAAAAAGCTTCAAAGAGGAAGATAAGGAAAGAAGCTGCTACGAGGATGATAAGGGAAGAAGCTGCAAAGTCAATAGCCACCATCAATGCAAGTATGCAGTCTACTGATAGACAGAAGATGGTAACCCTCTTGAAGTTGTATGGATTCTAAAAAAAGAGGCTTGGTGTAAAGTATCTATCCACTATGGATGAGCACATTAGGTGATCAAGCAGAAGATCAAAACAGGTGAGCTGATTGACTTGTATTCTTCTCTAAGCCAGGCTGCACCTAACGTTGAGGTCAAGGTTGAACCACAAGAGAAAAAACAACCTACCTAGTGCTGGATCACAACCTATAACATTTTCTAGTCCATAGCAGGGTCCCATCCATTCTTATTCTTAACATGAAAAGCAAATGGACCCAACTAAGGGAGACCAACAAGAACAACATGGTACTAAAGGCTAGTCTCCTCAGTTAAAATCTAGAAAGAGTAAGAAAAGGATGGTAATGAAAAGGGATAGTAAGATGAAGAAGAAGTCCAAGGCATCTGTCTCTACACCTTAGGATAAGTCAGAGCATCCTGAGGTTACTTAAGAAGAGGTTGTTCAACCGAGTCCAAGCAATGTAGAGCCTCTTGCTACTGGGAAACCCATCTTCTCCTGGACATTTGCTGCTAATCCAGACACACGGTATGTCACTAGAGATTAAGGAGGTCAAGTTATTTTTTTCTAGCAAGACATGCTTGACCTCCCTATACATGATCTCTATGACATAAGGAGATACTTTGAGAGTCCAAGGATCCTGACCAAATGATGAAGAAGGGAACAGTCTTGATCTTAATGAGGACTATCAACTGATGAAGAACAAAGCTCAAAGGTCTCTTCTTTTTTGGTAGAATTAGACTAGAGGGAGTTTGTAAGTTTTACACTTAAAGGCTGATGCAACTAAAGCAATCAAAGATTTCTCAGCATGCATGCATGAAGTTCAAGGAAGTTACTTTGGAAGATTTTACACAAATCAGAGAAATATGCTAAATTTAAAATCTTCCGAAGCTAAACGACCATATCTTCCGAAGACAAAGATGAAGTCTTCCGAAGCTTTAGAGATATATTCTTCCCAAGGCAAAGACTAATTTCTTCTAAAGACATAGAAGACTGGCTTTCTCTGATCACCTTTTAACAAAAGCTAAACTGCTTTCCTCTGTCATCTCTGAATACTCACCAACTTTTATTAGTTGGTAAAAAGGTTCATACTTTTTTCAACTATAGATGAAGGTCATTGGTCTGTAACTTTCTACTTATGTACTTTTATCTTTTTGTGATATATTAAGATGTGAGCTATGGCATGTCATAGTCACATGTTAAAAGCAATCCACCATTTGACTATACATTAATCTTGTTGTCTAGATTAGTTTTTTCAACTGGCTTTCAAAGTATAGCCGGCTGTAAAATGTAGTATAAAGTGTCTCAAGTGTCCTTTTTATGCTTTATAACACTTGTAATTGAATTTGAGAGCAATATACAACATTCTTGAAAACCAATATCATCTTGTTCTTGTGTTTGTTCTGTCTCTTATTACTTTTGTTCTTGGTATCATCACCATAAACCCGATTCCCAATTTGGTCTCTTAAATGGCCTAAGTCATTCCTCATTGTGAAACTGTTGCGTTGGCCCCCTTCAATGGTCGCGCACATATCGATCTCTTTGGTCCTATTAGTGTAATGAGTCTAGGAAGAACTTCATGATGGGTTTGTTAGAACACTAAAACATAGTTTAACCTTTTAAACTTTTCAGAAAACGCAGCGGATGTAAAGGATTATAACAAGTTTATAATCTGAAAATTTCGTGTTCTAAATGTGGTTTTAAGATGAAAACAAAACCCATATCAATAGGATCTTAAATATATGAATGGAACAAGCTATGAACATATAAAACGTACATAAAATCACAGCTTGTATAAGCTGTGATATCTACCTTTTCAGCAGCAAATTTCGACCAAAAGGGGGGTAGATGATGCTTCTAATCCGACCAAGACTTCAAGGAGGAGTCCTCAAGTGCTTATACCCCAAGCTTGTGAAGCATACACCACTATTTGCTAGGTAGAGATCACCAAATAAAGACCAAAAACCTCAAAAACCCTGCTGCCAAAGCCGAGAGGAAGAAAGGAGATAGAGAGAGTTTTTGCCTTCAAAATTGCATGTGAAAAGTGAGAAGTGATAGGGAGTCAAATGACTAGTAAAGGCTTGTATCTATCAAGAAAAATGGTCGAATAATATTAGACCAAGGGGCGGCCATGGTCTTTAAATTTTTAAGAGTTCCCTCCTAAAAAATATAACACATTGTATTAGTTAACAAGTCTTTTAACTAGAAATTTATACAAGTAACCTTTTAATTGCATAAACTAATTACTCCCACTACTTATTTGTAATGTCATCTAACTTATATAAATAACATTACAAATAATATCTTTGAACAAAATATCCTAATAATTTGTTCTATTTCACATGCAACCTTTTTAGAAAACCTATTTTCTAAATTGGTGTAAGTATTTAATTGCATGATCATATCATCAATTAAATATTAATTGGTGTTTGCTAAGCTTGTTATTGGGTATAACCCGACTTGGATCATGACGTACTAACCACATCAATATTCTAAGTGTCTTGGGCACACAGAATCCTACAATCTCCCACTTGCCCAAGATTCATAGAAGATTGATGCAAGCAGTAAATACCACCTAACAACGGTTTACTACCCTTAATACGCATGACTTATAGCCATTCAATAACATCATCCCTTTCAAGTACCCTACTTGAAATGATTTAGGTGAATCGATCATCTATCCTTTTGTTACAGATGTCATGTCAAATCCAAGGACACAGAATGACCATTCCTTGTTGATTTAACTTAATCAGGCCTTAGACATCTAACTCTCAACAAATAAGAGGAACAAATTCCATCTTGACTACATACGTTTCTCACAAACACCTCGTGTTATACCTGAACATATCCTTATGTACTGTCCACTATTTCAGGACAGTGAAGAATAGGCTCAAGGTATAATACTTGGTGAATATCAAAACCCAATATGTATCTCAGGTCTGAGGATACCAAATGATATTCGCCTTTACTCAAATTTACTTATGATCAATCAATAAGATTCCATGTAGTAAAATTTGAGATGCGGGTTAGTCCAATATTTGTATCCCACAAATATCTATGAACCTTGGTAGCAACCCATTGCTCTATATTCATCCTTATGAATATCAACCAATCCAAGTTCATACTAGTCTTACCTTCAAACTTGTTCCCACAAGTATGAACGACTACGGACATTTAGAGTAAACATTTTACTCATGGATTAAACATGCTAAATTGGAATATTATTTGAAACATTATAACCAAATAATTTTATTCAAATAATAGAGAGTTCCATATATCCAAATATAAAATTTACAGATCAAATCCAATCACTAGAATATCAAAGTCCCATGGCACAAGTATGACCTTCATGCTTTGCCTTTTCAAGGAGCTTCGTGAGAGGATCCGCAATGTTTTGATCCGTGTGAACTTTGCGAATACATATCTTTCCTTTTTGAACTTCATCTCGTATGTAGTTGAATCTCCGCTCAATGTGCCTAGTCTTTTGATGAGCACGGGGTTCCTTGATTTGTGCAATCGCACCCTCGTTATCATAAAAGATCTCTAGGGGGTCCTGAATGGAAGGGACAACCCCTAGATCGGCAATGAATTTCTTCAACCATGCAGCTTCTTGAGCTGCCAATGAGGCGGCAACGTATTCTGATTCAGTAGTTGATAGAGCCACCACATCCTGCTTGGAGCTCTTCCAGGAAACCGCTCCTCCATTCAGAATGAAAATGTATCCCGATTGTGACCGAGAATCATCACGATCGGTTTGGAAACTCGCATCCGTGTAACCTTTTACTACGAGTTCCTCGTCACCAGATCCATAGATTAGGAACATATCTCTTGTCCTCCTTAGGTACTTAAGTATGTTCTTAACAGCCATCCAATGACTGTTTCCAGGATTCTGCTGGTAACGGCTTGTCATGCTTAAGGCGCATGACACGTCCGGTCGAGTGCATATCATTGCATACATGATGGATCCTATAGTAGATGCGTATGGGATTGCCTTCATGCTGTCTTGCTCATCCTTTGAGCTTGGACATTGAGTCGTACTCAATATCGTTCCACTTTGAATAGGTACTGTACCTTTCTTAGAGTTTTCCATCTTGAACCTTTTCAAGACCTTATCAATGTATGCACTTTGATTCAAACCAATCAACCGCCTTGATCTATCCCTATAGATCTTTATTCCCAGAATATAGGCGGCTTCACCAAGATCCTTGATGGAAAAACAATTTCTAAGCCAGGTTTTTACACTTTCCAAGGTTGGAATGTCATTTCCAAATAGTAGTATGTCATCAACATACAATACTAGGAAAGTTATTATGCTCCCACTAGCCTTTTTATACACGCAAGCCTCATCAGCATTCTTGATGAAGCCAAATTTCTTGACCTCCTCATCAAAACGATGATTCTAGCTTCTCGATGCTTGTTTCAATTAGATTGATTTCTTTAACTTGCATACTTTATTAGGATGTATTGATTTCTTTAACTTGCATACTTTATTAGGATGTTTTGAATCAACAAAACCTTCATGCTGAACCATATAGACATCTTCCTCAAGATATCCATTTAGGAAAGCGGTTTTGACATCCATTTGCCAAATCTCATAATCATAATGAGCAGCTATGGCAAACAATATCCTTATAGACTTTAGCATCGCAACAGGTGAGAAGGTTTCATCATAATCAACCCCTTGAGTTTGAGTGAAACCCTTTGCTACAAGTCTAGCTTTATAAGTATCCAAGTTTCCATGCATATCGGTTTTCCTCTTGAAAACCCACTTACTTCCAACTACCTTGGAATTAAGAGGTGGTACAACAAGTTCCCAAACTTGGTTGTCATACATGGATTGCATCTCAACGTTCATGGCTTCTAGCCATTTGTCACAATCCGAATTGACATTGCATTATGGTATGTGGTTGGTTCATCAGAATCTACCACATAGCATCCATCCATGAAAAATCCATATCTTTCAGGTGGATTACTAGTTCTACCACTTCTGCGAACGTCTTGTGTGTATTGATCAACCCCTTGATCTTCCTCAACATCCTCATACTGAGTGCTAGTTTCAACCAAACGTGTATCGGGTTGTGGTTCTTGATCCTCTTCAAGATCCACTGTTCTACTGCTAGCTCCTTCCATAAGGAACTTTGCTTCTAAGAACTCACCCTTTCTGGCAACAAACACCTTTTGTTCCAGTGGATCGTAGAAATAATATCCCATAGAATCTCTAGGATATCCAACAAAGATACACTTGGTGGATCGGACTTCCAATTTGTTTGGGGTGGGAGTCTTAACATAAGCCTCACATCCCCAAACCCTTAGGTATGATAGGGATGGAACTCTTCCATGCCATATCTCAAAAGGTGTCCTTTCCACCTTTTTGGTTAGGGCCATATTCAGAATACGGGCCGCGGAGAGCAAAGCGAAACCCTAAAATGATAGAGGTAATGAGCTTCTAGCCATCATAGATCGAACCATATCCAATAAGGTTCGATTCCTCCTTTCAGACACACCATTATGTTGTGGTGTTCCAGGTGGAGTGAGTTGTGAGACAATCCCACAACTCCTAAGATGATCTTGAAAGGCATCACTTAGGTATTCACCTCCTCTATCGGTACGGAGAATTTTAATTGACTTATTGAGTTGTTTTTGTACTTCATTCTTGAAGATTTTGAACGTTTCAAAAGCTTCATCTTTGTGCCTTAATAAGTACACATACCCATAGCGACTATAGTCGTCGGTAAAGGTAATGAAGTATCTTTCACCATTCCTAGTCATTGGCTTAAAAGGACCACATACATCCGAATGTATGATTCCTAATAAATCTTTTGCCCTTTCGGTAGTTCCACTAAAGGGCGCCTTAGTCATCTTGCCTTGTAAACAAGATTCACAAACATCAAATGAATCACATTCATTTGTTTTTAAAAGACCATTTTGTAAACGTTTCTTGTTTATATGACCAAGACGACAATGCCAAAGATAGGTATCACTCAAGTCCAACTTGAGTTTCTTGGTGTTAGTTTGGTACAATGAACTATTTAAAGCACTTTCATGAACCAATTCATAAATACCATTAATTGGAATAGCTTTAAAATAGAACATACCATTTAAAGAAACATGAATATCATTTTCAATAAAAGATAATACATAATCATAAAGTCTTAGTTGAGATACAGAAATAATGTTCCTAGTCAAACTAGGAGCATACAAAACATTCTTCAAAATAACTTCCAAACCACTTGGAAGTCTTAGGATGTAGTCCCCACGAGCTTCAACTAAGACTTTAGTTTCATTGCCCATGAAGAGGCTAACATCCCCTTTCTTGAAGTCCCTACTTCTTGTGAACCCCTGCAACAAATTGCAAATATGAGTTCCACATCCGGTATCCAATACCCATGTGTTTGAAGATGTAACATTAAGATCAATATGAATCATGTATATTGTACCTGAGGTCTGCCCGGCATCCCTCTTGGCTTTCAACTCTTGGAGATGGACAGGACAATTCCTTGCCCAATGTCCTATCTCCCCACACCTGAAGCATGGGTCATTTGTAGCAACCTTTTGCTTCTTCTCTTGTGGTTTGGGTGGTACCCTTACCACCCCTTTCCCCTTTCCCCAAACAGGTCCCTTACCCTTGGCAACCTTTGCCTTGGGTGCGGGATGAGGCCTTTTGTTGTTCCCACCTTCATTGATGGTGAGAACAGGTAAAACCCTTTTACCCATGGCCGCCTCGGCCGTTTTGAGCATTGAGTGAAGTTCACCAATGCTTTTGTCCCATGCAGTCATGTTGTAGTTCAACACGAATGTCTCGAACTTCTTGGTTAGGCCATTTAGGATCAAATCCGTGGCCAACTCCTTCGAGACGGGGCAGTTTAGCCTCTCGAGGCGGTCAATATGACTTTTCATCTTAAGTACATAAGATGAAACAGATTGGTTGTCGTCCATACGACATGCATGGAGCGCTCGAACCGTTTCGAACCGCTCAACCCTTGCTTGTTGTTGGAACGTTTCCTTCAGCTGGGTTATCATGTCGTAAGCTCCGTGATGTTCATACTCCTTTTGGAGATCCGGAGTCATGCTCGCTAGCATGAGACAAGACACTTGGACGGAGTCCTCAGTGTATTTCAGCCAATCGTTAAAGGCCTCCTCATCATCCTCGCTAGGTTGATCGGGGATAGGGTCGTCTAAAACATATGATCTTCTCTCTTGCTTGAGAACAATTCTCAAGTTTCGATACCAATCAATAAAGTTGTTATGATTTAGACGTTCCTTTTGGAGGATCGCTCGTAGTGATTGGTTTGACGCGGACGAGTTATCGTGATTTTCATTATTGGTGGCCATCTACAAAATTTGACAAAGATCAATTTTAGTATTTTCGATATTGCTAATTTTAATATTTAATGCCTTTTAAGGTCAATTTTATATTAAAATCTAGAACCCAACATTACATTTAAATTGTGGTTAGGTGACCTTTATCCCACTATTTAAATTAATAAGGTGGTCAACGATTGACGATTGCAACCATTTGCAACTTCTAGAGGTATGGGATCGACTTTTAAACATCATATGCAAAGTCGGCATGTTAATCCCATCAACACCATTTGGAAACCATATTGTAGGTGATCCATTTAACATGGTTTGCAAATCAAGACATCCTACTTACACACACGTGTGAGTTTGCCAAAATGAGTGGTTAGGTGACCTTTATCCCACAAATTTTGCATTCTCACCTTAAGTCATAAGTTCCCTCAAAGTGGTTAGGTGATCTTTATCCCACTAAGAGTTCCAAAGTGACTTAAGTGTTGTGTAAAAGGACGGTGTTGATCTTGTTTGTTAAATGTTTAGAGGTTTCATAATTTAGTTTAGAAAACTCTATGTACTTGTAATTGCATGCTTTCAAAAACAAGGTACCCTATGGTTCTTTGATTAAAACCCATTTTAATCTTTTAAAATCATTAAACCATTTTAATGACCTTATATAAACTTTTAGAACCATCAATTTTCAGCTTGTTAAGATGTTAATGATTTTGTTATTCATGTCAAAATATCAACCATTCAAACAAACAACAAACATTTAAACAAGCATAAACATTAACAATCATATGTGCATAACCATAGCCCTTATGTTGACAACACTTGTTTGCCATCACAAGTGTTGTCTTTTGGTCTTTCTAAGGGTCAAACATATCATAAAGGTTCCAAGAACCTCCCACTAGAAACCGCATCCAAATGCTCCATGTTTCTTGTGTCTTTGTGTCCATCTTTGGGTCTTGAACTTGTGCATCTTCTTTTTACAAAATTGTATCCTAATACATTTTTCTAATAAAAGAAATGCACCTAATCTATTATTACATAACCAAATGAATGAATAATTACAACCCAAATGAATAAACACAAATATTACAACCAAATTGAATGAATAAAACAACCACTTGAATCATCCAAACAACACAAGGTCTTAAGCTAGGTTTTGCACTTTAACAACCAATGATCATATCATCTATTCATATAATGAAAACCCCATTTAAAACCCCAAATTTCAGCCAACATAAACTGAAATTTTAGGTTTTAATCATTGTCCAAACAACCAACATTTCATAATATGTTTCTTTCAAGGTCTAATCACTAGCATGTGTGATATGACCTTGAAAGTTTGGGGAAACATTCATATAAACTATAACAGCCCAAAATCAGCCTATAACATGTCTAATATCTTCTTTTAAAACCAATTTCAAAAGATGAATCAAGCAAGCCATCCATATAACCGGCTCTTGATGCCATTGATGGGTTTGTTAGAACACTAAAACATAGTTTAACCTTGTAAACTTTTCAGAAAACGCAGCGGATGTAAAGGATTATAACAAGTTTATAATCTGAAAATTTTGTGTTCTAAATGTGGTTTTAAGATGAAAACAAAACCCATATCAATAGGATCTTAAATATATGAATGGAACAAGCTATGAACATATAAAACGTACATAAAATCACAGCTTGTATAAGCTGTGATATCTACCTTTTCAGCAGCAAATTTCGACCAAAAGGGGGTAGATGATGCTTCTAATCCGACCAAGACTTCAAGGAGGAGTCCTCAAGTGCTTATACCCCAAGCTTGTGAAGCATACACCACTCTTTGCTAGGTAGAGATCACCAAATAAAGACCAAAAACCTCAAAAACCCTGCTGCCAAAGCCGAGAGGAAGAAAGGGAGATAGAGAGAGTTTTTGCCTTCAAAATTGCATGTGAAAAGTGAGAAGTGATAGGGAGTACAAATGACTAGTAAAGGCTTGTATCTATCAAGAAAAATGGTCGAATAATATTAGACCAAGGGGCGGCCATGGTCTTTAAATTTTTAAGAGTTCCCTCCTAAAAAATATAACACATTGTATTAGTTAACAAGCCTTTTAACTAGAAATTTATACAAGTAACCTTTAATTGCATAAACTAATTACTCCCACTACTTATTTGTAATGTCATCTAACTTATATAAATAACATTACAAATAATATCTTTGAACAAAATATCCTAATAATTTGTTCTATTTCACATGCAACCTTTTTAGAAAACCTATTTTCTAAATTGGTGTAAGTATTTAATTGCATGATCATATCATCAATTAAATATTAATTGGTGTTTGCTAAGCTTGTTATTGGGTATAACCCGACTTGGATCATGACGTACTAACCACATCAATATTCTAAGTGTCTTGGGCACACAGAATCCTACACTTCATACTACTTTATGATCATAGATGATTTCACAAGATGTACTTGGGTCTTCTTTCTTAAAAGTAAGGATGAGACCCCTAAAATATTCAAGTCATTCATTCTAAAAATGAAGAATTAGTTTGGTCACAAGGTTAAGATCATAAGATGTGATCATGGAACTAAATTAAGAACTAAATCCTTGATAGATTTTGTGATGAAAATGGTATTACCAGATAATATAGTGCTCCTAGAACTCCTCAACAGAACGGTGTTGTTGAGAGGAGAAATAGGACACTTATTGAGGGCAAAAGAGCAATGTTGTCTGACTATATGGTGCTTATTACCTTCTAGGTAGAGGCAGTCAACATAGCCTATTATGTGCATAATAGATTTTTAGTTGTCAAGACTCATTGTAAGACTCCTTATGAACTGTGCCACAAAAGGAGACCTTTTATTGCTTTTCTTAGGTTGTTTGGATGTTCATGCACCATCTTAAATACCAAGGATCATATAGCCAAATTTGTTGAGAAAGCAGATAATGGACACTTCATTGGATACTCTTCCCAAGCTAAGGCTTATAAAGTATACAATCTCAGAATTAGATTAGTTAAGAATTCAGCTAATATGATCTTCAATGCGCGCACAACCAGTGTGAAAGGTAATGGTCTTCATTGGCTATTTGATTTTCATTTAGTTACAAATTGTTTTAATAAATCTTATGAAGATGTTTCAGGATATACAGATAAAATATCAGCATGACTCAAGATTTGAGCTGAGAAGACTAAATGATAAAATTTCTTTCGCTCCAGTGGTAACTATCCCTACAAGTGGAAACCCTATCAGCACAACCATGACAAACTCTTCAGCTAAAGCATCTGAGGTGCCTATAAATTCCAACAATGAGGCATAAAACTCAAATAAATGAACTTCCAATAAAGGAGGAGATGGAGATGGTAATAGTGATCAAGAATACCTTGATGTTGACAACCTCTCCCCTTAAGACAACATAAATAATGTCACATAGTTATCGGATCAAGTTTCACTTGATAAGTGTGCTGATGTGGTAGGTGATATTCAATCACAAAAACTAAATTACTCTAATTTAGATCTGTCTAACCAACTTGCTGTGATTCCTCAACTAAGAATCCACAAGTTATATCCTACCACAAACATCATCGAAGATGTTGAGAATGGGGTAAGAACAAGAGGAAAAACACATGATTAAAATGTTTGTCAATACTCTTGCTTCTTGTCCCAGATTGAGCCAAAGAATGTTAATGAGGATTTGAAAGATGGAAGTTGGATTGAAGCAATGTAGGAGGAGCTACTTCAATTCAAAAGACAAAAGATTTGGAACCTATGTCCTCTTCCTCAAGGGAAGACAATAGTAGGTACCAAGTGGGTTTTTAGGAATAAGAAGGATGATATAGGACTTCCAATTAAGAACAAGTCAAGACTAGTTGTTCAAGGGTATACTCAAGAAGAAGAGATTTGCTAAACAGATGTTTTTGTTCCTGTTACAAGACTTGAAGCTGTTAGGATATTCCCTGCTTTTGCTGAATCCAAGGATTTCAAGGTCTACCAACTTGAAGTCAAGTGCACATTTTTATATGGAGTGATAGATGAGGAAGTGTATGTCAAGTGACCACCTGGCTTTGCATACCCATATCATCCTGATTATGTAGGCAAGCTTGAAAAAGGTCTTTATGGGTTGTATCAAGCTCCAAGGAAGAGGTATGATACACTGTCACACTACCTAGTCCAACATGGCTACAAGAGAGTTACTACACACATCACACTCTTCATCAAAGGAACATGGAATGACTTCATGCTGGTCAATTTTAGTAGATGACATCATATTTGGGTCAACTAATCCAAAGCTCTTCAAAGACATTCCGATGCTCGTGAAGAATAGATTTGAAATGAGTGCCATAGGGGAACTCATTTTGTTTCTAGGAATTCAAGTAAAGCCGGTTGACAATGTCATCTTCATAAACCAATCAAGGTATGTGCAATACAGAGTGCAAGGTTGCTAAGACCCCCATAGCTAGAAACCACTCCATAGGACCTGATCTTGAGGAGGAGTATGTTGATGAACATATTTTACAGGACTATAATTGGTTCTCTTATGTACCTCATAGGAAGTAGGCCTGATATCATGTTTGACACATCAATACGTGCTCTATATCAAGCAAACCCAAAGATGTCACACCTGGTTGCTGTCAAGAGGATTCTTAGATACCTCAAAGGAGCTCCCAAGCTGGGACTTTGGTATCCAAAGAACTCTGACTTCAATTTGTACGCATATATAGATAGTGACTATGGTAGCTACATTATGATTACATAGTCTACATATGGGGGATGCTAATTCATTGGTGGAAGGATAGTCTTATGGCAATGTAAGAAACAATCATGTGTGTTTACATCAACTGCTGAAGCTAAATACATTACTGCTACAAGCTGTTGTATTCAAATATTTTGGATTCAAAATCAGATGATCGATTATGGATTCAACTTTTAAGCAAATCCTATCCATATAGCACTACTAGAAAACTGTTAATAGATGACGCGCAAAAGATGACGCGTGAAAAAGGATGACGCGCATTTACGTGTATCATAAATTATGTGTCATTTTTTAAAATTTTCTTAGAAAGGATGACACGCATTTTTGCGTGTCATCTTAATGTGTCATTTTTTAAAATTTTTATAATACTTTATCATCAGCTCGGCCACTTCATTCCAAAACTTCTCCCGCTTCAACTAAAGCCCTAAAACCTCTCCCGCTTCATTCCCCCGCCGATCTTTAACTCGGCCACTTCCCCCGCCGATCTTCCCCCACCGGACGCGCCTGCCACCGCCGACCTTCCACCGCCGGTCGCGACCACCACATTGCCACCAACGACCTTACACCGCCGGCCGCAACCCCCCACCACCACCATCGACCCTTCGACCTGCAGCCCCAATCGACCCGCAGCCAGCTGCCGACCTTCCACCGCCGGTCGCGACCACCACACGGCCACTGCCGACCTTCCACCGCCGACCGCAACCCCCCACCACCGCCATCGACCCTTCGACCCGCAGTCCCAATCAACCCGCAGCCCCAATCGACTCGCAGCCCTCAATCGACTTCACCCCGACGCCAATAGACCTCATCTAGACTCAATCGACCTCACCCAGCCCTCACCGCCACTCGGCCACCCACCGCCGCAGCAATCTTCACTCGGTTAGTAGTTATCATCTTTTGGTTATGTATTTCTTGAAATTCAGGTTTCAACCTGAATAATGTTGGTTATTTAAATCAAATATACTTAGGTTTGAGTATTTTGGTTATTGATTTTGTTGTATATATGAAATGTTAGTGGTAATTGATCTGTTACTGTGAAGTTTTCAAGTGATATTAGCTTGTTAGGCCTTTAAGTCCCTATCTTTGTGTTGATTTTTACTTAGGTTTGGGTATTTTGGTTATGGGTTTTTCATTTATGTAGTTTGGTAGGCGTATATATATATATGCCCTTTTTGATGCAATTGGGACACAGTTTCATGTCTTGAAACTAATAAAGCTACATTGTTGTTTTATTTGTTTTTTTGCTAAATTTTGCTTGATTGTGGATGTGTTGTAAATTAGGGTTATACGTAGAATTTTGGTTGACCGTGGATGTGTGTAAATTAGGGTTATAACTAATGACTAATAAAACTAATGAGTAATGACATCTTATTGTAACGTGGATACTTTAACCCTCACATAGAGGTGCACAAATGCATATGACAAAGGTGTGGAGGACATCTACTTGTTTAGTTAGATTAGAATTGTGATGCATATTTTGATTGTGTATAAAACTAAATGACATCTACTTGTTTAGGTTGTGTATAAAACTAAATGACATCTACTTGTTTAGTTAGATTAGAATTGTGATGCATATTTTGATTCCTAACTCTCGTCTTTAAACTTGATTCTAGTAATAATGGTGACAAACTAGAAACAATGGTCATGGATAAATCATGGATTTCGACTGATAGATTATCAAATGCATATGACAAAGGTGTGGAGGACTTTTTAGAGTTTGCGCAAAGTAATAATCCAAATTCAGATGTTATTCCATGTCCTTGTGTTAATTGTATCAATTTGTGTCACCACTCGATTGCCAATGTCCGTTATCATCTGTTTGCCTACGGTTTCAACGAAAATTATAAGGTTTGGTCTTTTCATGGAGAGAAACTTCCAAAGGTTGATTCTAGATGCCCTGATACATCTAGACCTTTTGAATTTGATTATACAAAGGAAATGCTACATGATGCTTTCACACATGTAGATAAAGATCCTGATTCATTGAAATCTCTTCTTGAAGAATGTGATAAACCATTTTATGTAGGGTCAAAGTATAACGCACTTAGTGCATTATTAAAATTCCAACATTTGAAGAGTCAATTTGGTTGGTCTGATTCAAGTTTTGATGCGTTGTTGGGTGTAAGGCCCCCTTCCCGGGCACCTCACAGTTGGTCATTCACAGCATAAAACATACATAATATAATTCTAAGCAACGGAATTATTTTAACAAAAACCATCCATTCATTTAAAACACTGTTGTTAAGCAATAAATTTTAGTTCATAAGTCACACAATGTTTAATTGAATGAATTACAAAACAACAGTATCGTCGAAACATAAATGGATGTCAGTCTTGCCCGCCAAGTAGCCATCCCCGTGTGCCATCCTCAGCAACCTGTCACCTGCCAACTGGAATATACATAAAAGTCAGCGTTGCTGAGTGAGTTCTAGTTTTATAGTTAAAATACTTTACTTTTCATTCCAAAACCGTTCCTCATTTTCATAGGTGATCATACATCGTACGTACACATAGGTAATAATTTCATTATCTTCATCATCGTTCAATTCGTACTTTTGTCATTAATCTTCACTTAAGCTGTGAGTCTTTTGCGACACTAAGTCGCTCCCCTCTAAGCCAATCACAAAGATTGACCTACATACTGTGAGTCTTTTGCGACACCAAGTCGCTCACCTCTAAGCCAATCACAAAGATTGACCTACATACTGTGAGTCTTTTGCGACACCAAGTCGCTCACCTCTAAGCCAATCACAAAGATTGACCTACATCCTGTGAGTCTTTTGCGACACCAAGTCGCTCACCTCTATGCCAATCTCAAGGATTGACCCTGTGTGCATCCGTCGGGGTAGCGAACCCGCATCACAGTTGAGCTAACACCTGCCAGGGGTGAGCACCTCCATTCATTTGCTTGCAAGCCTTTCTTACGTTCATTTACGTTCCATTCTTCTTTATCATTAATCTTTCACTTTATTAATGATAATAATTCTTGATCATGATCATTCCACATAGAGTCATACAGTATTATTATTAATAAGTATATTAATAATAATAATACTAATAATATTATTAATAATATTAATCATAATCTTAATAATAGCCCTAATCATAATATTAATTAAAATATTAAGAAAAGGGATATTATTACATTCAAACATAATCATTCGCATCCAATAAAGTCCCAGTCAACATCCATGTGAAACCCTACTGCACATACTCCAAGAAAAATTTGTTAAAAAGTCTAAGTATTTGGGCGTAAGAGCCCTGTTTAGGCGTTTCACCACTGTCGGACTTACCAGCTTACACTTAGAAAATTTTCGGGTCTGGGCGTATGAGCACTGCTGGGCGTATGAGCCCTGTTGGGCGTATGAGCCCTGTTGGACTTTTCATCCTACACTTAGAAAAATTTTCTGGTCATACGACCACTGTTCAGACTTTTCACCTCCCATACTTAGTAAATTTCTAGACTCATGAGTACTGTGGGACTCATGAGCACTATTGGGACTCATGACCTTCACTTAGAATATTTTCTAAGGTGAAACCTCGGGCGTTTGAGCACTATTGGACTCATTATCTTACACTTAGTTTTTCTAAGTCAAATTCCCAGACACATGACTCCTATTTGGGCTTGTTAGGCGTATTAGCAGCCTGTTCATGATTCTAATTCAAGTTTCAAATCCCAAACATCATAATACCTAGTTCTAAACATGCACACATGGTTTCCAGGCATAAACTTAACATAAACATAAACATTCATACCTTCATATCATACGGGTATCATACCCAAATTTATAAAAAAACATACATACATGCATTTTCCAGCCCCAAATCATTTAAAAACGTGTAAAAAGGGGTCTAGAAACTCACCTTTGTTGTTCTTCAAATTTCACACTCTTCACCCGAGCCTCTTCGACTATTCTAACACCTAAAACACACACACCATACCACCCGAACACACAAGTCATATTTATAAGCACATATACGGGTCTTGAATCATCTAAAGCTTCAAAAACTCGAGATTTCTTACCAAAAACTTCGAGTTTTTAGATTCTTCTTCAAAAATCCCGAGAACTTTCTGCTTTTGCTGCTTTCTCTCTCTAAAAATATCGAATGAGAGGATATGCAGACAACATGGCCGGCCATGCCTCCCTTTTTGTACAAAATAAATGTGAACTTTGCCCATTTGACACTTTTGGTCCCTCCTTTTTAGTTGACTTTTATTTTCTCTCCTTTTCTTTCTTTTTCTTTTATTCTTTTATTTCTTGCTAAAAATACGGGTGTTACAAGTCCACCCCCCTTATATGGGTTTCGTCCCCGAAACCTATTATTCCTCAAACAGATGTGGGTAATGTTGTCTCATATCTTCTTCAGTCTCCCACATAGACTCGGATCCCTTCCTGTGCTTCCACTGTACCCGCACAAGAGGAACCACTTTATTCCTTAACCTCTTTTCCTTGCGATCAATGATTGCCACTGGTTGCTCCACGTAATTGAGCCGTTCGTCCACCTCGATATCCTCCAGTGGTACAACCATGTCTTCATCGACTAAGCACTTTCTCAGATGAGATACATGGAATGTGGGATGAATTCCACTTAACTCATCTGGCAATTCCAGTCGATAGGCTACCTCTCCTACTCGTGCGACAATCCGGAAAGGTCCTATGTATCTCGGGCTTAGCTTACCTCGTTTCCTGAATCGGATAATTCCCTTCCAAGGTGAGACCTTCAACATGACTCGGTCACTAACCTTGAACTCTATCGGCCTTCGCCTCTTGTCAGCATACGACTTTTGCCTATCTTTCGCCGCCTTCATGAAGGCTTTGATCTTTTCCAACTTCTCAGTCGTAGCTTCGATCACTTCAACACCTCCTAACTCCTTCTGCCCATTGTCTCCCTAGCACACGGGCGTCCTACATCTCCTACCGTATAGCATCTCGTAAGGTGGCATGCCAATGCTACCATGATAACTGTTGTTGTACGAGAATTCTGCTAACGGCAGGTGGTTGTCCCAACTTCCTCCAAAATCGATCACGCACGCCCGAAGCATGTCCTCGAGTGTTTGGATCGTCCTCTCAGACTGACCGTCTGTCTGAGGGTGATATGCTGTACTAATGTGTAGTCTCGTCCCCATTGCATC
Organism: Flaveria linearis; assembly: GCA_024085815.1. Classification (NCBI taxonomy): domain Eukaryota; kingdom Viridiplantae; phylum Streptophyta; class Magnoliopsida; order Asterales; family Asteraceae; genus Flaveria; species Flaveria linearis. The sequence continues at coordinate 14,184,633 of CM044012.1, forward strand.
ATGAAATCTTTTACAAAACTTGGAGGTAAACCGGGTGTCACGATCAGACACAATAGACACCGGTACACCATGACGAGCTACAATTTCTTTGATGAACAGATCCGCCAATCTTTCAGATGAGTATGTTTCGCGGATCGATAGGAAGTGGGCACTCTTTGTCAAACGGTCAACTATCACCCATATGGCATCATACCCCTTAGGGGTACGTGGTAACTTCGTGATGAAATCCATAGTGATGTGCTCCCACTTCCACTCGGGTATATCCAACGGTTGGATCTTCCCGTACGGTTTCTGGTGTTCTGCCTTTACTTGTAAGCAAGTTAGGCATTTACTCACATACTCCACTACATCACGTTTCATCCCCGGCCACCAGTAATCCTTCTTCATATCGTGGTACATCTTGGTAGCACCGGGGTGAATGGAGTACCGAGTCTTATGGGCCTCGTCCATAATTCTACCACGTAGATCCCCGTATCGAGGAATCCACATTCGCCCAAACCGGGTCTTAACACCAAGAGTATTCTCGCCCAATTCCGTAACTAGACCTCTCATCCTTTCGGAGTTAAGACGATCTTCTTTCAAATCCTCGTCTTGGAACTCCTTTACCTGTGTCATCACATCGGAGGTCATGATTAACTGATAAGCCTTCACCCGAATCGGCTCAGGCCTTTCTTTTCGGCTAAGTGCATCTGCCACCACGTTGGCCTTGCCCGGATGGTAATGGATTTCGCAGTCATAATCCTTTATTAGCTCCAACCATCGCCTTTGCCTTATGTTTAGATCTTTCTGCTCGAAGAAGTACTTCAAGCTTTTGTGGTCTGTGAATATTGTGCACTTCGTCCCGTATAGATAGTGCCACCAAATCTTCAACGCGAAAACCACCGCAGCTAGTTCAAGATCATGCGTGGGATAGTTGACTTCGTGGGTTTTCAGTTGTCGAGATGCATAGGCTATTACCCTTCCACGTTGCATCAACATGCAACCTAGCCCAGAATAAGATGCATCTGAATAGACCACTAAGTCTTCATTCCCCTCGGGCAAAGTCAAAACAGGAGCTTGTGTTAGTCTTGTCTTCAACTCCTCAAAGGCAGTCTCCTGCTCTCGACCCCACACGAATTTCACGTCCTTACGAGTCAGCTTAGTCAAAGGTGAGGCCATCTTGGAGAAGTCTTGAATAAATCTCCTGTAGTAGCCCGCCAACCCCAAGAAGCTACGAATCTCGGATGGCGTCTTTGGTGATTTCCATTGCATCACAGCCTCAACCTTTGCTGGGTCCACCATGATTCCCTCTGCATTTACCACGTGACCCAGAAATTGCACCTCGCGTAGCCAGAAGGCACATTTGGAGAACTTAGCATACAGTTTCTCCCTTCTCAAAGTCTCCAATACTTCTCGAATATGACCGGCATGCTCTTCTTCACTTCTCGAATAAATCAGGATATCATCGATGAACACAATCACTGATTTATCTAACATTGGTCGACACACTCGGTTCATCAAATCCATAAAAGCAGCTGGCGCGTTAGTTAGACCAAATGACACAACGAGAAACTCATAGTGTCCATAATGTGTACGAAAAGCTGTTTTAGGAATGTCTTGCTCCTTTACTTTCAATTGATGGTAGCCAGATCGAAGATCTATCCTCGAGAACCAACTGGCACCCTGGAGCTGGTTGAACAAGTCGTCAATCCTCGGTAACGGATACCGATTCTTTACTGTTAGCTTGTTCAACTCACGGTAGTCGATACACATCCTCATGCTACCGTCCTTCTTCACAAATAAGACCGGAGCACCCCAAGGAGAGATACTCGGTCTAATAAAGCCCTTGTCAAGCAACTCTTGCAGTTACTCCAACAACTCCTTCATCTCAGTCGGAGCCAATCGATACGGTGCTTTAGCGACAGGTTGGGCACCGGGTATCAAGTCAATTTGAAATTCGATTTCACGGTCAGGTGGCAATCCCGATAAGTCTTCCGGGAACACGTCTGGAAATTCACACACAACCGGAACGTCGGATAGTTGTGGTGTTGGCGTTTCCACATCCTTTACATAACATAGGTAGGCGTCGCACCCACGCCTCATACACTTCCCCGCCACCGCCATCGAAATCACCTTCGGAATCATCGTTACCCGATCACCGTATATTGTCACCAGACTTCCGTCAGATGCCGTCAGTCTAATCATCTTCTTTCGACATACGATATTCGCTTCATAGGTTGCCAACCAATCCATCCCTAATACTACATCAAATCCACCTAGGGGCATCACATGTAATCTAGCAGCAAACCTATGACCTTCTAATTCTATGGTACAGTCCTCTATCACATCAGTAACTCTAGTGGACTTACCAATAGCGGTTTCTACTTCAAAGGGCTCACTAATGCATTTACTACTAACATGCAATTTAGCACAGAAAGTAGTAGAAATGAAACTCCTACTAGCGCCAGAATCAAATAACACAGAAGCAAGAGTTTGATTTACTAGAAACGTACCTGACACAACATCGGGGTCTGTCCTAGCCTCCTCCCTGGTCATGGTGAAAGCTCTGGCACTCGCCCTCTGCCCTTCAGTTCCGGCCGTCTTCTTTCCCCAGAACTCTCAGCCCTTGGCTTCCTGCAATCCTTGCTCATATGGCCCGCCTCACCGCAGGTGTAACACCTCAGCTCCTTACAGTCTTTCAAGATGTCACCCGGCTTCCCACACTTGAAACACACGTTGAGCCCCATTCTGCACTCACCCGTATGCTCCTTCCCACACTTGCCACACCTACTGGGCCCTGAGCTTGATGACCCCACCCTTCGGTCATCCATTCTCATCCTTTTGTTGTTCAGGGTAAAGCCACCACGCCCGAACCGCTTCCCATTCCAGTTTCAGTCACCCCCACCAGCCTTCTTCACCTCTGCATCCACTACCTCCCTCTCATCATAGAGCCTCCCAGCCAAATCCACTGCCGACCTAAAAGTGCTTGGTCGTGCAGCAATCAAATGCCTACGAATGTCGGCTGGCAACCCCTGAATGTACTGGTTAATCTTTCGTGACACCGGGGTTACTTGATCTGGCACCAGCCTAGCCATCTCATTAAATTTGGTGGTGTATTGCTGGTGGGTCATGGTTCCCGTCTCAAATTGTAGGAACTCCCTCTCGATCTTATCGAGTTCCCTGTGAGGACAGAATTCCTCAATTACCAGCTTCTTCAACTCGGACCACTTCATTTTCCCGATGGCCCTGCTGCCCTCAGCTTGGACGATATTGTCCCACCAACATAGTGCTGAGTCAGTAAAGGAGTGGGTGGCAAACTTCACCTTCTGATCTTCCCGGCACTCACTGATCTCGAGTACCGCCTCCATCTCCCTTACCCACCGATGGGCAGCCGCAGCTTTGCCATTTCCATCAAAAGTCGGGGGCCTGCACCTCTGGAATGCCCCGTAATTGCATCCCTTAGTCGTCACCCCTACCACATCATCTTCCTCTTCATCAGATACTACTATCTCTGGATCCGGTCGTTCCTCTACTCCCTTGCTTTCCTTCCCAGTTGACCCTCGCCTATCCTCCTTCTACTTTCTCTCCTCATTCCTCAGAGCACGAATAACATCAGTCACTACAGATGGCATAACTGCCTGCAGGACTTGGTGTACCTCATCAGCAACCGCCTCCGTAGCTGAGGCATTCAGGCTCGCATTCTCAGTTTCTTCATTCCACTCAGGAACCTCAGGGTTCACAGGGGTCGTCTCAGGAGCTTTAGTACTGTTCCTAGTCGTACGCGGACGACCTCTACATCTAGCAGCCTTAGAAGGTTTCTTCCCAGCCATTTCCTAAGCACTATAAGATTCAAACACCAAAACAGTCATTCAAGGTAATAGCTCAGTTTATGTCAAGTATAGTAAGTCCCTAATTACAGTGGCCAGTTGTGATTAGCCACTTACTTTACTCTTCACACCCCAAGCATCTCCTATCCTGACTACATTAGCATCTAAATCTACTAAGAACACATAAATCATATATAGCACACGCACGTAAGTCTGGTTGACTTTTAAGAAAACAATACCTGATGGCACATGGCTACTCGGGCTGACATCCCTCTTTCCGTCCCATTCTCAGTTTAAGTTAAGGTTTATTTTGAAAATTTACCCGTTTCACCTAAAATTTAGCTCTGATACCAACTTGTAAGGCCCCCTTCCCGGGCACCTCACAGTTGGTCATTCACAGCATAAAACATACATAATATAATTCTAAGCAGCGGAATTATTTTAACAAAAACCATCCATTCATTTAAAACACTGTTGTTAAGCAATACATTTTAGTTCATAAGTCACAAAATGTTTAATTGAATGAATTACAAAACAACAGTATCGTCAAAACATAAATGGATGTCAGTCTTGCCCGCCAAGTAGCCATCCCCGTGTGCCATCCTCAGCAACCTGTCACCTGCCAACTGGAAAATACATAAAAGTCAGCGTTGCTGAGTGAGTTCTAGTTTTATAGTTAAAATACTTTACTTTTCATTCAAAAACCGTTCCTCGTTTTCATAGGTGATCATACATCGTACGTACACATAGGTAATACTTTCATTATCTTCATCATCGTTCAATTCGTACTTTTATCATTAATCTTCACTTAAGCTATGAGTCTTTTGCGACACTAAGTCGCTCACCTCTAAGCCAATCACAAAGATTGACCTACATACTGTGAGTCTTTTGCGACACCAAGTCGCTCACCTCTAAGCCAATCACAAAGATTGACCTACATACTGTGAGTCTTTTACGACACCAAGTCGCTCACCTCTAAGCCAATCACAAAGATTGACCTACATCCTGTGAGTCTTTTGCGACACCAAGTTGCTCACCTCTATGCCAATCTCAAGGATTGACCCTGTGTGCATCCTTCGGGGTAGCGAACCCGCATCACAGTTGAGCTAACACCTGCCAGGGGTGTGCACCTCCATTCATTTGCTTGCAAGCCTTTCTTACGTTCATTTACGTTCCATTCTTCTTTATCATTAATCTTTCACTTTATTAATGATAATATTTCTTGATCATGATCATTCCACATAGAGTCATACAGTATTATTATTAATAAGTATATTAATAATAATAATAATAATAATAATAATATTATTATTAATAATATTAATCATAATCTTAATAATAGCCCTAATCATAATATTAATTAAAATATTAAGAAAAGGGATATTATTACATTCAAACATAATCATTCGCATCCAATAAAGTCCCAGTCAACATCTATGTGAAACCCTACTGCACATACTCCAAGAAAAATCTGTTAAAAAGTCTAAGTATTTGGGCGTAAGAGCCCTGTTTAGGCGTTTCACCACTGTCGGACTTACCAGCTTACACTTAGAAAATTTTCGGGTCTGGGCGTATGAGCACTGCTGGGCGTATGAGCCCTGTTGGGCGTATGAGCCCTGTTGGACTTTTTATCCTACACTTAGAAAAATTTTCTGGTCATACGACCACTGTTCAGACTTTTCACCTCCCATACATAGTAAATTTCTAGACTCATGAGTACTGTGGGACTCATGAGCACTATGGGACTCATGACCTTCACTTAGAATATTTTCTAAGGCGAAATCTCGTGCGTTTGAGCACTATTGGACTCATTATCTTACACTTAGTTTTCCTAAGTCAAATTCCCAGACACATGACTCCTATTTGGGCTTGTTAGGCGTATTAGCAGCCTGTTCATGATTCTAATTCAAGTTTCAAATCCCAAACATCATAATACCTAGTTCTAAACATGCACACATGGTTTCCAGGCATAAACTTAACATAAACATAAACATTCATACCTTCATATCATACGGGTATCATACCCAAATTTATAAAAAACATACATATATGCATTTTCCAGCCCCAAATCATTTAAAAACGTGTAAAAAGGGGTCTAGAAACTCACCTTTGTTGTTCTTCAAATTTCACACTCTTCACCCGAGCCTCTTCGACTGTTCTAACACCTAAAACACACACACCATACCACCCGAACACACAAGTCACATTTATAAGCACATATACGGGTCTAGAATCATCTAAAGCTTCAAAAACTCGAGATTTCTTACCAAAAACTTCGAGTTTTCAGATTCTTATTCAAAACTCCCGAGAACTTTCTGCTTTTGCTGCTTTCTCTCTCTAAAAATATTGAATGAGAGGATATGCAGACAACATGGGCGGCCATGCCTCCCTTTTTGTACAAAATAAATGTGAACTTTGCCCATTTGGCACTTTTGGTCCCTCCTTTTTAGTTGACTTTTATTTTCTCTCCTTTTCTTTCTTTTTCTTTTATTCTTTTATTTCTTGCTAAAAATACGGATGTTACATTGGGCGTCTTAAAAGATATCTTACCATCAAACAATACAATCCCAAGCTCGATATACGAAGCCAAGAAGTTGTTAAAAGGAGTTGGTCTAGAATATAAAAAGATTCATGCATGTGAAAATGATTGTGTTTTATTTTGCAAAGAATATAAGGATGCTTCTGAGTGTCCAACTTGTGGCACATCTCGTTGGAAGAAGAATACCAAGAACGTGCCTTCAAAAGTTTTATGGTACTTTCATCCTGTTTCTAGATTTAGAAGAATGTTTTCCTCTCCAGAAATTGCACGTGACTTAACTTGGCATGCGCAAGGTCGGGTCAATAATGGTAAGCTTACCCATCCTCGTGATTCACCCTCCTGGAAGCTTGTTGACAACACATGGAAAGATTTTGGAAATGAAAATCGAAATCTTAGATTAGCTTTGTCCGCTGATGGTATCAATCCTCACAAGTCATTAAGTTTAAAGTATAGTTGTTGGCCTGTTATCCTTATAACATATAATCTACCATCTTATTTATGCATGTCATGAAAATTTATGATGTTGACACTATTGATATCAGGCCCAAAACAACCTGGTAATAATATTGATGTCTACTTGGCACCATTGATTGATGATCTAAAAGTTTTATGGAAACCTGGCATTAGAACATTTGATGCTTATAAGAAAGAATACTTCAATCTCAGAGCAGTATTACTTTGGACTATAAATGACTTCCCCGCGTATGGTAATCTTTCGGGATGTGTTACCAAATGTTATAAAGCTTGTCCAATATGTTCAGAGGATACTTGTTCGCAATGGTTGCCAAAGTCTAAAAAGGTATGCTTCCTTGGGTATAGAAAATTCCTCCCACCTCAATATCCTTTTCGAAAAAGAAAAAAAAATTCAATAATCAACAAGAGAGTGGTGTTATAGGAAAACCATTAGCAGGTGAAGAAATTTTTGACTACCTATCGGGGTTTGAGAATACATAGGGTAAGAAGAAGAAGTCAAAGAATAAAAAGAAAGTATCGATGAGAGAAACAAATTATGGCACAAGAAGTCAATTTTTTTAACTTGAATATTGGAAAAAATTGCATGTTCGTCATCAGCTAGATGTTATGCACATAGAAAAAAATGTGTACGAGAGTGTTTATGGAACATTGTTGAATTTACCTCACAAGACGAAGGATGGGTTGAAAGCAAGGCAAGATCTTGAGGAGCTGGGCATAAAGTCTGAATTACAAGCTCAACCAAAAGGGAATCGACTATGGCTTCCGCCTGCATGCTACACATTGAACACCTTGGAGAAAAATCTATTTTATGATACCCTGTCTAAGATAAAAGTGCCTGATGGGTATTGCTCCAATTTCAAGAATCTCGTGTCTGATGATGCTTCAAAGATGAATGGCTTGAAGTCCAATGATTGTCATGTGTTGATGCAACAACTTCTTCCTTTCGCTATCAAGGGGGTGTTAGACGTGAAAGTGAGGAAAACAATTTTAAGTTTGTGCCATTTTTTCAATGAGTTGTGTAGTAAAGTTGTTGATGTTAGTAAGTTAGGCAAGTTGCAAAGTGACATCGTACTAACATTGTGTTTGTTAGAGAAGTATTTTCCTCCTTTGTTTTTTGATATTATGATTCACTTGATGGTGCATTTAGTTAGAGAGGTGAGGTTATGCGGTCCAGTTCATTTTAGGTGGATGTATCCATTTAAGAGATACATGAAAACACTCAAAGGGTATGTACGAAATCACCATAGACCCGAGGGTTGCATAGCAGAATGTTATGTGGCAGAGGAAGCTTTAGAATTTTGCTTGAGCTACTCTAAAAACCTAAAATCAATTGGCAACCCTCATGAACATGTTGATGAAAGAATCCGCACCGGCAAGCCTTTATCACGGTCTACAATCATTGTTGAGGATGCTAAGTTAGTTGATCAAGCTCATTTTTATGTATTACGAAACACTGCTGCTGTGGAGCCGTATATAGAGTAAGATTTGCATAAAACTATTTATTTTTTGTAGCTTATCTAATACATTCCCAGACCCTGCTCTTCAGCGGGATACACTTGGTATGTTTGTTTGTTTGTTTGTTTATCTAATACATAATATTTTCTAACTTCTACTATAACTTAGGCAACATATGTTAGAACTAAAGGATCAGAACCCTCGTGCCTCTCGAAATGTTACATGGTTGGAGAGCCAGCACAACAGGTCATTTATTAGATGGCTTAAGATCGAGGTTGAAAAACGTTTGGCTAACGGGGAGGATATATGTGACAGTGTTCGTTGGTTGGCCAAAGGGCCTAGTTATGCTATTACTAAATATAGCAGCTTTGCCATAAATGAGTATCAATTTCATACAACATCTCTAGATGAATCTAGAACAACTCAATGTAGTGGAGTATCTTCAGTAGCAAATACCATGCAAATTGCTAGTGCAAAAGACTCCAATCTCGTGTATGGCATTGTTACTTTCTTTGGTCGTATAAAGAGATATGGGATCTTGATTATCGGATGTTTTCTGTTCCTGTTTTCATGTGTGATTGGGTTGATAATCGTGGTGTAAAAAATGATGAATTTGGATTCACGGTGGTTAACTTTGATAGGCTTGGTCAACAGTCTGATTGCTTCATACTAGCTAGTCAGGCCAAACAAGTTTTTTATGTTCAAGATCAACAAGATAAGAATCTGTTTGTTGTTGGCTTCACACCACATAAGATGTACAAATATGAAGAAAGTGGTGAAAATAATGATGATTTGTTGGCATTTACTGCTAGTGTTGATGTTACACAAGACTCCAGTTTACTAGACCTTGATGATGATTTTTTGTGTACACGCCCGGATGGCGAGGGCATATTAGTTTAAAGCATTTTGTTGAAAATAAGATTCTTTTTTGGTATGTTTTTTGTATTTTTTTATTTTAGTTGTTAAAAATATGATTGGCATGTGTGGCTAACTAACTATTTTATTTGAAACCGGTTAACTTTTGTGAAATGGATTCAAATAGTAGTAATGAGGAGAAGATGAAAAAGTTGGATTCGGATCATGATGAAGATACAAGATCACAAAGAGGCCCAACAATAAAACCAAAAATTAAAAAAGGGAAGACAATAATAAAATACAATAAAAGAGGTGTTCCAACGGGAGATGGGGCAAAGAAACTATCCACTTTTGAGGGAATGGTAGCAAGAACCATGGTTCCAATAACCTATGCAAATTGGCTTGATGTACCAGATGACACTAAAGATGATTTATGGCAATATGTTTTGGTAAGTCTTCTCTAAAATATGATTTTTTATCTTTTAAATCTAATTTTTATCTTTTATTTTTCAGACACAATTCATACTTGACTCAAAGAGCCGAAAACATGTTATTCAATCAGTTGGTAGCAAGTGAAGAAACTTCAAGTATAATCTAAATAAGAAGTTTATTAAGCCATAAAAGATGATCCTAAGGCGGAGAGTCTGGTCAATCCTCCTATTGAGTATCAGTCTATAAAGAAACAAGATTGGAGACTTTTTGTATCACAAAAAACTTCAAAAAAGTGGGAGGTTCGTTAAACCGTGCATGTCTATTTTTAGTATATTTTTTACTAGTTAATTTACATTACTTATTAGAAACTTTCGTGACATTTAATACTTGTTTATGTTGCAGGAACAAAGTAAGAAAGGTAAAAACCTTCGGGCACTGCATAAATACAATCATCGTTTAAGTCGAAAGGGATACTCCGGACTCATCGAAGAAATTGTATGAATTAAATTAATCAGATTTTTTTACATGTTTGCGGTTAATTTATATTTTTTATTTTTGATTATTTAGATAAAAGAAACCGGCAAGACAGAGGAGGAGATCGATAGAGCAATAATGTGGAAAAAAGCAAGAGAGTCTAAAACAGGAGGTTATGACTCGAATGTTCAAGAAGTTGTTAAGAAAATTGTAAGTTTTGGATGATATATTATACACATATATTATGACTTGCATAATTCTTATTTTTAATGCCAAATCAGGATGAGCTACATAATTAAGCAAGTTTAGGAGAGGTTACTGGAACAAACGATTTACTTACACTAGCCCTAGGTACCGAGGAACAACGTGGACGTGTACATGGGATGGGTAAATTCGTAACTCCACAACGCTATTTTCACGTTCCGAAGACAGTTAAGGAGATTTTGGACATTCAGAAGAAGAAACTAGAACAACGCTTTAACAAACTTGAAGAGGAGATAGAGAAATTGAAAAGAGGTACAAGTGTGTCTGAAGCCGCAAGCTGCCATATTGGTGGCCATGAAGAAGATTTTGAACACGAACCAGATGATGAATCACTTGTAAGTCTTGGTTCTTTATTAAGAATTTGTTGCAACTCTAGGATACAACTAACGATCTATTATTTGTAGAATAATTCATGCTATCTTGCCGTTGATGTTGCATCTAATATAGTCGCCAAAGGAACAGTAACGAACTATAATGTATTAGGTACGTATTACCCCAGTTTTATGCTATATTATTATGGTTTAATTATTTTCAATTTGTATCATTTATTTACATACATATAATAGGTGAAAACCTTGAAGTTATGTTGGAAATATGTTTACAAGAAGACGTATTACTACCAATTCGACCAAAAGACGATCCGTTCATTGAGAAGATCAAAGATGCAGTTGGGTTTCTATTAAGTTGGCCAAGGCATCTAGTCATCCGGTGCATTGACTTGGTAATACAATTTGAATACAAGTGTATTATATGTGTACGAGTACAAGTGTTTGTAGATAATTGTTTCCAATCTAAAGAATTTATATATATTATTGTAGGAAAAAGTGGCGAAGAAACCAAAGAAAATCATTTTTGAAAAACCACTAAATCAATTCGAAGGAAAGAAAGAAAAAGAACAGGTCAGAGAAACTAAGGAAAATGATAATGCAAATAAGGATGGGGAGACAATTGAAAACCAAAAAGAGGAGAAAGTAAAAGAACTGAAAAAGAAGATTGAAATGGTGGATGAGAAGGCTATGAAGCAAAGAAGGATTACTAGAGGCCAAAGAAATGTAAGGGTAAGGATTGAAGACAGTATTATTTTGAAAATGACTAAAATGATGGTTGATGGACAAGTGGCAAAGGTGGATTCTATAAGAGTGTAGTGTGAGGACAAGCTCTTTGGGTATGAAAGTTTTACTTACTTAAGTTGGGATGATTTTGAATCAGTTTTTACGTTAGATGAGCTTAGCGGGGCTGTCATTACTACTTATATGATGTAAGTTTTTAAATTTAATTTTAATATTTGTGAAACACAAGTTATTTTTAATCAATTTGTTTTTCTATGTTAAAAGGTACTTGTTTGAGCAATTCCATAATGGGAGAAACAAAAATTATGGAATTTGTTTTATGAGCCCTTCCGCGATCTCACCAGTTGAATCTAAAGTGAAATCCAAAAATATTGATGATTCAAGTAGAAGCATTGCAAATCGGCTGTCTACAAGAGGAGACAATGATATCATCCTATTGCCCTACAATCCCGAGTGTGACTTAATTGATTATTTTCTACCGTATTATATAAGTTGTTTGACTTAATTGTTTTTTGCTTTATGTAGAAACCATTGGGTGCTGGTCGTGCTAAACATGAAAACATTGACTTGCTATTATCTTGATTCTCTACGGGTCAGCACTATCAATCTATTGTTGAAACAAACCATTGATGCGTAAGTAATACAAGTTATTAAAACTTTATGTTATATATATTTTTAATTGATATGATCAACTTTTTTGTATGGCAATGGGCTTATATGCTGCACAAAGTGGTACCAAGAAGAGTCAAACTAAACTCAAATGGGTCAATTCTACAGTGGCCACTTAACTTTTATTTGAATTTGCACCTTTACTTAACTTTATTAAGCTGATCATTGACTACACCTTATAGTGTCCATGTCAGCCAGGAAGTACTGAATGTGGATATTATGTGTTGAAGTTCATAAAAGAAATAGTAGATAAAGGGCTTGAAATATTAGTCAATAACAATGTAAGCTGATCATTGACTACCCCTTATATTTATCATTTGTTGCTTTGTAGTTTATATTATTGAATATAACTATCTATGTATGAGTTTTTTATATGTAAATTACCATTGTTGTTGCCTTGTAGTTGATATTAATAAACTAGTCAAATAAATTACAAGTGTTTTACATAAAGGGGTTTTTGGGTCAAAACTGACAAATTTAATTTGATGAAATTGGTTTTGTCTTAGGTTGGAGAAGGTGAAGAAGAATACACTGATGGTGATTTGGATGAAGTTCGTAAAGGCTGGGCGCGCTACGTATCGAATTTCATTTATATGTAGGCCTGAAATGATATATTTGGACTTGTGTTGGTATTGGTATTTGACTTGTATTGAATTTGGACTTGTTTTATGCTTTGTAGTTGTTAATTACCAACTTTTGTAATGGATTTCGCTTTTAATGGACTTGAAAACTTTGTTGGTATTTAATGAAATTCGTTTTTAACGTTATTCGACAATTTGTTTTAGAAAACAACAGGTAAATTTATTAGAAATAAAAAAAATTAAAAAATGCAGCTAATTTTATGACGTGCATTGCGCGTCATCTATTGCACGTCATAAAAATTTCATAGATGACATGCGCATGTGCGTCATCTATTCATTTATGACTACCCCTTCCATGACGCGCATTGCCCGTCATCATTTGCACGTCATAAAATGCGCGTCATCTTTTGCGCGTCATAAAAAGATGACGCGCGGATGCGCGTCATCTATCATTTATGACTACCTCTTCCTTGACACGCATTTGCGCGTCATCTGACCCCAAAGATGACGCGCAATGCGCGTCATCTATTGCAGTTTTTCTACTAGTGCAGACAACACAGTGTTATTTCTATCACAGAGAACCCTGTGAAACACTCAAAGATAACACACATCAACATCAGGTATCATTTGAGAATGGATAATTTTGAAAACAGATTGATAAAACTAGTCAGATTTAACAAAACTGAAAAATATGTTGATCTGTTCACAAAATATTTTTATTAACAGAGATTTTAATATCTTGTATCAACTATTGGGATGATTAACTTTGAGTTGATTTTATTAAATTTAATTTCAATATTGTTTTTCAAATATGTGTGTCTTTAAAGTTGTCTAAACTATCACTCATATAAGCCCTACTTACCTTGGAAGAAACCTTTTTTATAAATGATATTCCTTAGAGTTTTAAGAATTAAAAGAGATATTTTCTTTCGGAAGATATTAAGTTGACTTTATAAGAAAAATATGCTTTCAAAACTAATAACTACTTATTAAGAAATTTACCTTCGGAAGAACTTCTGATATATCTTCTAAATCTTAAATATGCTTCTAAGTACTTATATGTTATGAAGGACAATTTCTTTTAAAAGAAATCAAGTCTCGAAAGCTTTATTTATCTTTTGAATAAAACTTTTGAAGTTTAATATATTCCAAAACCAAATGTGTCTCGGAAGCAAAATTAGTCTAAATATTTTCCATCCGAAGCAATTCTTGTAAGCTATGGAATATCTTGCGAAGACAAATGGCTTTGAAAGTTTTCTCAAAACTTTTGAAAACAAATTACCTTTGAAAGATTTTCAACATCCAAGACAACTACCGTTTTAGGCACTTTTTCTGACGTAGGACCGACTTTTGGATTTCAAAGTTATCCTCTTACAATGACTTTGTCTCAAATCTAACCATATATATATCCTTACAACGGTTCCCCCTCTTGGTTCTTCCTCTTCATCTATAAAATTCTAACCCTAAATTCACCCACAAACCTACTTTATTCTTAGCTTTCTTCATCATAAAGCTTTCTCAAATGACCAACCGTGAACTCAGATACCAGCAAGATTTCTCCATGCGCCTTCATAGGAAACACAACCGGGTTGCTCCATTATCGTCTGAGAAAGATCCTAGTTTCTCAGACGTTTTCCACTTTCTTACTAAATCATCCTACCTCACCGCACTCATAACAGACCCTCCACTATATGAAAAACAACTCATGGAGTTCTAGAGGACCTGCCAAGAGGTCATCTTGGATGGTGAGAAGACACAATCTACCATAGTGAAGGGGAAGATAGTTTTCATCACACCAGCCACAATCAACACTTATCTAAGGCAGGATCATGAAGAAGGTGAGTTGTCCTTTCCTAAAGCTGCTATGAATGAATCATTAAGGAAGATAGGCATGAAGGGAACTTCACAGTCAAAACCTTCAAGATAGGTAAAGTCTACTCCCAATTTAAGTACCTCCTCGATGTTATTATTCATTCTTAACAAACAAACATGGAGGATGGGACCAAATTCTGTTGGGTTTGTTGGACCTAAACAATGTTGTTTAACCATTTTAAACAAGAAAACGCAGCGGAATATTAACTTAATATCGTATTCTATAATCTGAAAATTATAGTTCATAACATTATTTCAACAAACCCAAAGACAAAGGATCATATGTATGTGAATAGATTAGTTATCAAGAGGCAAACAAACAACCAAATCAACACAATGAACTACCTTTAAGAAGCTGTCAAAACCGTGGATGTATCATGAAGATGAGGCTGCTTTTGGATGGCCAAAACATCAACAATAGATGTCCTCAAGTGTTCATACCCACAAGCCTTCAAGAAAACACCATTTTGCTAGGATTTGACACCAAAAATCGGATCAAAAAGGCTGCTGGAGCCTTGTTCCAGCCGTGAACATCAAGAGGGCTGCTGGACTTTTGTTCCAGCCGTGAATGCTTTCTTCCATAAGAAAAATTGATGTTCATATGACCCTTTTGCATATATTAGTGAGAGCAAGATGAAGTGTGTGTGTTCTAGGGTGTTTTGTTCCAAGAACACAAAGAAAGAAGAAGAGAGTTAGGCTGCCAAAGGGGGGGGGGCGATCCCTAAATCTATTAGGGTTTTCCCCCTCAAAAACCTTTTTAAGTTTTTGACCAATGTTTTATATTAAATACATAATTAACCATTTAATTATATATATAATATGCACACACACTTTTATTATTTGATGTTGCTTAACTAATTTAAGCAACATAACAAATAATGTCCATGAACAAAATATCCTCATAGTTTGTTCTTTCTCACATATATTTTATTTAGAAAACCCTTTTCTAAATTGGTGTAATTATTTAATTGCATGATCATATCATCAATTAAATATTAGTTGGTGTTCGCTAAGCTTGTTATTGGGTATGACCCGACTTGGATCACTACGTACTAACCACATCAATGTTCTATGTGTCTTGGGCATACAGAATCCAACAATCTCCCACTTGCACAAGATACATAGAAGATTGATGCAAGCAGTAAATACCCCTAACAACGGTTTACTATCCTTAATACGCATGACTTAGAAGCCATTCAATAACATCATCCCCTTCAAGTATCCAACTTGAAATGATTTAGGTGAATCAATCATTTTCCTTTTGTTGCAGATGTCATGTTAAATCCAAGGACACAGAATGATCATTCCTTGTTGATTTAACTTAATAGGCCTTAGACATCACACTCTCAACGAATAAGAGGAACAAATCCCATCTTGACTACATACGTTTCTCACAATCACCTTATGTCATACCTGAACATAGCCTTATGTACTGACAATTATTTCATATCAATGAAGAACTAGCTCAAGGTATAACACTTGGTGAATATCAAAACCCAATATGTATCTCAGGTCGGAGGATACCAAATGATATTCGCCTTTACTCAAATTTACTTATGATCAATCAATAAGATTCCATGTTGTAAGATTTGAGATGCGGGTCAGTCCAATATTCGTATCCCACGAATATCTATGAACCTTGGCAGCAACCAATTGCTCTATATTCATGCCTTATGAATATCCACCAATCCAAGTTCATAATAGTCTTACATTCATACTCATTCCCACAAATATGACCGACTACGGACATTTAGAATAATAAAATTATTCATGGATGTAAACATGCTAAAAGGAACATGACTCAAGGTTAATATATAGATGAGTCAAGTATTACAATTGTTCCAAATTAATAATATTAATACTAAACAGATCAATTCCAATCACTAGAATATCGAAGTCCTAAGGCATAAGTATGACTTTCATGCTTTGCCCTTTCAAGGAGCTTCGTGAGTGGATCCGCAATGTTTTGATCAAAGTGAACTTTGCGAATACATATCTTTCCCTTTTCAACTTCATCCCTTATGTAGTTGAATCTCCGCTCATTGTGCCTAATCTTTTGATGTGCACGGGGTTCCTTGATTTGAACAATCGCACCCTCGTCATCACAAAAGATTTCTAAGGGGTCTTGAATGGTAGAGACCATCCTTAGATTGGTGATAAACCTTTTATCCATGCAGCTTCCCAAGCTGCTAATGAGGCGGCTATGTATTCTAGTTCTATAGTGGACAATGCTACCCTATTCATAACGGAGACATACCCCGATTGTGATCGAGGATCATCTCGATCAGTTTCGAAACTAGCATCCGTGTAACCCTTTACAACTAGTTCCTCTTCATCAGATCCGTATATTAGAAACATATCCTTAGTCCTCCTAAGGTATTCTAATATACTTTCAACAACCATCCAATGGGTGTTAATTGGATTCTGCTGATGTCTACTTGTCACGCTTAACGCGCATAACACGTCCAGTCTAGTACATATTATCGCATACATGATGGATCCTATAGCAGACGCATATGGGATGTCCTTCATACGATGTTGCTCATCCTTTGAGCTTGGACATAGAGATGTACTCAATATTGTCCCTTTTTGAATAGGTACTATACCTTTCTTAGAGTTTACCATCTTGAACCTTTTCAAGATTTCAACGATGTATGCACTTTGGTTTAACCCTATCAACCGCCTCGATCTATCCCTATAGTTCTTTACTTCCAAAATATAGACGGCTTCACGGAGATCCCCTTTTGAAAAACAATTTCCAAGCCAGGTCTTAACACCTTCCATGGTTGGAAAATCATTTCCAGATAATAGTATGTCATCAACATACAATGCTAAGAACATAATTACACTCCCACTAGCCCTTTGATACACACAAGCCTCGTCAGCGTTCTTGATGAAACCCAATTTCTTGATCTTTTCATCAAAACGTTGATTCCAACTTCTCGATGCTTGTCTCAATCCATAGACTGATCTCTTTAACTTGCATACTTTATCAGGATGATTTGGATCGACAAAACCTTCAGGCTGAACCATATGGACAGTCTCTTCGAGGTGTCCATTAAGAAAAGCGGTTTTGACATCCATTTGCCAAATCTCATAATCATAATGAGTAGTTGTGGCAAACAATATCCTGATAGACTTTAGCATTGCCATTGGCGAGAAGGTTTCATCATAATCAACCCCTTGACTTAGAGTGAAACCTTTTGCTACAAGTCTTGCCTTGTAAGTATCCAAGTTTCCATGCATATCAGTTTTCTTCTTGAAAACCCACTTACATCCAACCGGTTTGGAGTTAAATGGAAGAGTCAACCAATTCCCAAACTTGGTTGTCATACATGGATTGCATCTCTACGTTCATGGCTCCTAGCCACTTGTCACAATCCGAATTGGACATTGCATCATGGTATGTAGCTGGCTCTTCGGAGTCAACAACGTAGCATCCATCTATGAAAAATCCACATCTTTCATGTGGAATGCTAACTTTACCAGATCTGCGAACGTGTTGTGTGTATTGATCAACCTCTTGATCATGATCAACAACCTCTTGTTGATTGCTAGTGCCAACCAAACGTGTATCGGCTTGTGGATCTTGATCCTCATCAAATTCCACTGTTCTATGCGTCAATCCTTCCATAAGGAACTTGGCTTCCAAGAACTCTGCCTTTTGAGCAATAAAAACCTTTTGCTCTGTTGGATCAAGGAAGTAGTATCCTATACAGTCCTTTTGGATATCCAACAAATATACACTTAGTGAATCGACTTTCAGTTGGTTTGGGTGTTAAGCTTAACAAAAGCTTCATAACCCACAATTTTAAATATGATAGCGATGGAACTATTCCATTTCATATTTCAAAAGGCGTTGAATCCACTTTCTTGGTTTGGACCATATTCAAAATATGAGCCGCGGAGAGTAGTGCGAAACCCCAAAATTATAGAGGTATTGAGCTTATAGCCATCATAGGTCGAACCATATCCAATAGGGTTTGATCTCCTTTCAGACACACCATTATGTTATGGTATTCTGTGAGGAGTAAGTTGTGAGACGATCTTACAACTTCCTAGATGATCCCTAAAAGTCTCACTTAGGTATTCACCTTCTCTATCTAAACGGTGAACTATGGTAGTTCTATCGAGTTGATTTCCTACTCATTCTTGAAGTTTTTGAACATTTCAAATTCTTCATGTTTATGTGCCATCAAGTACACATAACCATAGCGACTATAATCGTTGGTTAAGGTAATGAAGTAAGTTTCACCAAACCTTGTCATTCTCTTAAAAGGACCACATACATCCAAATGTATGACTCCTAATAAGTCTTTTGCCCTCTCATTAGTACCACTAAAGGGCGTGTTGGTCATCTTACCTTGTAAACAAGATTCACGCTTATCAAATGAACAATTTTCATTTGTTTTCAAAAGACCATTCTTTTAAAGTGTTTAAATCCAATTCTTGTTTATGTAATCAAGATGACAATGACAAGAATAAGAGTCACTTAAACCATTTTAAGTCTCTTAGTGCATATGGGTATAATATTTTATTATAGGTCGAATCATCATGAACCAATTCATCAACATCATTAGAAGGCATAGCCTTGAAATAATGTACATCATCCATATAAATATAAATACCATCATTTACTAACTTTAAATCATAACCATATCGTTTTAAAAGGGAAACTTAAATCATGTTCCTAGTCAAACTAGGAGCATATAACATGTTTTGAAGAACAACTTCCAAACCTTTTGAAAGTTTCAAAACACAGTCTCCTTTCTTTAAGTGCTTATTTCTTTTGAACCCTTGCAACAGATTGCAATAGTGAGTTCCACATGTGGTATCCAATTACCCATGTCCTTTGAGGAAATAACATTTAAGTCAATGTGGATTATGAAAGTTGTGCTTGAGGTTTGCCCAGCATCCCTCTTATTTCTCAACTCATTGAGATAGGTTGGACGATTCCATTTCAAATGACCTATCTCTCCATACTCAAAGCATGGATCGTTTTCGTTACCTTAGGCTTCATAAGCTTAGGTTTTGGAGGTTCGCTTTGATGTTCCCTTCCCCTTTGCCTTTGATGTGCCCTTTTCCTTTGGCAACATTTGCCTTGGGATCGGGAATATCCTTTCCAATGCCTACCTTATTGATCTAGAGAATAGGTAGAACCTTTCTACCCATCCCTGCCTTAGCTGTTGAGAGCATTGCGTGAAACTCACTAATGCTCTTGTCCTATCCATTCATATTGCAATTCATTATGAATGTCTCAAACATTTAGTTAGGCCATTAAGGATCAAATCCTTGGCCAACTTCTTTGAGACAGGACAGCTAAGCCTCTCGAGGCGGCCTCAACATCGTCGGGGTCGGGTTGGTTAGGAATAGGATCGTCAAGGACATTTGCCTTTGCTCTTGCTTGAGAACAATTCTCAAGTTTCGAGACCAGTCCATAAGGTTATTATGGTCCAGACGATCCCTCTCTAAAATAGTTCTCAGTGATAGGGTATGGACGGTCGGGGTGGTAGCATTATTGTTTGCGGCCAATCTACAAATTTTACAAAGTTCTTTTTAGTATTTCTGAAAAATTTCATTTTAATTATTAATACCCTTTATGTCTCATAGACAATTAATAATTAAAATCTAGAATCCAACGTTACATTCAAATAATGGTTAGGTGACCTTTATCCCATTATTCAAATTAACAAGGTAGTCAACATTTGACAATTGCAACCTTTTGCAACTTCTAGCGGTATGGGATCGACTTAAAACATCATATGCAAAGTCGGCATGTTAATCCCATCAACACCATTTGGAAACCATATTTTAGGTGATCCAATCAACATGGTTTGCAAATCAAGTTACCCTACGTGCACACACATGCGAGTTTACCAACACAAGTGGTTAGGTGACCTTTATCCCACCAATGTGGTATTCCCACCTTAAGTCATAAGTTCCCTCAAAATGGTTAGGTGACCTTTATCCCATTAAGAGTTTCCAAATGACTTAAGTGTTGTGCAAAAGGACGGTGTTAAACTTGTTTGAAAAGGGATTTTTAGTTTTCATTGATTCTAGTTTGAAAACTCTAGTTACCTTGTATTTGCATGCTTTCAAATACAAGGTATCCTATGGTTCATTTTTAATAAAACCTCTTTTATTAAATCATTAACCCTTTTAATAACCTTTTATTAATCACTTAATGATTAAGAACCATAAAATTCAGCTTGTTAAGTTTGTTAATTAGTTTGTTATGCATATCCAAATATCAAATAACAATCATACAACAAACAACCAAACAAGCATAATCATACAAACATATGTGCATAACTATAGCCACTAAATTGACTACACTTGTTTGCCATCACAAGTGTTGTCATAAGGTCTTTCCTAAGGGTTGAACACAACACAAATGATGAGGTCTCCAAAGACTCCCACTTGAACTCGCATCCAAATGCTTCAAGTCCATCCTTTGTGTCTTCCTTTTGTGCTTCCTTCCCGAGCATCTTCTTTTACAAAACATATATCCTAATACATATTTTCTAGTAAAAGAAAAAAATGCTCCTAATCTATTTATTACATTGCCAAATGAATAAACAAATTACAATCCAAATAGAAACACCAAAAGGAATTATTACAACCCAAATAGAAAGAATACAACCAACATGACAATTCCACAATCAACCAAATCCAAAACATACATGGTCAAGACTATGTTATGCACTAAAACATGTATCCATATACATCATTTCATCAACTAAATGAACCCCATTTGACCCTAAATTTTCAGCCAACACAAACTAAGAATTAGGGTCTTTTGTCCAAACAAAACATAATCAACCAATTTGATATCTTTCTTTCAAGATCCAATCATAAGCATGCATGATTACAACCTTAAAAGGTTGGGGTATCATCAAATCATCACAAAACAGCCCTTTTAATGGTTGTTTAACCTTATATATCCAAATATACAAGAACACATGAAACTAATCATCCACATAACCGGCTCTAGATGCCAATGTTGGGTTTGTTGGACCTAAACAATGTTGTTTAACCATTTTAAACAAGAAAACGCAGCGGAATATTAACTTAATATCGTATTCTATAATCTGAAAATTATAGTTCATAACATTATTTCAACAAACCCAAAGACAAAGGATCATATATATGTGAATAGATTAGTTATCAAGAGGCAAACAAACAACAAATCAACACAATGAACTACCTTTAAGAAGCTGTCAAAACCGTGGATGTATCATGAAGATGAGGCTGATTTTGGATGGCCAAAACATCAACAATAGATGTCCTCAAGTGTTCATACCCACAAGCCTTCAAGAAAACACCATTTTGCTAGGATTTGACACCAAAAATCGGATCAAAAAGGCTGCTGGAGCCTTGTTCCAGCCGTGAACATCAAGAGGGCTGCTGGACTTTTGTTCCAGCCGTGAATGCTTTCTTCCATAAGAAAAATTGATGTTCATATGACCCTTTTGCATATATTAGTGAGAGCAAGATGAAGTGTGTGTGTTCTAGGGTGTTTTGTTCCAAGAACACAAAGAAAGAAGAAGAGAGTTAGGCTGCCAAAGGGGGGCGGCCGATCCCTAAATCTATTAGGGTTTTCCCCCTCAAAAACCTTTTTAAGTTTTTGACCAATGTTTTATATTAAATACATAATTAACCATTAATTATATATATAATATGCACACACGCTTTTATTATTTGATGTTGCTTAACTAATTTAAGCAACATAACAAATAATGTCCATGAACAAAATATCCTCACAGTTTGTTCTTTCTCACATATATTTTATTTAGAAAACCCTTTTCTAAATTGGTGTAATTATTTAATTGCATGATCATATCATCAATTAAATATTAGTTGGTGTTCGCTAAGCTTGTTATTGGGTATGACCCGACTTGGATCACTACGAACTAACCACATCAATGTTCTATGTGTCTTGGGCATACAGAATCCAACAAATTCATGAGCACTTATCCTATATAGTACATGGAATGGTTTAAGGGGTTAAGTTCAAGTACTCTTAGTTTTTTTACACAAACTTGATTGACAAATTGGACTCCTTAGAGTACTACATGTTTCCATAGACATGTCCATCACATTCTCAACTATGAAGTATCCTTACCGTTAAAAGGAACAGGTGCTACTCTTAAACTAGGATAGATGAAGCTTGGTATCTTTAAAATCATGAGAAAAATATTGTTGGTTTCTCAGGGGTAGAAACAGCCTTGGTCCCAAATAGCTTCAAATAACCTTCACCAACCAAAGAAAATCCAAGCGAACCCCTTCTCAATCTATTCAGATTGAGTAGGCCCCCATACACTCACCAATGCAGGAGGAAGTGGAACTAGGAGCTCCCACTTCCCCTAAGGAACAAACCACTCCCACCACTTCATTGATCAGTGCTGAGGTTCATCATGCTCAGCCTGATGAGCTTGTTCCCTAAGCTTCAAGCCTTCACTCCGAGTCTCAGTACTCAGGTGATCAACCTTCAGGGGATAGATACCATCCCCAACCTTTAGATCTGAACCAACCAATTGCTCACCTTCAATTTTATGATGACAAGGATATAGATTTTACTGAGTACCTTGAGTCTGTCTTCTCCTGCCATGCTCAAAGAGGGATGAATGCTTCTAAAACACCCATATCTAGCCTACATCATCCACTCCTAATTGAGGTGGACTTCCCTAAACATGTTCAGGAAGTCCATATGGAAGAGGCACTTACTTTTGAATGTGATTACATCATTAAGACCTTAACCATAGAAACCCAGCCCCTTGACACTTCTCTTGAAGCTGTTGTGGAGCAGGGGAAATCAAGCAGCCAAGAACCACAAGTTGGTAGTACGGGAAATGACTTCGGTGATGTCCTCTCACCCCCCATAATTCTTCTGATGAAAATGAGGGGTCTTCAACTAAAGATGCTAAACTTCCTCAAACATGCACCTATTTAGTTTCAAAGGCCAGTCACATGGAATCTCAGGTAGGTACGTTACAAAGGAAGGTCTTTAGTCAACAACTTGAGATCACCAATCCTAAGGGGAAGTTAGCTGCGAGGCCTACTAGGCACACTGAACCAGGTCCAGAAGAACATGTGGATGTGTAGACCTAACCTTTGCCTCACCTATGCAAGTGGGTGATTCTACCAAAAGAGGTGAGAAAGTATTTACTGTAATCACATAACTTGGGAGTTCTGCCCAGAGTATGGACATTAAGGCCTACCATTCTCAGTTGAAGTTGTCAATACTTAACAACCTTCTCAAGCCCGTATCAATGTTGATGCCTTGATTTAATGTTTATTTGAGGGGGGCATACCAAGGGCTATGACTACCTTATCATACCCTGCCGACAACCCAAGAATAAGATAGAGGAATGACGCTGATAGAAAAGCCCCGGTACTCTCTAGATCTAACGGGCAACAAGAATTCTTCAATTTTCAAACCCTTAGATACTATGAGAGTTTTCCTCTGGTTGACTTGCCACTTGGCAACCCAATTTATAACATACAAGCTAATAGGTTAGCTGAGAGGATCCAGCAAAAGGTGCTTGAAGAGTTCAAGATGTGATCCTATCTATATAGATAAAGGCTACCAAGGAAAACTGTTGGTCAACTAGATATTAAGTTAAACCCTAAGATTAACTTCCAGGGGGAAACCTAAGTAGAAGGCCCAGAAGTTGAACATGTTAACCTTGATATTGGAACTATTTCAACACGTAGTACCCTCAGTGAGACACCAGCTAGTGAAGGTGTCTCATAGCCTGTCCCTAGCTAGAGCTCAAGTGCACCAATTGTAAATGCCAAAACTCTCTTCACCTTGAGTCACACAGGCCAATGACTAACAAAGGGAATAGTATCATGATCTCTAAGGAGATTGAGGAGGAGAAAGGGGAAAGGAAGAGGATGGAAGTGGGAGAGAGAACAACAGAACCCTACCTTTATGCAAGCTAGAATTAGGGCTGCCCCTAGGCCAGATACTCGAAAATATGAGTTAGGGGCAGGCATATATAATTATCTGGGGTCTAGGAAGTAAAACATTAATGAGATAATCTCTCTTTAATGGGATGAGTTAAATGAATTGGGTGACACTAAAGTGTCAAAAGAGAGGAAGGACGCTGAGGCAATAGAGTTCCTCCTCAAGATTGAGGAAGAAATAAAAAGAAAAACACTTTTCAAAGATCCTATCCTATCTCCAGTTCAAGAAAGCCCTAAAGTAAAGGTTGTGGCTGCTTAACAAGAAACTTAGTTAGGTAGGAAAAAGATAGACCAAACATGATATCCTACCTGAGTGCCACAGGTCTATCAGGAAATAGACCTACGTCCCTTGTCATATGAGTACATTGAGTTTGAGTACCTCACGTAGCTAGAGCAAGAAGTCTTAAAAGAATAAAACACTACTAAGAGAAAGATAGGGGAAGATGCTTCCAAGTCAAGAGCCACCATCCAAGCAAATTTGAAGACGTCTGCTAACAGACTAAAGACGGTGAGCTTCTTCAAGCTGTATGGGTTCTCTGGAAGAAGACTCGGTCCAATTTTTCTATCGACTATGGATGAGCACATCAGAGTGATCAACCAGAAGATTAAGAAGGGTGAGCTGGTAGACTTGCATTCTCCACCATGTCAAGCTGCATCTTATGCTGAGGTCAAGGTTGAATCATAAAGACAACATACGTTGGATCTAGTACTACATCTCAACTTGCTTCATCTTCTAACCCACAGCAGGGTCCTGGTCCTTCTACTTCTGAACATATGAAGGAAAAGGACCTAACTGAGAAGGATAAAAAAGGAACCTCTAGTACTCATTACCAACCTTCTTAGTTAAAGTACAGATAGAGAAAGGGGATGGCTATAAGAAGGGACAAGAAGAAGAAGAAGAAGTCCAAGGCATCTACCTTTGCACCTTAGGATGGGTTAGAACATCTTGAGAGTGATCAAGAAGAGGCTGCTCAACCAACTCCAGTTCTAGTACAGCCTCTTGCTGCTAACCCATCTTGTCTTGGGCCATTTCTACAAACCCAGACGGTATGTCACTAGAGATCAAGGGGTCAAGATGTATACTTCTGGAATAACATGTTTGACCTTCCTCTGCATGATCTGTTTGACGTGAGAAAATACTTTGAGAGTTTGAGGAATTCGGACCAACTGACGAAGAAGGGAATTCTCTTGATTCTGATAAGGACTGTCAAAAGATGAAGATCAAGACTCAAAGTTGTTCTTAAAGTTTGGTAGCATTAGCCTACGGGGAGTTTGTAAAAGTTAACCTAAAGGCTAATGCAACCAAAGAACTCTCAGCATGCAAACTGAAGTACAAGGAAAGTTACTTTTGTACTTTTATCCTTTTTGTAATATATTAGGATGTGAGCTATGACATATCATAGTCAGTAGTAAAAAGGCAATCTGTCTTTTGAATCTACATTGTTCTTGCTGTCTAGACTAGTGATCCTACAGGCCTTCAAAGTATGGCCTGCTTTAGGATGTAGTATATAGTATCTCATGTATCCACTCGTAAGGACTAACCCTTGTAACATAGGTAAAACACTTGAGAGCAATATATATCATTCTTGAAAATCATATACACGTGTTCTACTTGTGTTCTACTTGTGTTCTTTGTGTTTGTTCATTGTTTCAAAAGCCGGTTCCTTATTTGATATCTTAAGTGTTCTTGTTTGTTCCTCTCCAACATTGTGAAACTATTGCATTGCTCCTTTGTATCGGTCCTGCAGTTAATGTTATGGTAATTTTAATGTATTTATGTTTATTTTAGTATATGGCTTCCTTGCATGAAGACATCGAAGAGGCATACATTCTTCAGGATAATGAATGTCCATCTCTTTATGTATCCTTCTTGCACGTATCCTCCCTCTTAGAATAGTGACTCTCGAAAAGTCTCTTCTAATTATCCAACTAACATCAGTCTGATCACCAATATGAGGCAGTGGCATAAAATGCCCACTATTTTATGCATGATAGCAAATGAAAACATGTAGAAACAATCCTTTGAGGTTGATCACCTAACCAGTGACAAACAACTATTGCATGGGAACATGGAAACCGATAGATTTGTCACTTTTTGCATGAGCATTTATTTTGAGCATAATCAATAGTGTAAGTATTACCACCATCTTCGTTTGTTTTAGACCTTATACCTTTGTTCGGCCTTGTTATAGACGCGACATGAACATACACCACATGACATTAGGTAAGGCTGTAGAGCAATTAATTGAGATGAGCTACCAATATCACGCTGCCAACTTTCTTTTATCGATATTCTTTAGGTATTCACAAGATTCTTTGTTTATTGTATTCATTTTCAAAATATAATCATTAAACTTTATAGCTTGTATGTGCTACAAATATCCAAACATAGCATTTTCTTGCTTAAAGTCTTGATTTGTTTCATAAAATTGCATCTAACATGTCGAAGATTGTTGGACTCAACAAGTGCATTAAGAAGGACAATGCTGGCCATAATCAAACATAATATGTTCTAACATTCAAACAATCAATAACTAACACATTAGTATTATTAATAGTCATAACATATACTAATTATTGTTTAAATTTATTTTTTTCAGGTTAGTGGATAAAAGAAATTTTGACAACAATCGGTAGCGGATGGAGAAGTGCCCACTGCGGATGATCAAGTCTATGCAGCAAATTAAGAAAAACTTCCAAGTGTCTACAGCGGATGAACAACTAACACAGCGGATGACAAAGTCAACAGCTGATGAACAGTCCATAACGGATGTTCAATCCACAACGGATGAACAGTCCATAGTGGACAACTAACAAGACAAACTTACAACATGTGTTCACAGCGGACAACATCCAAGACACAATGCGCAGCTTATTCATCATCCATAGCGGATGACTTAGCATCCATAGCGAACAGTCTAACATCCACAACGGACGACTTAGACTAAGGATTTTTATGTAATTTTCATTTACATAAGGGTATTTTTGTAATTGTATATAGTTATCTGTGTAGGCGATAAATAGCATTATACCCTAATCTTTTGTAAGCTTTTGAAAAATCAATACAAATAAGCTGTTATTATCATTCAAGTATTCAATCACTAGCTATCATACACACACTAACACCCACTGATATCATAGCTCTAATCATGGATTTCCGCACCGTGAGTATTGTTTGTTGAATACAATATAATAATCTATTGTTATATTGGTTGAGATATTTATAAAGATCGTTTGGGAAATCCATTATGATATTGTTCTTATTCTTATTAGAAAAATCCAAGAACATCAAAAGTATGATTTCATCAAAGATAGAAACAATGAAATGCATTTGGTACTTCCACGCATCTAGATTCTCCATAACATTCAATATCCTGACAAATCGATCAAAAAGAACACACAACCTATGCATGGTTGGATCAACAAAATGCATTAAAAATTGCTCAAGAAACCAATCCCAACTCTCAATTGTCTCTTCATCCATAATCGCATATGCCATCGATAAAATCATATTATTTGTCTTTTAGGAAATCACAGTTAATGTTTTTGACCTCTAAGGTTATTTTAAATGAGTAGCATCCATGGAGATAGCTAGAATTCAATACTTGAAAGCTTTAATACTTGGATGGAAAGCCCAAAACACATATTTCAATATTGCATGGTTTGTTGAACCGTGCGGATGATGTAATCACTCTACAATAGTACCAAATTAACGTAATATGGCAACATATTAAAATTGACTTCCCAACTGCCATATATATGTTTAATAGCTTTTCTTCTATCCATCCAGGCTTTACCATACGTTGTTAGTCCTCTTAAAAGATTAACATTAGTCTTGTTTTACAATTTTGCCTTAGTATAGGGACTAAAGTTGTAAATTGATAGTCTTTTTCTTGTTCATAGTATAAATAGCTTAGACTATAGTAGTTTTTAGAGTGGTAACATTTGAACTGCTTTCTAACTCTTGTAATCGTCTTTGCTATCAATGAACAGTGAATTTTATTGATATTGCTTGATTTGATTACAATTGTTTGTATTTTGCTTTAAATTGTTCATATAATTTGTTACAGATTGCTCTAATGATCTGAAAACAAGTTCAGGTCATAAGACTTCCGCTGTGCATAAAAGATTTGAATCAAAGGAGTCAAAGAATTTTGTTCAAGTTAAAAAGAAAAATCCTAAAGATCAAAAGACCAAATTCACACCAAAGAAACGACAAGTTAATCTGCCTCACCCAAAATTTACAAAAGAAACAAATGTTGCTTCTACTTCAAGGGTTAACAAAATGTTGTTCAAACATTCTGAAAAGTATTGTGATATCTGTGACATGTACAATCATAACATTTCAGAATGTTACTTTAACAAGTATTGCTACATATGTGATATGACAAATCACACAACAGCTGAGTGTTACTTTAATAAATACTGTGCTTTATGTGATGAAAGAAATGAAAGAAATCATAATACCAATGATTGTTACTTCAGGAAGAACTCTTCAAGGAAGGAATTCAATAATCAAGGTTTTGTAAATCCACAATTTATAAGAAATCAAAATATTGGATTTAAATTTTCACAACAACAACCTTCCTTGGGTTTGAGATCTTTCAGAAGAAACAATTCTGATTATGATAATCATCATTTTGTCAAATCACAGCAATACAATCAAGAAAAGTTTATTCCTCGATCTGTGAGAATAAACAAAGGAACATTCTCAAATGCTTCATATAAGAGTTCAAGATTTCTTGATGATGATCTTGAAAACAAATACAATGTTTTAAAATCAAAATCACAAAGTGATAATCAACTGGTTTCTCAAAAAGGATTTGATTATGTTAAAATTCAAAAGAAACCAGATGTTAACAAACTTCATTTCAGATAATTTACAATTGTTGACAAGTTTGGCAAGCCCAAGACCATCTCGACTTGGGTTACTAACTCACCTTAAATGTTTTTGAATGCAGGTACGCCCGCGGAGACCAATCAACTCATGGTATGTTGACAGTGGGTGTAGCCGGTATATGACAGGCAATCAAGCCTTGTTACAAGACTTTAAGTTAAAAGATGGTACTCATGTTGCTTTTGGAGGTGATGCAGGTGGAAAGATAACAGGAGAGGGAATAGTGTCCAATGGGATTATCAGTTTTGATAAAGTCAACTTCTGTTCACAGTTGAACTTTAATCTTCTAAGTGTATCCCAAATTTGTGATAAATCTTATTATGTTCTTTTTGATGAATCTCACTGTTATGTCTTGAAACCAGGTTTTCAGATTAGCAATGACTGGGTGATAGTTAAAGTTTCTCGAGACAGAGATGTATACAAACTGGATATGTCTCAAGTGGATCCTGTAACTGAAACTACTTGCCTGATTGCTAAAGCATCGAATGATGAAAGCCAGCTGTGGCATAGACGACTTGGTCATTCCAACTTCAAAAACATGAACAAGCTTGTAGCAGGAAATCATGTTATTAGACTTTCTTCCAAGAAGTTTTCAACTACTGATCACTGCTCAGCCTGTCTGAAGGGAAAACAACATAGAGTGTCTTATAAGTCCAACCTGATAAACTCAAACACCAAACCACTCCAGATGTTACATATGGACCTTTTTGGACCAACTAATGTTAGGAGTATTGGTCGAAAATCATACTGTTTAGTCATCATAGATGATTATACAAGATTTTCATGGGTTTTCTTTCTTCAAGCTAAATCTGAATCTGCAGATCTTCTAAAAGAATTCATTAATAAAGTTGAAAATCAGCTTGAACAAAAAGTGAAGATAATAAGAAGTGATAATGGAAAGGAATTTAAAAATGCTAACATTGATTTATTTTGTGCAGAAAAAGGGATAATTCATCAGTTCAGTACTCCCAGAACTCCACAACAAAATGGAGTTGCTGAAAGGAAAAACAGAACTTTGATTGAAGCTGCCCGGTCTATGTTAGCTGATGCCAAAATGCCAATCACTTTCTGGGAAGAAGCAATATCCACAGCCTGTTTTGTTCAGAATAGAATCTTACTTGTTAAAGATAAAAAGAAAACTCCATATGAGTTGATGTTTGACAGGAAACCAAACATAAATTTTTTAAAATCATTTGGTTGTCCAGTTATGATTCTTAACTCAAGTGATCATTTAGGAAAATTTGAAGAAAAAGCTGATCATGGATTTTTCATTGGATATTCATCTGTTTTCAAAGCCTATCGAGATTATAACTCTAGGACAAATACTATTAATGAAACACTCAACGTTAAATTTCTAGAAAATTCTTTTCCATCAGTTTCAAATGGACCTGCGTGGTTATTTGATTTGGATTCTTTGTCAAACTCATTTCAATCTAACTTGTTTAATCAATCTGATGATTTTTCAGGTAAGAAGAACTCAAGAGGAGATATTGGATCTTTCAGTGATGATTCAGATTTTGATGATTCAGATGATGCTCGTCCAGATTATCCATTCTTTTCATTTGTCAAGGATTAAACAATCCAATTCAATGACAATGTTCATGCTTCTTCTGCTTCAGATCATTCTATTTTAGTAGATCAAGACGCATCACAACCTATTCCTAATGATGGTACAGAAATTGGACATACTGAGTCTGGCACATCTTCCATCTCTGGAGATGCAATTGATCATAGTAACTTTGATTACTTTCTCAATTCACCGACTCAAGTTCCAAATTTCACTCCACATTCTTCTACCTTATTGCAACAGCTCTCCAATTTAAACCAAACAAATCTTGATGTTAATGTTCAAGGAACTGAGATACCGACATCTTGTATACACAAGAATCATCCAACATCACAGATTATTGGTCCTCTGAATGAAAGAACTACTAGGAGTAAATCTGAACATGCAAATGTTTGTTTATACTCTTGTTTTCTTCCTCAGATTGTTCCTAAAAATGTCACCGAGGCATTACAGGACAATGGTTGGATTGAAGCTATGCAAGAAGAACTTTTTCAATTTCGTAAACAAGAAGTGTGGAAGTTAGTGGAATTACCTAAAGGAGAAAATGCCATAGGCACGAAATGGTTGTTCAGAAATAAAACTGATGATCATGGCATTGTAATAAGAAACAAAGCAAGACTTGTTGCACAAGGATACACACAGGAAGAAGGAATTGACTATGATGAAGTATTTGCTCCAGTTGCAAGACTCGAATCCATTCGTGTTTTTCTGGCATATGCATCATTCATGAAATTCAAGGTGTATCAAATGGACGTCAAAGGTGCATTCTTGTATGGTCCAATCACTGATGATGTGTATGTGAAGCAACCTCCAGGCTTTGAGGATGCAGAATTTCCACATCGAGTGTATAAGCTTAGCAAAGCTTTATATGGCCTACATCAAGCTCCTAGAATTTGGTATGAGACATTATCTCAACACTTGATCCAACATGGATACACAAGAGGGAAAATCGATCCTACTTTATTCATAAAGAAGGATAATGATAAACTCTTATGTGTGCGAGTGTATGTAGATGATATCATATTTGGTTCTACCAGTCCAACACTGTGCAATGAATTGAAGAAATCATGAAATCTCATTTTCAAATGAGTTCTATGGGAGAAATCAATTTCTTTCTTGGATTGCAAGTTCCCAATCTGCAGATGGTATTTTTATCAATCAAGAGAAGTTTGTTGATAAACTTTTGAAGAAATTCAAACTGCATGATTGTCAATCCATAAGAACTCCAGCTGACGTAAACACTAAGATTGAGCCTGATCCTAAAGGAAAATCAGTCGACCAAACTTTATACAGATCAATGATTGGTTCTTTGATGTATCTTACTGCATCACGACCAAACATTATGTATGTTGTTTGTGTATGTGCCAGGTATCAATCAGACCCGAAAGAATCTCACTTAATTGCTGTCAAAAGAATATTCAGGTATCTCAAAAGTAAACCAGCTTTAGGTCTTTGGTATCCTTACGAGGGTAATTTTGAGTTTCATGGATACACAGATAGTGATTATGGTGGATGTGGTCAAGACAGAAAATCTACTACAGGTGGTTGTCAGTTTCTTGGACCCAGATTAGTTTCATGGCAATGTAAGAAACAAACAAATGTTTCTGTCTCAACAGCAGAAGCTGAGTACATAGCTGCATCAGTAGGATGTTCTCAAATCCTTTGGTTGCAAAACCAACTGCTAGATTATGGGTTCAATTTTCTTAAAACACCCATTTACATTGATAACACCGCTGCTATGTTCATTACAGCTAATCCAGTTCAACATTCAAAAACAAAACATATCGAAATTCGATATCATTTTCTAAGAGATAATTCTGAAAAAGGTTTAATCATTTTGATTCAAATAACAACTGAAAAATAGTTGGCAGACCTATTTACGAAAGCTTTTCTACCAGGAATGTTTGAGTATTTAGTGGAGTCAATTGGCCTTATTAACCATGTGTAAACCTGGTTACTAATTTGAATCTTTTCATGATCAAATACTTTCCTCAATCTGAAAATTTTCATAAGGATAACTTTTCATAGTTATTTGCCTGATTGTTTGTGTGTGTGTTCTTTTTTTTATAGAAAAACAAATACAAAATTAGAAAACTCAAAAATCAAATAGAATATTATAAATCAAAAACTCCAAAAATAGAGTGCTTTTCATTTGTAATTCAATTTTTTTGGAATGAATCTATGTTTGCCTTATGTGAGAAATGATAGTACATTAGTATGATCAGTTGCATACTTCACTCGCTAATAATGTCTGACATGATCAGGATCTGTTGTGTAGACACTATCATGCTAGTATACTGAACAAGTAAATTCTTGTGATTACCCCAAATCCCTAGGCTTGTTTGTGTATTCATCTAAGTACTTTTGAGTGTATTAGCTTATCAGATTGACTGCTTGCTAAGCTACCCCCACTCACACGTGCTGATAATGTGACTAATCATGAGATCTGTTACAAGCATCATTCACTTCTCTGTTATGAGTCATCATAGACCTGAAGTGCTGAGATATCCTCTATTGTAAGTCATTACAGACCTGGATATTCTCCTTTGATGCAAAAGATGCCAATGTGCACAACCCATTCAAATGGATGGTTAGAGTTGATCAAATGGTTATCCATGATCATTCTCTATTAAATTAAGTAACATGAACTCTGGTTATGCATATTTGTTAGGTAATAAGTTGAGAATGAGTGCTTCCTTGCATGTCTTGATGATGGTTGATCCTCTAAGTCTTGGTATGAGTCACATCTTGTCATATATAATTCTATCCTACTCAATCCAAGAATTGAAAAAGTAAGTGAGCTGATAAGTTGTGTCAAAAACACTCATTTGCTATCCTTAGATCTTGTGTCTCCTTTGCTGTGATATCACTGACCTGGAACACACTTGATCAGGATTTAATCATTGTCTATGACTATCCACATATTTTTTATTTTAATGTTCTGATCTTATCTAATATGATCTCACTGCAATCAAGGATTCTATTGTACATATTAGCTTTTCATTCTGATTTAATTTTGATTTTGTGCATGTTTTCTTGTGTGCAGGCAATATAACAATGTTAAGTGTGATATTCTTATGATCTGTTGGTAAACTTCTAAGTTTTGCAAAACTTAAAAGTTTAGGGGGAGTAATAAACCAATAAGAATATTCTCATAAAATCAACAATTCAAAATGATCATGTTGAATTGAAAGGATGATGCTTTAATTTCAAAGTATGTGTGTGTTTATCTATGATAAAATGATCTCATAATTCTTTAGCAAGTGGAAAAGCTTCTTTGAAATGTTGAAAACAAGACAAATTTTGAAATATTTGGTTTGTTCATTTTGAAACTAAAATGAAGGGTCAAAATGTAAAAATTTCAATTTTGAGGGTCAAAATGTAAAAGTTTCAATTTGAGGATCAAAACGTAAAAAGTTCAATTTGAGGGTCAAAAGTGTAAATTTGAGGGAAACGTAAAAACTATGCAATATTGTTTAAATATTAGTATGAAATTTTACTAATGTGTTTAAACAGTGTGCAGGTGAAAGATTTGAAAAATACAAGTGCAAAAATGCATGAACAGTTGTTATGTGGCTGAACAGTTGTCGTATGTCTAAACAGTTGTTATGTGTTTGAGAAGTTGATGTGTGAAAATTTCAGAATCATTATGCTACTGCACAGTGCTAATGCTACTGAACAGTACTCATAAGTCTAAATAGTTCTCATACGGCTGACCTCATAAGTCTAAACAGTTCTCATACGGCTGGCCTCATATGACTGAATAGTGCTCATATGTCCAATACTTGTAAATTTTAGGACCTAATGAGTCTGAACAGTGCTTAAACGCCTGTACATTGCTCATAAGTCTAAAAATTTTTACTTAGTATAAAAAGCACACTTGTGATTCATTTCATTCTCATTTCAAAAACCCTCTTAAAACCTCTCTGACCTTTCGAACTTTTGACCAAAACCCTCTTTCTTCGACCAAAACCATTTCGAGCACAAATCACAGATTGTTGATAGTGTTTTTGTTATTGTCAATGTAAGTGAATGATTCACATTCAACTGATTTTGTGTTTAAATGGAAATTTGTTGATAGGCGTTCGACTCCTGTACGGTCGTTTGAACCCTAGACTTTGTCAAAAATCTCAGATTAAACTTTCAAATCGAAAAAAAATGTGTGAAATTTATGATTGAATCTTGTTTGTCTGGTGATTTCGATCATGATGTTATGATAAACTTGTTTTAATCTGACATTTGATTGAATACACTGTTCATGTTCATCGATTAACAGTATCGATAGAGGATGAACTCGATGAAGAAGATGAACAGATTCATGAATTTTTTTTAATAAAAAATGAAAAATAAATTTTAAATTGATAAAAATCATCATTTCAGGAACTTAAGAGTTTTAATAAAATGATATAAGATAACATAAACAAAAGTGTTAAATTTTTAACTAAAATCAATCTTGATAATTCACCTTTTATTAAAATTTAAGTGTTTACACTTAAAATTAAAATTTCAAGTTGATTTTAAAATTCAAATTTATTTTAACACATTAGTTGATAATATCTTAAATCATTATATTTTTAAACTCACATTAAAACATTTGCTTCAGAATACACATATTGTCTAATATCATTGCATTAAAATTTTGCAGATGGCTGATTTAAAGTTTGTGCCAAAGCACAACATTGCTGCATTGCTTGATGAGGAAGCTCAAGATGCATTGTCTTATGAAGAAATGATAAGATTTCTTCTAAGAACAAAATATGTGTATGCAATGTGTTACTAAACTATGATTTATGACAGACTCATTAGACAGTTCTAGAACACTGCAGGAGGTGAAGTAGCTGATGATGGCAGAAAAGTTGTTAGAGGATTTGTGACCAGAGATCGAATGATTGAAGTATCTGAAGACTCAATTAGAAATGCTCTAAGATTAGGTCAAAATGATCCTGAATTTGTGAGTTGACTTTCAATGAATGCAGAGAGACTTTCATGGCTATAGGTCATCCAGACCAATTTCCTAAGAAGCAATTTTTTAGAGCAAGGGTCTACAACCACTGGAAACTTTTATGCTATATCTTTCAGCATTGCATGTCCAAGAGGAGTGCAGGATGGAATTCCTTTCATGTGGACATTGCATCACCAATTGTTGCCATAGCTACAAATAGAAGATTCAATATGGCAAGATGGATACTCAATGGATTTGTTTTTAACTTAGAAAAAGGAACAAGACATAAATACTTGATGTACCCCAGGTTCCTCCAAATGATCATCAATGAGGAATATCAGATATCCATGTTTATGGAGTAGGTGGAGATAGGCTGGAATTGGAAAACATGTCTGATATGACTTACAAGAAATTAACAATGATAACTGGTGCTCAGAATGTTCCCATGTTTGACTACATGCTAAATGTAGCAAATGATGAAGTTGACATTACTATAGATCATTATCATTTGTTAGATGGTGAACCAATTGATCCAGCAGATCTGATAGATGGATTTCCTATAGAAGAAGATGATCAAAATGAAGAGGATGAAAATGAAGAAGATAATGATGATGATAGCTCATCAAGTTCAGATGATGATGATGATGCTAATGATGATGATGATGGTGGTGTAGTTGAGACACATCAATCTATAAGTCATGACTTACCAATGTCTGAACAAGCTACTGAAGCTCAAAATGAAGAAGAAGAAAAGTTGGTGATGAAGGTCATGATGAGAGTGGGCATGAAGTAGCTGATGATACAGATGATGTAGTTTTTGATAAAGATGTTCATGAAGTTGTACATGAAGAGGCAGAGACTCATATAGAATCAGATCATGAGATTGATGTCAATAATCAAACTTTTGAATATGATTTCATTGATTCTTTTCAATTTGATATTCCAGTTTCTACTACACAAAATGTGGCTGTTCAAACTGAGGAGATTCTGGATGTTGATGAAATTGAAAGATTAAAGGATGATAATGTGACAAAAGAAAAAGAGATTGCTGAACTTAAGGCTGAGCTTGATATTCTAAAGAAAACCGATGAAAAGTTGATAGAAGAAAATTTGATGAAAGATGAAAAGATTGTTGCTTATGCTAAAGATAAAGAAGATGTAATCAAGAACTTTGAAGTGATGATTAAAGATTATGATATGCTTGAAGAAAAGTTTAAGAAATTGGCTGAAGAGAATGAAGTTTTGAAGGAAGAATTAATGAAGTTGAACGAATCAGAAAAACCCAATTCTCCAGAGATAGTGATTGTATCAGAAAATGTTCCAATTGATGTTGAAAAATTTTCTGAAATGGAGAAAGGGAAAAGAAAGTTAGATGAAATAGATGCTGAATCTGCACCTGAATCTTCATTCAAAGTGCAAAGAAGTGAAGAGTTTATTGAAGAAGATCCTCAAGAGAGCCAAGAACCAATTATTCAAGACAAAATTGGTGCATTGGAAGATCTAGAAGAGGAGTATAATAATGATTGGTACAATGAAGTGTTGGATGATGAAGATGTAGTTGAAGAATTTGAAAATCCATCATTAATTGAGCATGATCAAAGTCATGATGATATGCCAATAGACTTTGAAGAAAGATATAATTACTTGGTAAAAATGAAGTATAATAGAGTATTTTTTGATGGATTGACAGTTTCTCAAATTAATGATGAATATGAGAAATGTCTAGCTGCTGAGTCTTTTGCACCAGTTGATCCAAACGAAATAAGCTTGGAGCATGGTGAATGGGATAGAAGACAAGAGAGTATAAATGTTGAAGAAATTGCTAGCTCTGAATTGCACCATCCAGATCCTGATGATATGAGCATTACAACTTTAAGATCTTGGTTGCAAGCTAGAAACTATCCCTGGAAAAGACTGAAAAGATTGCAAGGAGTGTCATTGAGAAATCTAGTTAAAAGTTTTCAATTGACAGAAAAGCAAACAAACAAAATGGTGATTCTAGATACTGATAATCCTCAGTATTTAGATATTACAAAGAGAACTCGGATTTTGAAACCTCAAGAAATCAAACAAATGGCTCAAAAATCAAGTGTACATGATCAAAGGAAAGAGTTGATGAAAATGTTTTCTCAATCAGAGCAACAAGTGCATAAAGCCACAGCTGATCAGAAGCACATTTTTGACAGTGCAAGATCAACAGGTGACTTGGTGAGGAATGTTCTGCAGAAAGGTCAATCAGTTGCTGAACTGTTGAATGCAATGATTGCACCTGATTTTACCAATCAAGTCAAAATTATAGCATGGAAATATGATGAGGTTTTTGATGTGTTTTTGATTAAAAGAGTAAATGCAGTATGTGATGTATACCATTTTTACTCAAGCATCATTAAACTACCAGTTCAAGATTTGAAAGAGTTGAGTAAATTTGATTTGATAAACCATACTGGAGCCAAAAGAGGAAAGATGTTTGTAGAACTTTTGAGAAGAGGATTAGCAAGAACAAGTAACTTCCTTGAAACAAGATGTGATCAAGAAGACAAGAGTACTTTGCTATGCTTAAGAAAAACAAGAAATTAAGAGGTTTGCAATCTGAAGAAGAACACTTTATGATAGAATTTTCTGATAAGTATTTTGAGAAGGTAACTTCACCGGGATTGAAGGTAATTAAAGGAAACCAAAAGTCCAAACCAATTCTGAGATGGTTTTATAACACATCAACTTTTGAGCTAAAATTGGTCCAAAATCTCACAAACTGGGATGAGGACATGATCTCATTATTTGGTACTTTTGAGTTAAAACTTCTTCATTCAAGTTACATTTCATCTTGTCCGTGCAAAAGTTTGAAAAAGTGATTCCTGAAACTGCGGAGCAAGACAAGAAGTATTTTATCTCAATCATTAATGTGATGAATGCAGCTATGGAGAGAATTTCTTTGAGAAAGGCTCTTGCATATGCTAACATTGTAAAAGGAGATATAAAAGACATTGAATTTATGAAAATTTCTCAAAAAGGAGTATTAGAAGTCTACTGCAAAGAGAGTAAAAATCCTGTTGAGTTATATGCTAATGTCGATATTGCATGTCTCTCAAAGGATACATTAGAAAGAATGAAGATGCTGGAAATTAAAACAAATGAGTCAAAGCCAGAACTAGCTGTGCTTGCTGGGAAATTTAAGTCAGCGATTGAGAATGCATTGAAGGAGATTAAAATGTATAAAAAGAAGCCGATGTTCAAAGTGAAAGAAGAACCTGAAGATTTCTTTGCAGATTAAAGATGAAAGAAGACTGTAGATAGACGAAAAGAGATAGCAAGGATGAAGAAAAGAATGATGATCGAAGAAAAAGAAGACAAAGATATGAAGACAGGGTATTTTTAAAGACTGAAGACAAATGTAAATCTTAGGGGAAGTATTGTTAGTCCTCTTAAAAGATTAACATTAGTCTTGTTTTACAATTTTGCCTTAGTATAGGGACTAAAGTTGTAAATTGATAGTCTTTTTCTTGTTCATAGTATAAATAGCTTAGACTATAGTAGTTTTTAGATTGGTAACATTTTGAACTGCTTTCTAACTCTTGTAATCATCTTTGCTATCAATGAACAGTGAATTTTATTGATATTGCTTGATTTGATTACAATTGTTTGTATTTTGCTTTGAATTGTTCATATAATTTGTAACAGATTGCTCTAATTGATCCTATCATATGTGATATCAATATTAAACTTTTCTTTAATAAAAGCCCAAATATGTATTCTGAGAAATGGGACATCCGTGAGAATTTGTGTAGTTATATGTGTCACGACATCTTTCAATCTTATTGAACGGTTGTTATTTTGTACCATGGTGCTGAAGCAACTTCGTGTTGTGGTCCATCGAGTACAACACCATAAGTTGTCTTCTTCTCTTTACATCATTTACAACCCAATGACATGACGAGCAGGTTTGTTTTGTGGAATTCTTAGAAGGCTTTTTGGTACAAAACTGTGCAATCCACAGTGACGGTTTGCTTTCAACCATATACACATCTCAGTTTTGGGAAATGTTCCATATAAAAACACTAAGAATAACATGATCGTTGGATTTAAAGTACATACCAAGACCGATTTCATTTAGTTCTTCATTCCAAAAACCATGTCATCTTCATCGTACTCATCAAGGGGATATAATTCTCCAACCCATCGACATTTACATTACCTTGAACAAGGGCATGAGAGAATCCAATATTAACCCCCAAACTACATGTTCAAATATTTGATGGATTTTAGGACCTTTTTTAGAATCATAGTCTAACGATGATAATTCATTTTCCTTAGTTTTCTTCAATTGCATTACCTTCACAATTTTTAATACGGTTAGAATAATATTATTACTAATAATAAAAGTAGTAATACTAAGACTATCTGCAACAACAAAAAGAATAATAAAAATATTAATAATTTGACCTTGGCAAGAGTTTTTAGATACAAAGTCCCCATCGTTGTTATGCACCAGCTGCACTGGAGTGTCTTGTAAATTGGTGTAAGTTGGTATACAGGTGTCATTTTCATACCCATTTCATGGAATTGAAATGTTGGTGCTTAAGATAAAGATCTCTTAGAAAAATCCATACAACTACTCTACTCATAACTTGGAATTATGGATACCATTTAACATGAACTAGTAAAAGTGCTCGTGCGCTCGTTGGGTTCAAAATGTAAACACGAAAGTGAGGTTCTAATTTGTAATGCTTGGTTTTGACAACTTTTACATCAATATTAACATCATGAAAATATTTCTATTAAACGTTAATTATAGTTTGTTCACTATTTGAAATGTCTTCACTTGCATGGTAAGTTAGGAATCAGATATTCAGCATCAAGTCTTTAATATTGAATATATTACTCAAATAAAACCGTTCAAAGGTAAAATAACGTGGCGTAAATAATGGCTTAGAAAGCTTGCCTCAACTATACAAGTATGAAGACTTTTATACTAAACAATAAGAATAAACTATTCTATGTTCAGATGCTACAGTTGAATAGGTAATCTGTGTATTGGAGTTGTCAGCTTTAGTACTATGTTATCCCCTAAAGTTGAATCACAGTAGCTGTCGGCATGCACATGCTTGTTCTCAACAGTAGTCTATTAGCAGATCATGGAGTTATGTTTTAATCGACAGTTATTGTATGTGCTGATATGCAATTTTTCAGCACATGTAGTTCGGGCAGTTGCCTGGCATATGCTAATCAGTAGACATTCACCATATGCATTTGGCCCCTGATTCAGCATTTGACCTGATTCGGCAGTTGAAGGGCAATGCTAAAATCTAGAGTTTTTGGTTGATTAATCCTTCATGATTCAACAATTTCCCCTAGTATGATGCTACCAAAACTCCGTCTTCATCCTTCAAGATTCCTGATCAGCAAAAAGGTCATACCTATATCTTCTTCTATCTCTTGATGGGTTCTAAAGAGTTATATTTATCAAATCCTTCATGTTGTGCCGAGAGAGTCTGAATAGGTCATACTCTTTTGCTCCAACTTTTCCGACACCAGCATATGTCAGAATAAAGGAGAGGATTAAGGATCTATAACTATAATGAGTGATTGGGTCATGAATATTTAGAGGAATTATATTAAGAGCTTCTTTTTCTTCCCTTTGCTCAACCATGGACTTGTATTTGTCTAGCATGCCTTCATTTTCTAAGATCAGTTAGAACATTTTCTTTAAGTCTTCAAGGCTCAGACTTAGAACATCTAACTCAGATAAGAAGAAGGCTTTTGTCTAATTCTTTCATTTAATATAGAACCTCTTAAACCTAAAATCATAATCCCAATTGATTATGATATTATCCTTTTCTAAGTCTTCCTCTTCCTTAGATTCTGAGAGTTTTTCTTCTTCTTCATAATGCTCCAACACATGTCTAATTTCGTCAGCAACATCAGTGATGATCATTGTATCTGCTGACTCTTCATATTGGCTTTGGGTAGGGCATTTGGCTATGTTAATGGCTTCTTGGACTTTATGGAGAATCCTACTCAATGGCTTAAGCAGGTGGTGAAATATTGGGAGGTGAAGTTGGTTGGTTGCTGGGTTCGGCAGATGGATTGATTTCAGTAGCTTCAGATTCGGCTTTCTTCTTTTGTGCTTTAAAGCCTGCTTCAATATTTTAAGATGGGTGATGTTGATCTTCATTAAAACATTTTCCAATCTCTTATCACAGAGTCATTACTTGGATTTCTTAGGGCTATTTGATTGCATCTGACTGATGCTTTGACTGCTGACTGTTGATTCGATCAACCAATCAGCAGGTTTGATTTTCATAAAATAGGTTCTGACCGAGTCAGC
Organism: Flaveria linearis; assembly: GCA_024085815.1. Taxonomy (NCBI): domain Eukaryota; kingdom Viridiplantae; phylum Streptophyta; class Magnoliopsida; order Asterales; family Asteraceae; genus Flaveria; species Flaveria linearis. The sequence continues at coordinate 14,226,827 of CM044012.1, forward strand.
CCTTCTAACCCACCCTTGTTTTACCCTCTGAGCCAGTCAGTTCTTTTGACACCTCTAACCCAATCTCCACTGCTGACCACATCAAACCGGTTGTAGGAAACTAGTTGATTTCTTGAGTAAGCTACCCTTCAAGCTGCTGAATTACTAATGAAGTAAGTGCTCTTTCTCTAATTACATTCCCACTCCAGTACAGGATCATATGCTGATAGTGGAAACTCAGCGACTTCTTAACCAATATCAGGCTTGACTATGGTGAGTACTTTATGCATGAGCATTTTCAACTTGTCATTCCTACATCTAAAAATGCTAAAGTACACAGCAATTTGCCCTAAGATGTGAAGGGGCAGATCCAATACATCATTTTCATGATCATAGTAGATGATCTCTCCATTTTCTCTTTTGACAACATTTCTTCAACCTAGTAACATACCTTGCTGCCACCACTTTAGTTCCTTAGAGAATCTTCCCCTTAACTTTTAGATTAATAATCCTTGCCTTTCATACTTTCTTTGGAGCTATTATCATCTTAGAAAGGACTGAAGATATGTGCTTCTCATCATCACAGGTAGTTGATAGAGAGTCAGGGGATGATGGAGGCATGGTCGGCAGATGGGAGGACTTTTGAGTGATTTTCTATGACTTGGTTTGTTGTCTCTCCCATTGCTCCCTGGATTATTCAAGCTTTAGGAGCTCTCTGGTAGCATCTTTCTTCTTGATTCCTCTCATATCAGATCAAGAGTTAACATACTCATTGGTCTTATTTGTCTACCAGAGAAATCATAGTATCTGAGAAATTGCTTCATCTACTACTTATCCCTAAACTGTAAGGCCCCGCTCACCGGCACCCTACTGTTGGTTCTTCATCGCACATAAAACGTACATAATGTATATAATCATAAAATAACGCAGCGGAATTGATAAAATATATACATTCTCATTCATTCATAAAAGTCATTACATCATTGACACTATTACAAAATACAGCTTTCTCTACTTGCCTATCTTCTCTATGATTGCTGCTGAAGCACATGAAACCTTTGATTACGTAAGTAATCTCGTTTATGTGAAACCTCAGCAACCTTAAGATCATATAGCGACCTCTAGAGAAGATATTAAGTTCAAAAATATAAAAATTATAGTTTTATACTGAAGAATATTCCTTAGGTAATTCCGTACATCGGAACCCTGACGGAATACTCTTGACACTCTCATGCAACATACTTTGTTGCATGTGCTATGCACACGCATCCAATGCGTGGCAACATATCAAAATCTAAAGGAGATTTCTTAAGTAATCCCGTTTATTGGAATCCTCAAGAAATCTCATAATGACATGCAACGTGATGTGTTGCGTATATTATGGACCCGCAACACATGACGTTGCAGCATTATCTACTGGAGAATGCCCTCCCAAAAGAGCTGAGTAGCCGCCTCGTGCCATCCTCAGCAACACTACCTGCGAACTGGAAAACACATAAAAGACAGCGTTGCTGAGTGAGTTCTAGTTTTATAATAAAACATACTTTCATTCTTTAAAGTTGTTCTTACATACATGTGCTCACACATCATACGTACACGTGGATAATATTATTATTATCTTCATCATTCATTACTTACTTTCGTTCGTGTACACTTCATCATTCTCGTTCACTTTCATACATACATACTTTACATACTTTCGTACGTTCTTTACTTTCATTCATACATTCATTACTTACGTTCGAACATTCATTACATTCATTTATACTTTCATTACTTCCGTTCGAACGTTCATTATATTCGGTGACATGTACAATACCCCCTTACATCATACATACCACTGGTGCTGGACCTGTGGTGGTTAGCCACGAACGTTGTGCACAAATGCTGATCCAGTCACCTGGGGTAGGTACATGCACCACTTATCTTTCACTTTACTTCTAACATACGTTAGCCGAGTCTGTTGCAGCGCACGGCTGCTCACCTCAGTGACAATCTTATGATTGCCTGCTAACCGAGTCTGTTGCAACACGAAGTTGCTCACCTCATTATCAATCTCAAAGATTGACCCGATGTGCATCCTTCGGGGTAGCTAACCCGCACACCGTTGAGCTAACACCTGCCAGGGGTGTGCACCTCCTTCATTTGCTTGCAAGCCTTTCTTACTTTCATTAGTTAATGCATGCATTCATTCATCATGTTCCTTCTTTCATTATCTTTCACTTTACGTTCTTAATACATTCGTTACATTCATTCATTCATTCACGTAAAGTTGTTAAAAGATAAGACACATACACATAAGGAACATAAATTCTTATAAATCATCAATATTCACCATCTACCATGGCAACATCATACTAAACACACATACATCATACATCACACATACACTTCTCTATTCTCTCACATCAACCCTGTTCGGGCGACTGAACTTACACCAGTCGCATGACCTCCATGCGACTGGGCCATGCGATTGGGCTATCATGCGAATGGGTACTCAAACGTGCGATTGAACTTCCTTCCGTATGACTAGACACCATGCGACTGGGCTATATGCGACTAACTCTTAACCGTACGACTGAACTACTCTGCGATTGGACTTATGCGACCGAAACCCTCGGTCGCATCGCCTATCGTGCGATTGAGGCTCAATCGGGCGTCTGAGCCTCAATCGGGCGATTGGACATCAACTAACACTCATTCGGCCGAATGGCCCTTCAGTCGCATAACCCTAACTGGGCTGCGACTGGAGTTCTTCATGAACAGCAGTCGCGAAACACCGCAAACTCGTCCTAAACCCATTTTTAGCCCAAATCGACCCTCCTAGTCTCAGGGATTCATACTAGGACATCATACAAGCATATACAAGTCCTACTTCTTACTAAAACATATTACTCATGATTTACCCTAAATGGGTCAAACCTTCACTATTTCAAAAATAGGGTTTCTATGTGATTCCAGCCCCAAAATCATTAGAAAACATGTAAATGAGGGGTTCTAGAACTCACATTATCAGGTAGGAGTTGGTGAGCTTCGATTTGGCTAGCCTTTCGACAGATTCGGAGCTCGATCAGCACTTTCCCTCTTTCTTCTCTGTTCTCGTTCGCTCTCTGCTCTCTTCCCGACTGAAATGTCCAAGTGTTGGGGAGGAGAATGGAGCTGCTCCTCTTTTATACTCACAGCTCAGTCGCGTCTGGTCCAGGGGCGACTGGACCTTCAGTCGCATCAACACTATGCGATTGGACCCCAGTCGCATGTGTTCCATGCGGCTCATACTCATTCGGGCGATTGAACTCCAATCGTGCGGTTGAGCTTCAATCGGCCGAATAGCCATGCGGTTGAACCTCCAGTCGCATAAATCACAGGCGACTGAGGCTCAGTCGCAAAACCTACTAAAAAGTCAAACTTCCGGGTGTTACAAGTCCACCCCCCTTATTTTAGGTTTCGTCCCCGAAACCTGTCATTCCTCGAACAATCGTGGGTAATGCTGCCTCATTTCTTCTTCAGTTTCCCACGTTGACTCGGATCCCTTCCTGTGCTGCCACTGTACACGCACGAGGGGAACCACTTTGTTTCTCAACCTCTTCTCTTTGCGATCGATGATCGCCACTGGTTGCTCTACATAATTGAGCTTTTCGTCTACCTCGATATCATCCAGTGGAACGACCATGTCTTCATCCGCCAAACATTTCCTCAGATGAGACACGTGGAAGGTCGGGTGGATTCCACTTAGCTCATCTGGTAGATCCAACCTATAGGCCACCTCCCCTACTCGAGCAATGATTCGGAAAGGGCCTATATATCGCGGACTCAACTTACCTCGCTTTCGGAATCGAATGATCCCTTTCCAGGGTGAGACCTTCAACATAACCCGATCTCCCACCTGGAACTCAATCGGCCTGCGTCGTTTGTCGGCATACGACTTCTGTCGGTCTTTGGCCGCCTTCATATAAGCTTTAATTCTTTCGAGCTTCTCAGTCGTAGCCTCTACCACTTCGACGCTTCCCAATTCTTTCTGACCAATTTCACCCCAACAGACGGGTGTCCTGCATCTTCTACCGTATAGCATTTCGTAGGGTGGCATGCCAATACTGGCATGATAACTGTTGTTGTATGAGAACTCAGCTAACGGTAGATGGTTATCCCAACTTCCCCCGAAGTCAATAACACATGCCCGAAGCATGTCCTCCGAAGTCTGAATGGTCCTTTCCGACTGACCATCAGTTTGAGGATGATAAGCCGTGCTAATATACAACCTCGTCCCCATAGCATCGTGGAATTTCTTCCAGAATTTGGATGTGAACCGGGTGTCGTGATCAGACACGATCGACACCAGTACACCATGACGAGTCACAACCTCTTTGATGAAAAGATCGGCCAACTTTTTGGACGAATATGTCTCGCGCATCGGTAAGAAGTGAGCTCTCTTCGTCAGGCGATCCACAATCACCCAGATCGTATCATACCCTTTTGGGGTACGTGGCAGCTTTGTGATAAAATCCATGGTGATGTGCTCCCACTTCCATTCCGGTATGTCCAACAGTTGAATCTTTCCATACGGCTTCTGGTGCTCTGCCTTTACTTGCAAACAGGTGAGGCATTTACTCACATACTCCACCACATCACGTTTCATACCCGGCCACCAATAATCTTTCTTCGTGTCTTGGTACATCTTGGTGGCGCCGGGATGAATGGAGTATCGAGACTTATGAGCTTCATCCATAATCCTCATTCGCAGATCCCCAAACGAGGAATCCACATACGCCCAAACCGGGTCCTAACACCCGTCGTGTTCTCTCCCAACTCCGCAACCAGGCCTTTCATCCTTTCGGAGTTAAGATGATCGTCCTTCAGTGCTTCATCCTGGAACTCTCTGACTTGTTTCATCATGTCTGAGGTCATGATTAGCTGATACGCTTTCACCCGAATCGGCTCGGGTCTCTCCTTTCGGCTAAGGGCATCAGCCACCACGTTGGCCTTGCCCGGGTGGTAATGGATTTCACAATCGTAGTCTTTGATTAGCTCCAACCACCGTCTCTGCCTCATATTCAGATCCTTCTGCTCGAAGAAGTACTTCAAGCTTTTGTGTCCGTAAAGATGGTGCACTTCGTCCCGTACAAATAGTGCCGCCAAATCTTCAACGCGAAAACCACAGCTGCTAGCTCCAAGTCATGAGTGGGGTAATTAACCTCATGAACTTTTAGCTGTCGGGATGCATAGGCTATCACCTTTCCCCTCTGCATTAATACACACCCCAACCCCGAGTAGGAGACATCGGAATAAACCACTAAATCTTCACTCCCATAAGGTAGTGCCAATACTGGAGCTTGGGTCAATCTTGTCTTCAGTTCTTCGAATGCCTTCTCTTGAGCTTGACCCCTTACAAATTTCACATCCTTCCGGTCAACTTGGTCAGTGGAGAAGCAATTTTGGAAAAGTCCTGGATGAACCTTCGGTAGTAACCCGCCAAACCCAAGAAACTACGAATCTCGGATGGCGTCTTTGGAGACTTCCATTGCATTACTGCCTCCACCTTTGCCGGATCAACCAGAATTCCATCCGGATTTACCACGTGACCCAAGAATTGAACCTCACGCAACCAAAATGCGCACTTGGAGAATTTTGCATACAACTTCTCCCTTCTCAGTGTCTCCAGAACTTCGCGAATGTGACCGGCATGTTCAGTTTCGCTCTTTGAATAAATCAAGATGTCATCAATGAATACAATCACTGATTTATCCAACATCGGCCGGCACACCCTATTCATCAGGTCCATAAAAGCAGCTGGCGCGTTGGTCAAACCAAAGGACATGACGAGGAACTCATAATGACCGTAGCGCGTACGAAAAGCTGTTTTAGGGATATCCTGCTCCTTCACCTTCAGTTGATGGTAGCCTGATCGAAGATCTATACGTGAAAACCAACTAGCACCCTGAAGTTGATCAAACAAGTCATCGATCCTCGGCAAGGGGTATCTGTTCTTTACTGTCAGCTTATTCAGCTCACGGTAGTCGATGCACATCCTCATACTACCGTCTTTCTTCTTTACAAACAGGACCGGAGCACCCCAAGGTGAGATACTCGGTCGAATAAACCCCTTATCCAGCAGCTCTTGTAACTGCTCCATCAACTCTTTCATCTCCGTCGGGGCCAATCGGTATGGTGCTTTGGCAAAAGGTTGGGCGCCTGGTATCAATCAATCTGGAACTCGATCTCCCTGTCAGGTGGCAATCCCGATAAGTCTTCCGGGAACACGTCTGGGAACTCACACACAACCGGGACATCAGATAGTTGTGGTGTTAGCTTCTCTACATCCTTTACATAATATAAATAGGCGTTGCATCCACGCCTCATACATTTCCCCGCCACTGCCATTGAGATCACCTTCGGAATCGTAGTAACCCGATCCCCATATACTGTCACGGGACTACCGTCGGGCGCTGTCAAACTGATCATCTTCTTGCGACACACAATGTTCGCCTCGAAATCTGCCAACCAATCCATTCCAAGCACCAAATCGAAGCCGCCTAACGTCATCGCAAAGGGTTTAACTGGGAGTTTGTGACCCTCCAGTTCTACATCGCAACCCTCAATTACCTCAGAAATCCTGGTGGTTTTACCTATAGCAGTCTCTACATCAAACGGCACATCCACACGTCTACTACTAACGGGCAATTTGGCACAAAAAGCAGCAGAAATAAAACTCCTACTGGCTCCCGAATCAAATAATACAGAGGCTAAAGTTTGGTTTACCAGAAACGTACCGGACACTACATCAGGGTCCGTCCTAGCCTCTTCCTGCGTCATCATGAATGCTCTGGCGCTTGCCTTCGACCCTTCACCCACTGCCTTTTTCCCGCCGGAACCCTCAGACCTCGGCTTCTAGCAATCCTTGTTCATATGACCACTTTCCCCGCAGTTAAAGCACCTCATAACCTTACACTCTTTAGCCATATGACCGGGCTTTCCACACTTGAAACATACATTCAGCCCCCATCTGCACTCACCACCGTGCTCTCGCCCACACTTCCCACACTTCCTCGATCCTGCACTTGTCACGACCACATGGCGATCATCAACCCGTGCCTTCTTACTACTTGTCGAAGTATCACCCCGACCAAACCTCTTTCCCTGCCACTTCCTCTCATCACTTCCCTTCTTACTGCCCTCAGATTTCACCAACGCAGCTCGTTCATCGTACAACCTCCCATCTAAATCCACCGCCGACCTGAAAGTACTTGGTCGGGCGGAAATCAAATGCCAACGAATTTCGGCTGGCAACCCCTGAATATACCGGTTAATCTTGCGAGACACCGGCGTCACTTGCTCTGGCACCAACCGTGCCATGTCGTTGAACTTGGTGGTGTATTGTTGGTGGGTCATCGTCCCCGCCTCCAACTGCAGGAACTCTCTCTCAACTCTGTCCATCTCTCGACGAGGACTAAACTCCTCGATCACCATTCTCTTCAACTCAGACCACTTCATTTTCCCAATGGCCCTTCTACCCTCGGCCTGGACAATATTGTCCCACCAGCACAATGCCGTCCCCGTAAACGAGTGGGTAGCAAACTTCACCTTTTTATCCTCCTGGCAGTCACTGATATCAAGGACCGCCTCCATCTCTCTCACCCATTGGTGAGCATCAGCAGCCGTACCTGAACCATCAAAAGTCGGAGGCTTGCATCTCATAAATTTCCCGTAATCACAACCCCGGGCTGTCTCCCTTACCTGTTCTCCCTCCTCTTCCTCTTCGTCATCGGACAATACCGTTTCTGCCTCTGTCTGTTGCTGTCTACCGGAGGACCGATTCCTCCCTCGTCTATCATCCTCGCGTACTGCCTTTATCACTTCGGTCATTACAGACGGTAAGATTGTCTGCATAACCTGGTGCACTTCCTCAATCACTGCCTCTTTTACCGAGGCTCTCAACTTGGCGCTTTCGTCTGTCTCCTCCTGATGAGGAATCTCGTTCTCCTCACGAACTACTTTCTCTTTCCTAGGTCTTCCTCACGTGATACGCGGCTCATCACCACGTCCACCATCACGGGAAGCATCAGATGATCTATCACCGACCATCTTCTATCACAGTGAAAGATTTAAACACCAACACGGTCATTCAAGGAAATAGCTCAGTTTATGTCAAGTATAGTAAGTCCCTAATTACAGTGGCCAGTTGTGATTAGCCACTTACTCTACTCTTCGCACCCCGAGCATTACCTGTCCTGACTACATTAGTATCTAAGTCTAACAGTACACATACTTCACATATCATGCACACATAATACCAGTTAATCTTTAAGAAAAATACCTGATGGCACGCGACTACTCAGATGGCATTCTCATTCTCCCTGTCCCATTCTCAGTTTAAGTTTAGGTTTATTGTGAAAATTTACCCATTTTACTTAAACTTTTGCTCTGATACCAACTTGTAAGGCCCCGCTCACCGGGCACCCTACTGTTGGTTCTTCATCGCACATAAAATGTACATAATGTATATAATCATAAAATAACGCAGCGGAATTGATAAAATATATACATTCTCATTCATTCATAAAAGTCATTACATCATTGACACTATTACAAAATACAGCTTTCTCTACTTGCCTATCTTCTCTATGATTGCCACTGAAGCACATGAAACCTTTGATTACGTAAGTAATCTCGTTTATGTGAAACCTCAGCAACCTTAAGATCATACAGCGACCTCTAGAGAAGATATTAAGTTCAAAAATATAAAAATTATAGTTTTATACTGAAGAATATTCCTTAGGTAATTCCGTACATCGGAACCCTGACGGAATACTCTTGACACTCTCATGCAACATACTTTGTTGCATGTGCTATGCACACGCATCCAATGCGTGGCGAACTTATCAAAATCTAAAGGAGATTTCTTAAGTAATCCCGTTTATTGGAATCCTCAAGAAATCTCATAATGACATGCAACGTGATGTGTTGCGTATATTATGGACCCGCAACACATGACGTTGCAGCATTATCTACTGGAGAATGCCCTCCCAAAAGAGCTGAGTAGCCGCCTCGGGCCATCCTCAGCAACACTACCTGCGAACTGGAAAACACATAAAAGACAGCGTTGCTGAGTGAGTTCTAGTTTTATAATAAAACATACTTTCATTCTTTAAAGTTGTTCTTACATACATGTGCTCACACATCATACGTACACGTGGATAATATTATTATTATCTTCATCATTCATTACTTACTTTCGTTCGTGTACACTTCATCATTCTCGTTCACTTTCATACATACATACTTTACATACTTTCGTACGTTCTTTACTTTCATTCATACATTCATTACTTACGTTCGAACATTCATTACATTCATTTATACTTTCATTACTTCCGTTCGAACGTTCATTATATTCGGTGACATGTACAATACCCCCTTACATCATACATACCACTGGTGTTGGACCTGTGGTGGTTAGCCACGAACGTTGTGCACAAATGCTGATCCAGTCACCTGGGGTAGGTACATGCACCACTTATCTTTCACTTTACTTCTAACATACGTTAGCCGAGTCTGTTGCAGCGCACGGCTGCTCACCTCAGTGACAATCTTATGATTGCCTGCTAACCGAGTCTGTTGCAACACGAAGTTGCTCACCTCATTATCAATCTCAAAGATTGACCCGATGTGCATCCTTCGGGGTAGCTAACCCGCACACCGTTGAGCTAACACCTGCCAGGGGTGTGCACCTCCTTCATTTGCTTGCAAGCCTTTCTTACTTTCATTAGTTAATGCATGCATTCATTCATCATGTTCCTTCTTTCATTATCTTTCACTTTACGTTCTTAATACATTCGTTACATTCGTTCATTCATTCGCGTAAAGTGTTAAAAGATAAGACACATATACATAAGGAACATAAATTCTTATAAATCATCAATATTCACCATCTATCATGGCAACATCATACTAAACACACATACATCATACATCATACATACACTTCTCTATTCTCTCACATCAACCCTGTTCGGGCGACTGAACTTACACCATTCGCATGACCTCCATGCGACTGGGCCATGCGATTGGGCTATCATGCGAATGGGTACTCAAACGTGCGATTGAACTTCCTTCCGTACGACTAGACACCATGCGACCGGGCTATATGCGACTAACTCTTAACCGTACGACTGAACTACTCTGCGATTGACTTATGCGACCGAAACCCTCGGTCGCATCGCCTATCGTGCGATTGAGGCTCAATCGGGCGTCTGAGCCTCAATCGGGCAATTGGACATCAACTAACACTCATTCGGCCGAATGGCCCTTCAGTCGCATAACCCTAACTGGGCTGCGACTGGACTTCTTCATGAACAGCAGTCGCGAACCACCGCACCCAAACTCGTTCTAAACCCATTTTTAGCCCAAATCGACCCTCCCTAGTCTCAGGGATTCATACTAGGACATCATACAAGCATATACAAGTCCTACTTCTTACTAAAACACATTACTCATGATTTACCCTAAATGGGTCAAACCTTCACTATTTCAAAAATAGGGTTTCTATGTGATTCCAGCCCCAAAATCATTAGAAAACATGTAAATGAGGGGTTCTAGAACTCACATTATCAGGTAGGAGTTGGTGAGCTTCGATTTGGCTAGCCTTTCGACAGATTCGGAGCTCGATCAGCACTTTCCCTCTTTCTTCTCTGTTCTCGTTCGCTCTCTGCTCTCTTCCCGACTGAAATGTCTAAGTGTTGGGGAGGACAATGGAGCTACTCCTCTTTTATACTCACAGCTCAGTCGCGTCTGGTCCAGGGGCGACTGGACCTTCAGTCGCATCAACACTATGCGATTGGACCCCAGTCGCATGTGTTCCATGCGGCTCATACTCATTCGGGCGGTTGAACTCCAATCGTGCGGTTGAGCTTCAATCGGCCGAATAGCCATGCGGTTGAACCTCCAGTCGCATAAATCACAGGCGACTGAGGCTCAGTCGCACAACCTACTAAAAAGTCAAACTTCCGGGTGTTACATAAACTCTTACAGAAATTTATCACCTTTCTTATTCTCTATTTCAGCCATTTTCTTCTATAGCTTACTTAGCTTCTTTCAACATCTCATCATGAGTTGCAGCTATTAGTTTTGATTTAATCTCATCATTATTTCACTCCATGATCTCATCAAAATTGTATCCTTTTAACTCAAGTGGAGCTGCTAGGAGACATTTCTCTTCATCTTTCTTCTCCTTCTTTATAAAATAGATCACAGGACTGGGTTTGGCAGTTGTGGCTATTGAGGCCTGCTGAGTAGCTCAACTTTTAGTGCTTTCAGTGGATTGCCTGGATGACTTAGATAGCACTTTCTTGTCTTCTTTGGTCTTTGATCTAGATGGAGCTTTTGAGATTGTTTTACTTGGTTCACCACCACGGTTTAATTCTCTAGATGCAATTCTTACAACTCTTGAATCCTTTGCACTCTTGATTAGTGCAATTATATTCCTTTTCACCAGGACTCTAGAGATCTTCTTGCCTTCGGAACAATCACATCTTCTTCAGCCTTTTGTGGGAACATGTAACACTCCAAAATGTTCAAAGAAAGCAAAGTTCTCACGTGGAGGGCAAAGTTCTCATGCGACTAAGGACTCTCGCGTGAGGGGCTGGTACGAATAGTGGGAACAAACTGTAAATAGGCCTAAGTGATGGGTTTGTTAGACACCTTATCAAAGTTGTTTAACCTTTTAAACATGAAAACGCAGCGTAGATAAGCTTAATAATACGTTTTATTAAGCTGAATTTAAAGCATATTATTATCATCAACAAACCCAAGATCAAAGGATCATATATATGTGGAAGAACTAGATATCAAGCATAAATAACAACCAAATATCAAACTTATAAGACTAACTTTCTTGAGCTGCCAAAATCATGAGAAAGAAGGGGGTGAAGTTCTTGAATGGTCGAAACACCAAGGAGAGGTGTCCTCAAGCTTGCATACCCATAAGCATCAAACAAACACTTTGTTGCTAGGATTTGAACACCAAAAATCGACCAAGAAAGCTACTGATGTTATTTATCCAACTTAAATAACATTAAAAATAATACCCATGAACAAAATATCCTTATAAGTTGTTCCATCTCACATACAATTTATTTAGAAAACCCATTTTCTAAATTGGTGTAATTATTTAATTGCATGATCATATCATCAATTAAATATTTATTGGTGTTTGCTAAGCTTGTTATTGGGTATGACCCGACTTGTATCATAACGTACTAATCACATCAATGTTCTATGTGTCTTGGGCATAAAGAATCCAACACTAATTACCCAATCTTCTCAACTCCATGTGAACTCATGTTGTGGTGCTTGAGAAGAGAGAAATCAGTGCTAAGTGGTGTTTAAGGTATGTATTCGATGATATTCGATGTATGTATGCGTATATGAATAGTATGTGACGGTATTGCACATGATTATGGAGTTTCTGATTGAAAGACTCTCGGTTAAATGTTGTTCTTATACAAAATATCAAAAGTTCAAGACCCCTTTTTTTACATGTTTTCCATGATTTGGGGGCTAATATGCATACCTTAACGAATTCTATGATAAAGTATAATAGGGTATAGATTGTTATAGTTCATTTTGGACATTAAAATAGTTCAAGAATCAATGACATGGGGATGAAGTTTTAAGCAGCTGCATAGTTCTCGAGAGAGACGGTTACTTCATATAGTTCTCGCGCGAATGAGTTAGTTCTCATAAGAGACAGTTACTTCTCATAGTTCTCGCGTGATGGGGATAACTTGCACGTCTAGATGTCACGCATTGGAGAGTTATCGCGTGAAGAGTACGTTTTTCGTGTGAGTTATAGTGTTCCTGCCTGATGTTCTCGTGCGAACTCATAGATATATATATATACTTGTATAGATATCTCCGTATAGCATGTGATAAAGATAGTATATTTGAGAACTTATAGCTAAAGAAATAAAGTATATGTAGTATTACAATTAAAGGTTAAAGAAAGAAAGTAGAGTCACATGTGAAACGTTAAAGAAATTGACTAATAATTCAAGAACAGTTACTCGCTAAATCATAGTTGCGAAAACCTTAGAGAATGCTAAAGAAGTCTTGCAAGCGTTGATAAAGGAGACATGCATTTGTAGCACTCTCACCTGATAAAGGATCGATTCCGCATGTATGCTCACCTAATAAAGGTGTTATACCCCGTGTATGCTCACCTGATAAAGGAGGTTTTCCTTGTGCATTCTCACCAAATAAAGGTTTTAAGCGTTTGTGCTAAGCTCAAGGATAAAGTAAAAGAATAAAGTTAAAGTACAGATAAAGAAAAGATATAGTAACTAATAAACAAATGATAAAGTAAAAGCTAAAGTATAGTTAACGAATGTGTGTTATAGTAGTTAAAGAAGTCTTACCCCAGCATAAGCATCAAGTTTAAGTTTGGGTATTGTTAATGTAAAGAATGGTGTATGTTCTTGATAAAGATTTGTTTAAAGTACTTGTTTAAGTAAACTAGAGCTCCCTCAGCATCGTTGACTTTCATATGTATATTAGATTGATAGATATGCTACATTAATGAGGTGTAAGCTTGGAATGGATTGAAAGCTACCTGCCATATGGTCAAGCTGGCATCCTGGCATAGATTAAAGAAGACAGATAAAGATATCTTTTATGACATAAATGTTTGAATGATAACAATGTTTTATGTTCAACTGCTGATGTTAATGAGAATTGATGTTCAAGAAGTTGTGTTTCTGATGTCCAAATCCAACAGTGAGGTTGCCTGGAAACATGGCCTTATAGAAAAGCTCCACTTTTTTAGTGGTTAGAAATTTGGCCTTTGATTTCTATGAAGTAATTTCTATCTCCTCTTAAGCGGTCATAGGTCTCTTACCTTTGCCAGAAATAGAGATTTAGTAGGTCTGACTGTCAAAGGCCTAAGAGTTACACTTGTTGCCTCACCAGCTGACTAGGGATTATCGGTAGTTGTCTAAAATCTCTCAGCCTCATTAGTGACTTTTGGCCATCAGTCTCCACATTTACCTTAGAGTTAAATAGGGTTTTAGTTTCAACTTCTGGTTGACCAAGTATCACATCAGCTGATTTTCTGAGCTCAAACTCGGGTAGATCCTTTTGAAGACGGGTTTGGGTAGGTTCTGCCTCAAGAGTCACTCCATGCCTTTCCATGTCATCATCCATGGTTTGAATGCCTCTTGTGTAGACCACCATATTTTCTGAGGACTTATCTACTAAATGAGTCTCTTGTACAGTACTTTTAGAAGTTGCATTAGTACTTGATTTGTTTAGGAAAGAACTTTTTGTAATGGTGCTTTATCTTCAACAGATAGTTTGGGAGAGGCTTCAAATCCAAGATGTAACTCTCTCTATGGTGATTGCTCCTCAGATCTCTTTCTTTACAAAGAGAGCAAGAAAGAAGTGTTGGATTTCTTTGTCAATGCCATCTTCTTCTTCCCAAGTTCAACTTTTTGATTCAACCTCATCGTACCCTCCTGGCTTCAATTTCCTTTTCTTCTTCAGTATCATGACCTTACCTATAAAGAAGCTTATTTAGGTTGATTTTAGCTTTTGATAGAGGCTCATATACATTAGTCCACTATGAAGAGAATAAGATTGGCTATGTTGCTTGAATGGCATGAGTAGCCAATCTGTAAAGGATGTCCTCAGCTTCTTTGCACTCATCTTCCCCCTTTATGGTAGCATCATCTGAGATTCCAGATGACAATATGGTGACGGGAGAAGGCATATCTAAAGGTTCTTGTGGTGGTGAAGATTTAAGACTCAGGATGATGGATTTTTGATGGTTAATGGTCTCTTGAAGATGTTCAAGTTTTTGCTCAAGATCTATTTTCATTGTAGCAGCTTGCAAAAGAGTTATGAGTTATTCTTTAAGTCTTACAACTCTTTCTGCTTGTTGCTGTAGAGATCTGAGTTGATTTTCCAACTCAGATTCTCTTTCTGCCAAAGACTTTAGTAGACTGTTCTCAAATTCAAGAACCGGTGTTTTTTTCATCATAAACCCTCAATGTTGCATTTTCTTCTGGTAGGAATTTCAATCTTTATGCAAGATCAAGGGTATGGGCCGTTAATTCATCAATATACTTCATACTCCCTCATCCATAGTTATGGAATCCTTAGGGGACGAGGTACTATGCCCAGCCTCTGCACCCTCACCAACAGATATGGTTTCTTGGCGCCTTAGATTACTCTCCTCAAAGAATTACTTGAAGATACTTTCTAAAGGTGAGTTGTTGTGGTTGAGGTCTTAGTAATGTTGTCTCTGTCCTGCTGATCAATTGATGGATCAGCAGTAAAGATAGTGTCATCCAAATTGATCCTTTTCTCCCTAAGATCAACCAATTGGGATAAAGAATAGGGTCTGACGTTGATGTAATCACATTAGTCTCCACTATCTTTGTTATATGGGAAGGGGCAGACAGTTGTTCGTAGTGATATGAGACAGGAACATCACCATTCGGGGTAGTAGAAATGTGTATTGGAGAGAGTGTAGCTATGTCTATTGGCCTGGGATGTGAACTACATCCTAGAACTACATCCTAATGAGACTTCTTCACATCCTAATGAGACTTCTTCCATCGATGTTGTCTTAATCATGTGGGTATCCCTTTTGGTTTGCTGAATGGAGTTTTGGACTCCAATTGACGGCTTATAGTTGGTGTGTGGGTCTGCTCTAAAGAAGGAAGAGTAAACTTCTTCTTTGAGCCTTGTATAGGTATGGTTGACACCATTGACTTGACTGGTACCCTGGTGTCTAGTATTGCCTTTTTAAAAGATGGTGACTTGGGAGCCTGCATCTTCTTAATAGAATAGGCAAGGGTTCACTTATGTTTGAGAGATTTTGGCTATTATGTGGAGGGTGTTGGATCAATAATGGTGGGTGTATCCATGCTGTCACCCTAAGGCTCAGTGACCTCAATCATATGCCCACAAAAGGGGAGTAGCCTTCCCTAAAAAAGATTAAGGAGTTGCTAAAAAATTTGAAAAGATAACTTTGTATAAAGTTCCTAGAACATGAATAACTTCTTTCAGTTTTAATTTATCCCCTATTTCTTCTTGTAAAATAAGTTGTAAGAACCTACAGTACACTAAAAACTTTAATTTTACAGCATCATTTACATTTTTGCATAGATTTTGATAAATATAGTTGGAAAATCATAATCTTATTGTTTGACAAAACCATGAATAGCCTCTGCTACTTCCAATGGTACTTGATCCTATCTCCTGACTTATTAGACAAATAGTGTAAGAAGATATGAAGGATAATTCTCTAATTGTGATATAACAGTTATTTAGAGATGGTAGACGTTGGGAGGAGTCCTTCATATCCCATCTCCTTGAATGTGGCACTCACCACATCCTTGGGAAAGGAAGACAGACCATATGAGTCATTCAACTTCAAATGTTGATGAATTTTGGCTCTGGATATGGTGATCTTCATCATTTGTATTGTCACTATGATGATTTTGACTCCATTCTCTCATTGTATGGAGAAAGTGTTCCAGAATTCCTTTATGTTGGACTCGCAAATCATATCTTCTATAGTGATAGTAAAGGAGTAATTGCGATTTTCTATGATATTACGGATCATAAATTTTATTTGATTTGGATGGAATTCTAGGGTTTGGACGGAATCCTAATGTTGTGATTTGGATGGAATTCTAGGGTTTGAGCAGCCACTTGAAAGTTGTTTGATTTTCGGTAGACTCTGAGAGAATTGACGATCTTGAGGGTTTGCTTTGTGATGAAGATTGAAGACGACAATGATGGGAAAATATTGATTTTAACAATTAAGGATATTATATAAAATTTGAAATCGACAGCATTTGATGATGAAATAATATTTTCAGGCAACTAATCCAGCGCCACTATCTATCGGAAAATGAAATTGGAACCTACCGGATCTTTTCCAAAAGCATATGCTGAATTCATCCTATCTGCCGAATCTTCATATTTGTCAGGTTCCCAATTTACCATGTTATCTGCTGAACTGCAGAATTCGGTAGATACCCAAATATCTACTAAAATTCTGCGCGTATCTATTTATCTGCTGATTTGTAAATTTTGGCAGATATGAAGTTTTTCCCATTTTTTCAAGAATGGCATTTATTTATAAAATTTTCAAATATCATTATTATAAATCATTTAATTATTCAAAGTTCATTATCCCAATAGTAGATAAAAGATATTTAAATCTAGATTCATCAAAGCCCTTTATGAAT
Organism: Flaveria linearis; assembly: GCA_024085815.1. Classification (NCBI taxonomy): domain Eukaryota; kingdom Viridiplantae; phylum Streptophyta; class Magnoliopsida; order Asterales; family Asteraceae; genus Flaveria; species Flaveria linearis. The sequence goes on from CM044012.1 coordinate 14,244,055, forward strand.
AAATCTGCATATTGTTCATTTGTATGGACCTTGATTAATTTAATGATTTTCTTATTCATAGTCTCTAATGAAATGATACCTGATGTCAATGTGTTTTCTCTTGGAATGCTGAACATGATTCTTGGTGAGTCAATGTAAATTGGAGTGTTCATGAATGTTACTCCATATTCTCTAAGTTGAGTTTTAATCCACAGCACTTGTGCAAAGCTACTTGACGTAACAATGTATTCTGCTTCCGCAGTTGATGTAGAGACACAAGTTTTCTTCTTGTATTGCCATAAAACCAATCTTCTCCTTAGAACTTGAGATCCTATGAGGTGGATTTTTTGTTGATGTTGCATCCCCCATAGTTACTATCGGTATATCCATATAGATTGAAGCCAACACTATTAGGGTACCATAATCCCAACTTAAATGAGATACTTTTGAATTCTCTTGCCAACTACTAGATACGACGTTTTTGTAGCCGCTTGCAACCTTGAACATAGGCATGTGGCAAACATTGATAAAAGTACGTGCTCATACGCTTCATATAAGGAAATGAAAAAGTCATTGACTGTTGGGCCATGGTGAGATCAGCTATGATATACTCAATTTTGTCTTTAGATACAAGTTAGGCCTTAGAATGAAAGACAATTCCGAATCTACATTGTCTATGAACAAGGAAGCTATAAGTAATGCAACTATGAATCTCATGGAGAGTTCGATCCTTGCTTAAGATGAACGCTGGCGACATGCTTAACACATGCAAGTCAGACGTGAAGTGGTGTTTCTAGATATCTTGTCCCCTTGTTGTGAGATACATGAGAGATCCAATGATGGCTTTGTACGTTACTGATCAGCTAGTTCCCCCTCAAGATCAGGAGATAATGACCATGTCTTTGACATTAGGGTTTTAGCAGCCTTAGCATCAGTAGCTTGAAAACTTACTAAGATTTCCTAGACATGCTTAGATTGATTTATGAAGATGCCATCAGAGGTTTGTTTTACTTGTAGCCCTAGAAAGAAAGTGAGTTTTCCCATTGAACTTATCTCAAACTTTGACTTCATGAGACTTTCAATGGCTTTGCATAATCTCTCATTTGTAGAACCAAAGATGTTATCATGAATATACACTTGTACTAAGATAATAGACAAATCAACCTTCTTGATAATGAGAGTTTTTCCTATTGATCCCTTACTGTATCCATTTTCTAGGAGAAAGGTAGAGAGTATCTCATACCATTTCCTTGGTGCTTGATATAGACCATAAAGGGCTTTATCAAGTTTTTATACATGATCTAGATACTTGGGATATTCAAAGCCTAGAGGTTGGAAAACATAGACTTCTTCATCAATCCTAAACACCCTGAAGTCTTTGGAGGCAGCAAATGATAGAAAAATGATGATTTGCTTCAAGCCTTGCCACAAGAGAAAATACTTCATCGTAATTAATACTTTCTTCCAATGTATACCCCTATTCCACAAGTATGGCTTCCTTCTTGATAACAATGCCCCGGTCATCTTTCTTTTTTTAGAAAATCCATTTGGTCCTGATTGTAGTCTTCTCCTTTAGAAGTGCACATTGTTTCCAAACCTTCTGCCACCAAAATTAGCAAAGCACTTCTTGCATTTCTTCTACCCTGCTGTTATCTCTTAAAGCCTCATCAACTTTCTTTGACTGCGGTTAAGAAAGGTAGCATGAAAACAAACAATGTTTGCTTTATTCACCCTGCTTCTTGTCTTGACACCCACTTGTACATTGGTAATGACATTTTCAATCGGATGCTCTTTATGATCTTAGTCTTTATTTTACTTAGAGTTATTGAGGAAGATCCAAATTGGGGAAGTGTTTTTTAGGAAGTTCGGCAGATGGATTTCTTAGTTCATCTGCTGAAATGACTCTATCTTCAGCACTTGTAATACTTGGATCATTTTTAGAGGGTTTTCTAATACCACAATGATCATAAGACTCTTCATCTAAAGATTCATAATGAGCATGTGATGGATGAACCACATTATTTATGGTAATAGCATCTACTTTGGCTGAATGTGGTTGGATTATGTTGGTAGATGACATGATGTGACTTGGTCTTTGTGGAAGATCTACCCTGTGAGCTTCAGTAGTTAGGGCTTGTATATCTGCTGACCTATTAAGAGGGTCTCCTGAAACATTTTCAATCAAACAATTAAATGCATTTGTGAATCTACTTAGATCAAATATCCATCTTGGGGTGTTTCCCACACTATTTGAGGAGTTTGCATGAAATATAATATTCTTAGATTCCTTAATAGTGTGGTCAACTTTGTAGTATACTCTGTAAGCCTTACCTTATGATGAGTATGCAATAAAGAACCCATCTACTGATTTATAGGCAAACTTATATAGATGATCCTTATTATTAAGAAGGGTGCATGAACATCCAAAAGGTTTAAGAAACCCCATGAATGGTCCTCTCTTACGCCGCAACTCATAAAAGGTTTCTCCAGGTGTCTTGACTATCAATACTTTGTTTTGAACATAGCACGCAGTGCTGACTGCTTCAGCCCATAAAGTTATTGAAGTTTGGAGTCAGACAATATGATACTTGCAGCTTCAATAAGTGTCCTATTTCTCCTCTCAGTGACTCTATTTTGCTGAGAAGTTACAGGATCAATATATTGCCTTGTAATACCTTTTGATTCACAATAAGAATCAAGGGTGTGGGTTTTTGAATTCAGTGCCCTTTTCACATCTATTTATTTTAACTTTTTGATCCATTTGATTCTCAAATTTAATAATACAATATTTTAAAATCTCAATAAATTTCATCTTTAGTTTCTAAAAAGTAAACCCAAGTGAATTTTGAAAACTCATCTATTATTACCAATCAATATGATTTCTACGTAAACTTTTTACACCGATTGGTCCAAAAAGGTCCATATATAGTAAGTGCAAAGGAGTTGTAAGTAAATTCATTGTTTTGGACTTATGAGAAGATTTGTGTTTCTTTCCCTTTGATAAGGAACACAATGGTCAGCACATGCAAACTCCTTGTTCGGTAGTCAAGTGGCTAACCCATTAAAAACTAGCTTATCCATATCTTTGAGATTTACATGAGCTAATCATCTATTCCAAATAGAGGATTCATTCAAGTAAGCTATGGAAATGAAACAAGATACATTTCCTGAAGGTGATGCATTCTGCATTTTGAGCATGTACATATTATCTTCCCTAGGAGCTCTTAAAAGTATTTTATCATTTGAAATTTCAAAACCAGGGGATAGGAAAATACATTCATGCTCTGTAAAAAGAGTGTTATGTTTTTGTCACACAACTGAGACACACTCAGTAGATTATAGTTTAACTATTTCACATAGTTCACCTTATTACTTTTGTATTACTTCCAAAGGCAACAAATCCACCTTCATATGGTTCTAGATTCAGCAACCATGATCTGTCACCTGTCATGTACTGGGAGCAACCACTCAATCCATAAGTTAGTTTTGGCTTGTGGATGATCATGTACATAAACAATTGGTTAGTGATGCATGGGAATCCAAGCTTGTTTAGTCTCGGATCTTCCAATTTTCAGCATATTTATATCAGTGTTAAATGTTGAGGGGTGAGAGTTGGATTTAGGTCAACCAAGGATCTGACAGATGTCTTTTGTTGTTAAGCTTTTCTCTTGGTTTTGCCTTTTGTCTTGACATTATCCTTTGTGCTTTAACCAACCTAAAGTTTCTGGAGATGGTGAAGGTTTCTCCAAATACGTCTTCTTCTTTTGGTTTGCAACTTTTGATCCTTTCAATAGATCTTTAAGAGTTGTTGAATTTTGCTTTATGTTAGCACTTGAAAGATTTGGCAACCGAACATGTCCTTTTGATGGTTGTTTGGTAGCTGTAGACTTTCTTGAGGGTTTGGGCTTATTATGATGTTTGAAAGAGTTAGCTAGGGATAATAGTGATAGTGTTTTGCGTAATGATTGTATTCCCACACATTAGGCATGTGATTTCTATCTTTTTTGATATATTCAGCATGTGTCGTATCTCTTGCAACTCCTTCTTCATCTTCTCAATCTATTTCGCTTAGTTCCACTCATCTTCTTATTTATCCTTTGATCAGCATGAATGGACGTGTCTATTCCCTTCTTTGAGAACCTCTTGTTATCAATGTTTACTGCTTCAGAAATGGTTTTTTGAACATAAGGTTGGGGTCTCATTTCTAAAGAGTCTGAGGATCCAACACAATAATATTTGGAATGGTTCTTCTTGCTGTAGTTATGCTTTGTCTCAAGCTTTGTCTTGGGAGAGCTCTTTTAATCAACACATAGCTGATATGATTCAAAAGATGGTTTTGTTTTACAAACATGATCTTCTTGATCACATCCAGCTTGGTTTTTGCCTTTAGATCTTCTAGCCTCCATTCTTTCTTCTCCCTTTTCTTCTCTTCTTCCTTTTTTATCTTCTCCTCCTCTTCATCTACATCCTCAACTACATCATCCTTCTTCTCTTATCTACTATCTTAATCCATTCAGCAGGTGACTTTGTACAGATGGGTTCAGCAGATACTTGCTTCTTTACTTCAAGATGGAATTTTAGGGTATATGTGGGAGTGTATAACGTTGGGGATTCCAAAGAATTATATCCTAGACATGTATTGGTTTGATACAACCTTTGGGAGTTTTCAGTAAAAGCAAGTAATTTTTCAAAATTTTCAATTTGAACATTTTATTTATTAGCATAGGTTTTAGCAATGGCTAAAACACCTTGTGCTAATTTTAATCTGCTTTAGAACTCATCAAATTGGGTCTCTAAGTTGGTTTGTTCATGTTTTAATTGTGAAACAATCTTTTCTAACTCCATTATTTTAACTTTTTAAGCTTGATCCCTTTTCTTAAAATCAGTTTTAAGAAGATTGATTGATTAAATATCTTTCAAGGTACCGGTGCCCGCATTGGCACCAGTGCCCGCACCACGCCACTGCCACCACCCACTATCACTTCCACATTGGCACCAGTGCCCGCACTACCACAGTCAAACCACACCACCACTACCCTTCCATCGCTATCAATCCCTCACCCATACTACTGCCACCAACCCCTCCATGACATCACCGCCAGTACCCACTATCATCATCATTAAAAGTGGAGATCTGAAAGTCAGTTTTAAAATCCAGTCCCATCATTCTTAGATCTGAGACACCATCTCAGATCGGAAAGTTAGATCTTAAATCGAATCAGATCTAAGGTTGACACCGCCATGTTTTTTTCCTTAATGGTCTTTTTGTGGGTTTTGGTGTCATGTTTGTTTGTTAGAGAATGTGTAGAGAGATGACGTTGTGATGAGATTGGAGATGCAGATCATGGATGGATTGCTTAAAAGCAGTTTCGTTCATCATGCTTTAATGCTTCATACAAATGACGTGGGCGGTAGTGGTGACGGTGGAAGTGGCAGTACACGACTTGAAAAGCACACTAAGCTGGCTAGGGATTGGTACAACATGCAATAGTTAACGCACATAAAATTAAACGCTACAAAATAAGCTATCTAACTACAGTCACATAATATTACATTTAGTTTAGTAATTAAGCTTCTGACAACTTGTTTATTGGAAGTCTAAATCCCGTAGCAACAAATTACAATATCTTATTGGCTAGTCCTTGAACATCAGTGGTGACCTACGACCTGAACCTTCTTCACTTGCCTAGAAAGAATCCATAACATGCAGCAAATAGGATTAAATTCACACACACCAATTAGAGGATAAATCACTGATCATATCCCAAAATGGATAATTCATTTATTTCACCAAGAATCTTAATCAAACAATAGGCTACTAAAAGCAAAAAAATCTTGCAATCCAATACCATAGATATTGACCAACAATACTTAATTTACCCTGCAACCGTAAAGTAACAATGCACGCAAAACTCTTTCAATAGATTCAAGTAAAAGAACAACAAAAAATGATGATGATGATAATATGTATGATGATGATGATGATAATATGTATATAGCTATCAATCACATCAAAATAATTAATGATACTCTAGCCACTCCAAACCTATCTTTTGAAGACTTAATCGAATTTATTAATTGAAATGCATTTGAATTTAATAATGATAGGTAACCTATTGTTAACTAAATTAAACAAACCGCATTCCCGCTAACCGAAAAACAAGAAAAATATGTAACCGGTTATGAAAATTCTAAAACCCCAAACATCAAGGATTCAATTTTGACCACTAGCAAAAACCAAACTATACTCGCCCGTATTCAGAACTAACATACAATGTATTCAAATTGTTAGAGTATCATTAATTGTCTATTATAAAATTAATAGAAAGCTATTTTTAATAATAATATTCATCACCTTAATCACTTAACAGCCCTCCCAATTAAACACTTTTGTTGAGTTTAAAAATTAAAACCAATTTATTAGTACCTTCATCCTATTTCTTTTGACTTGCATATGGTCAACTATTACGGTAAATTAACAAACATTTAAGATACTTGACACCAAAACAAACTTAAACAAAAAATTTTAGGTACAAAAGGACATCTACTACAATGATTTGAGTTTTTTATTACAATCCACATATCATAAACATATCATGCAAACACCAAGTTCCCAAATGTTTTATCTATTTGCTCTTCTACTTATTTATCCACACGACGATCTTGGGTGTACAAAGATCATTCAACAACACTACGTGTTCATCCCTATAATTACTATAATGTTTGTGTGATTAATGTGTTGGGTTAATCGAGTTTGTTTGCGGGTCATATGGGTCACATGTGTCAAGTCAAATACGGGTTAGCAGTAGCTTATGTAGTTTAGGGTTTTGCTTATGTGTTAGTTTAGTATTTAGTCACATGAGTATTATTGTTTACTAAGTCAAAATAGTGGTCTTGAATCATGGGTTCTTTAGCTAATTTGTAGGGTATTTTTCTTTGATTCTGTTTACGTAGAAGTAGTGGTTGGGTTAGTTTTTCTCCTATTTATTGTAAATTATTCAATGAATGAAAGTGAGTTTTCTTCTGTAAATTACTCCCACATATATACGCGAGTGTGTACTGTGTGTATGTGTTTTAAAGGGACCTGAAACCAACATTTGGTATCAGAGCCTAGTGTTCGGTAAAGCCGGTTTGAGAATCAACCGTCGAAGGGTGTAGCCCGTCGCTGCGGGGTAAACGCAGCAGGGAACCGGGCTGTTACGTGAGTGTTCGATAGCAGAAGACGGAGACAAGAATGGTGTTCGGGTCAGGCGTTGTCCTGGAGAAGTGCCGGTAGAGACAACGGGGGTGACCGTGATGAACATCGATGTTCCGTGTCTGTTAGTGTTGATCGATGTTGGTAATTGCTAGGAACCGTTGTTCCGGATTGGTCGTGACAACAAATTTTTGCCATTGTTTAATGGCGTTCTTGGCAGAGTTGCAGAAAGGTTTCGTATGCCTTGATCAGCTTTATTCATAATAAGAGGAGACCGGCATATGAGCGTGAAAAACGGGCTGGAAGGATCTGTCAAAGCAGGTGGCTTTGGATTCGGTTCGTTTGGCAGATGAAAGAAAGCGTTAAGGTGGTGTGACCTTGTTTTCTTGGACGATAGAGATGCCTCTTTGAGCAAGGTTGATCGGTAAAGATTTTGGTTGTTTAAAACAAGAAGGAAAGTAGAAAACCAACGGGTGCAGCGCGGAAGAAACGAAACAGCAGGGTGGGTACATGTTGTTAATACAAGATGGTTCTGATAACATTATGGCGTTGGATTTCAAGTCAGGTTGGCTTTGGATGAGACCGAGGAAGTGGTCGTTGATCCGTGAAGAGTCAAGATGTTAGTGAACGGTGTTCCAGCAGGATGCCATGTTAGATGTTATGATTATAGAGATGACTTTGGTTGTGACCGAGACGAAGGTCAGGCGTCCGACAAAAGTCGAGATTGAGATTTGGATGCTGTGAGTGCATGGTGTGAACAAACCGATTAAGGGGGTGAATGTTGGGTTAATCGAGTTTGTTTGCGGGTCATATGGGTCACATGTGTCAATTCAAATATGGGTTAGCAGTAGCTTATGTAGTTTACGGTTTTGCTTATGTGTTAGTTTAGTATTTAGTCACATGAGTATTATTGTTTACTAAGTCAAAATAGTGGTCTTGAATCATGGGCTCTTTAGCTAATTTGTAGGGTATTTTTCTTGGATTCTGTTTACGTAGAAGTAGTGGTTGGGTTAGTTTTTCTCCTATTTATTATAAATTATTCATTGAATGAAAGTGAGTTTTTCTTCTGTAAATTACTCCCACATATATACGCGAGTGTGTACTGTGTGTATGTGTTTTAAAGGGACCTGAAACCAACATAATGAACCTAAATTTTCCAAACTATTTTAAATATGGATACTTTTTTACTAAGTTCTCATCAAATGGTAAAATTGCATGCTGCAATGGGGAAAGAGTTACCTTTACTCAGGTTTTGCATCAGCAGCTTTGGCTACATTAGTGAAGTTGTTATGGTTAAAAATCTTGATCCAGTAGCCATCAGGATAGCCATCGGGATCTTTAATGAACCCAATCCCTTTCAATTTCCCTACATCAGAATTATGAATTAGCCAAACTATAGGTTTAAAGATAATAACATAATATTCAATAAGATATGTGTTGGTGTCAAGTGTTATCCTTTTATTAACCCTATGCGATTTATAATATTATATAAACATATAGTTGAATTGTAAAGTTACCTTCATCAGGCTTTTTGAAAAATGAAACATTTAGTTTTCTAAAATCTTTACACGCATTGTATGTATCATTAACTGCTATACCAATACGTCCTTGAGGCATAAAGCAACATGTTATATGTATACAATATATTTAAGATTAATAAGGTAAAGAGAAATGGTGTATGTACGCAAGGTTATAGTTAATCTTCTCTTCATTTCAAAGCTGATCCATAAGGAGTGGGTTTGTAAGAAAAGCTATCAACGCACCTGGGTGGGTTTTTTATTTAATTCCTTGACTTATACGAAATCATTTCTTTAAAACTTGTTGCTAGCCTATATTCTTTATTTCATTACATTCTTGGTTAGATGTATGGATGTAAACAATGCTCAAGAAGCAATGAAACAACAACAGATAAGATAGTCAAGACTATAGCCATAGACCATGTTGGAGTCAAAGCCAAAGATCTTGACTCTTAATAGATGACATATTTTATCATTTTAACTGTCACACCCTTAATTTCCAAAAACGGGATCTTATCATTAGGCGTGTCACATACAAAGATCTCAGATGATAGTTACACCAAAAGACACATTAATTACAAAACATAATTGCTCACTAGTAACAGAAATTCCCAAAAACATAGTTGAGAATGAAATCTCGAAAATACTTGCGGAAGCGTAATCAATCATAATTCAAATGGCGCAAAACATGCACAGACCAATTAAATGCAATTTTTAGAAATGTAAATTGTTCATTTAAACCAAATGATGATGAATGCAATGATGTGGTGATCCTAGTCATGCACACTTAAGAACCTGAAAAAAATATGTTAAACTGTCAACATAGGGTTGGTGAGTTCATAGGTTTTGATAAACAGTAATATAATCGAAAGCAGGTACAGTAAACAACGTAAGATCAGCCGATAGCTAGTCTATATAACAAGCTATATAGTGTATGAAGTTCACAACCGAACCTGACAATGTAAATGAAGCCCTCGGTTGTGGTTACCATGCCACAACAACATAAATTAGGTCAATTGAACACCCGTTTGACGTGCAGTCATGCTAGCGCGACTAGCCCGGGTAAGGTTTGTCAAAACCAATAGATCTATTCAGAATTATCTCGCTAAAGTACATAAAATAACGGTTCAAAAATGGGGACATAAATTGGAATAAAAGTAGTAGACAAATGATAATTACAGTAAAACTGATTAGGTTCCGGTTAACCTAATATATAGTAAACATAACACACACATATATTCAACAGTAAAATGGGGTTGAGAACTCACATTGAAAGCACAACCGGGAGTAATGCAAGCACAAATGATTAGGTTCCAGTTAACCTGAACTTTATTTAATATTAATTATTAGATATTAATACAAGAATCATACAGTTTTACATTCCCGGCTCGGTTACATACTGGATATAAACGGTCACCCTTAACACCTACATGCATAACGCATAACCCATGCTCAAGCGCACACATGAAGCTTAACAACATATATATATATATATATATATATATATATATATATATATATATATTATATATATATATATATATATATATATATATATGTATGTATGTATGTATATATATGTATGTATGTGTCTGTGTATATGTGTGTATGTGTGTGTGTATGTATATATATATATGTGTGTGTAATATATATATATGTGTGTGTCTAAATATATATATATGTGTGTACAATATGAAATTCCACCTTTTTATGGGTGTAAACCTTTGCCCAAACCTCACAGAATATATAATATACACATACTACACACTATTTAATATACACACTACATATTGTATAATATCCATACACTACATATAATATATAGTAAACATAACATACACATATATTCCGCAGAACACACAGTCACACACATATCATTATTTCACCCCCCCCCCCTCCAACGAATAGAAACACACACGCACATGCACCACCCTAAAACAGAATACACTGCCAAATACATGCGCACCCCATGCAACCCGAACTCAAAAAAGAATCATGAGCCACAACATACACATATTAACACTACGCGACCGAACACCCGACCCAGAACAACAGATGATTCCTCTTGCGTCGCAACCCATTCTGGGTAGAATCCAAACTTGTAATCGAACGGAAATCAAAACCGAACTAACAAAAGTGAAGGCGGAGAAAAGGGGGAAGGTGACTGCCGTATGGTTGTCGAGCGCTGACAGTTATAAACGGGGCTGGAGATGAATCGTTTCGATGCCGGGGCTGATCGATCGTGAAGGGGGCCACCAGAGTTGGAGGAATCATCGGCCGAGGGGCTACAGTTGGAAAGCAAAGGGCTATCGATACACTCAACCTTCGTGTGATTCTCGCGTGAAGACGAAGAGGACACAAGCTGTTCGGTTTTGGCAGAAAGGGCTGCCGGAGTCAATGAGGTCGCCGAGCACCGGGCTGTCATCGAGGAGATGGTTGCGGAGTAGGGCACAATTTGGGTAGGGTTTGCCGAGGACGGGAGTATGGGATGGGGACAGGTGGTTAGCATGTTAAGTAAAATTAACTTTTATGAAATGACATTTTAGTCCTCTTATTGCATAACTTTGCCTAAAGGACCTTCAAGGTAAATATCAACCGCGATCACATACCAAAATTATTAATTTAAAGATGTAATCATATAATTAGTCATGTAGTCAATGAAGGAACGTTTAAATATTTGAATTGAGTTAACGACGGTAACCCGAAATTACGGGGCGTCACATCATCCCCTTATTAAAGTAAATTTTAGCCCGAAAATTAGAACATTAAGTTCAACGAAGAACTCAATTTTCAACAACTATAACAGTAGAGTGTTTGGTTCACTTATAATATCAGATTCAATGATCTGTAATGTACAATAAATGTTTCAGAGGGCTTTAGAAACAAGCAATCCAAAAGAAACAAATATATGGTTTCACGAGAGTTGCGACATTATCCCCTTTTTGAGGGAAATTCGTCTCGAAATTTAAAGAAAATATGTCGCACGGAGGATACCTTTAGAGTTGATGCCTGATTTTTGAACAGTTGCGGGTACTTCTTCTTCATTAGATCCTCATATTCCCAGGTAAAGTCTAGTCCACAGTTAGAATTCTATCTAACACGTACAATGGGAATTTTACTTCGCCTTAAAGTCTTGACCTCTCGATCCATAATCTTGACGGGTTCGTTAATGAAACGAAGTGTTCATCAGTCTCTAATTCCTCTAGTGGAACGACGAGTGATTCATCTGCTGACACTTCTGCAGGTTTGAAACATGGAACACGTTATGAACACCATCGAGTTCATCAGGTAAGTCTAGCTGATAAGCCACCGGACCAATTCTTTTAACAATTTCAAACGGTCCAACGTATCTGTGGTTTAGCTTTCCATGCTTCCCAAAGCGTATCACACCTTTCCAAGGTGAGACTTTCAACAAAACCTTGTCATCGACTTGAAATACTAAAGGCTTCCTCCTTTGATGAGTATAGCTTTTCTGAAGATCACGAGCTGCAACAATACGATCACTGTAAAGTCCTATTCTCGAAACACTTACAGTTGGTCATTAATAGCATAAAAGATTTAAAACATAACATTTGCAGCGGAATTTAAACTTTTCATATAAAAATTGTAAGTACATGTGTGACATCCGTCACCAAAGGTCCGTCATTTAACGTGTTCGATTAGCCTTTGTTATCAGTCATTCCTCCTTTTGATAAACCATCTACGTGGATACCATATTTGCTTTGCTTAGTTAGCCTTCTATACGTGCTATCGTTGCTTGCCTTGTCGTTACCTTAAGACGTTTTTCTAAGAATTGCCCCGTTATCACTAAACGCACCGTTTTTATAAGAACACAATGACACGAATAAAATCATTTTTAGCTAGTAAATAATATTAACAATATTTTATCATTAATAAGAACAAGACTAATTAATAACGTTTTTAACCGAAAAAAATTTAGGAACACGGGGCAAAGCGCAGGGACTAAACTTGACAAATGGCCAAACCAGGCTGGGTATAAATACCCATTTCCCAGCCATTCTTCACATCATCTTCATCTTCATCGCTTCTTCTTCATCTTCTTCACTCTCTCTCTTGAACTAGCACCAAAAACCGACCCGTTTGTTGCGTTTTCGTCGTCAAAACTTGGTTATCATCGTGAATACTCACTCCTAGCAGGTAGATAACCTCGTTTGACCCTTTTATTGCTCGATTTAGTTGCTGCGTTTTCTAGGGTTTCGGGTGCTCGGGTTCATCCGAGCACATGAGGTCGTGTGGGCTTGCATGTTGTATTTTTGAGTGTGCTTCTTGTCTAGACATGTTAGGATATAGGTTCTGGAGGTTTGTGGTGTGTGAAACCCACGCCCGGAGCAGCTGGACGCTGCTCGAAGTCTCAGCAGTCGCGATCTGTTGTGTAGGGTGACTGGGCCATTCGGCCGACTGAACCGTGCGACTGGGGTGCGTCGTGCGACTGGGTTAGACGTATGAGTGCGTCGCGCAACTGAGCCGTGTGGTTGGGCAAATCGCACGACTGAGTCATGCGTATGGGTCTGTGCGAATGAATGTGCGTGCGATTGATTCAGTACGAATGAGATTGTGTGCGATTGTGCGTGATTCGTACGTATGAAAGTCCAGTCGCACGAATGAAAGTTCAATCGCACGAATGAAGCTGATTCGTGCGAATGAAGGTTCAATCGTGTGTATGGGGGTTGAGTCGTATGATTGGGTCTTGCATGGAACGACTGGATGCTTAGTCGCACGAATGAAGGTTCAATCATACGAAAGTAGCTAATTCGTACGACTGAAGGTCCACTCGTGCGAATGGAGTGTCAGTCGTGCGTCTGGTCCTGTCGTGTGACTGATGATGGTGCGTGTGTGTGTGGATCCCCTTTTTGGAGATCTTACGACGATAAGGTAACATTAATAAAGTGTCATAGCTTGACCGCTATCAACAGGCACATACTATTTAAAGTAACCTAGTCAGATGTGTATATGTCTGCTTGTGTGTGTACTACCCACGACCGAACCGAAACTGCCCGAACCTATTGATATTAACTTATGCTTTATGCACATTATTAATGCTTGTCAGTAACTGTCGATAGGTGTTTGACGGTTCATAGCATCTTACCCTTGGAATCTCTCATCAATTGTGCTTATCATCTATTCAGTGAGTTTCGTGGCCCCTTTTGCTCTCATAAAACCTTTTCAAATATTTTCAACTTGGGGGAAAAGAATGCTCACCTACTTAACTTGATTTCAGGCACCTTCCCTAGTGGAAGTTGGTTACTACTTCCATGAGTACCTTAACTTGATTATCTTGTGATTACTGCTATGTGAACTTGAACTATGTGCTATGTTACCCCTATGTATGACTTAGTGGTATCACACTACTATGCACTACTACTTGATGTTATGTGTTGATTGATGTTACCTGTGGATGCCATTGACCTTGGATGCTCTCGGCTGTGTGGCTCTTCTGTGTGGTTCTTCTGTGTGGTTCTTCTAAGCCGATCATCCACTACAACCATTAATCCCGGTAATTGGGACCTAAGGATTGGTTTGGTTGTAACCTAAACGTATGTGCTGTGTGGATCTTGCTACGTCACCTTAAACTTATTATGCTGTGGAAAACCTTTTTACATAACCATTAATCCCGGTAAATGGGACCTAAGGATTGGATTGGTTATAAACTATACGTATGCGCTGTGTGGATCTTGCTACGTCTTAATAAACTATTTAAGATTTGGAAATGTTTCTTCACAGCCATCAATTCCCGTGTGGAACCGATGACTAGGTTTGGCTGTAGCTATTTATAACTGGGAAAACCGCCTATACATAAGTGTAGTTGCGGTGACCCCTATTAAACTTACTGTTTTCATCATTAATATTTTCATTACTTAAAACCTGCGAAGCTCACCAACAATTATGTTGACCATTTTGAGCATTTCTTTTCAGGTGATCAGGGTAATTGAAGATCTACGAGTGTTGCCTTTTAGAGGAGACCCTAGGATGCATATTGTAATTATTACCCTTGTAAAGCTTGAACATGTTCTTTTGTACACTTGTTCCCTAGTTGTGGGAATTTACATTACAAGTTATTATCAATGTTATTGTGATCATCTTATGTTTATGCTTATGGCTATGCTGTCGTGAACATTGATTATACACGACACAAGTCTCCAATTGTGTTCGGGTATCGTCATGACACGCTTGTCATCATATTATTATTGCTACTCTATTTCATACCATGTGTTATGACGATCCTGTCTAGCTCGCATTCCTCGTGTTTCCGCTATCAGCGGGGGTGTGACAACATGACAAAACATTGTTCTTGTAGTTGTATCACAAAAATATGACAATAACAATCATTGTCTCAAATCTAGAATACCAGACTTGGATCGTTCAAGTAGCTATCTCATCGATGCCTGCACTCTTCAGCTGAACCATCACCTGCCAACTATTATGCATACAAAAGTTAGCTACGCTGAGTGAGTTCTAATTTTATAATAAATACTTTACATTCGTTTAAAAACAATTCCTTTACTTCCGTACGAGATCATACATCATACATACAACTAGAAAATAATCATTACTATCTTTTATCATCATTCATTTCGTATTTTATCACACATTTTGTACATTTATCTTTATCTTTTACTTCTATATAAATTTTTGTGGTATGCTATACCCCCACGTCATGCTCAGAAGCTGGGGCTGGGCATTAGGTTCATTACATAATACTTATTTTTAGGTTCCACTTTTCATTTTGCTTGCATTAGGTTCCACTTTTCAGTATCATTAACTTTCACTTCATTACATAATACGTATTTTAATTAGTATATATCACACCAAGTAAGAAACAACATGAAAACGAATTCACCCTTAATCCATACATTCACATTCTCATGAAAATAAATAACAAACAATAATACTCGACCCTCCGTAGGACAGCGGGGGTTCGGGGGTGGTAGCCCCTAGTGGGGTCCAAGGGGCAACACCCCTGGCTGGGATCTTTGCATAAGAAAAACGTATATAGTATGCATAACAACCCCAAAACATATAAAAACTTGTAAATAAGGGGATCTAGAACTCAGTGAGTCTCAGCAAGTAACTTCAAGCTTAGCTTATCTAAACTATGATCACGGTACACGGTCTGCATATAAGTTAGCACACAAACTTGTCATTTTCTATACAGTTCCGCACGCAGTTTCACTGCCAGTTTCGCATGGGAGTTTCATCCGACTTTCATTGGAATTCCATGGCTACGAAAATACAGCGAATCTATAGTTTCACCGGAAGAAATCCATATTTTGCTGCAAGAATTGTTAGTTTTGCATGATGAACCCACATTTTCGCACGACGCATAAAAATGATGTTGCAGCCCGTTTGTAACCTCAAAATTCAACTTTTTACATCCAAATCCTTCGTTTTCCATCTATAAAAATATGACTTTTGTATGATTTTTACCACTTTTCAAAACCCCAAAACCCTAGAATCCGGGTACGATCTAAAGAGACGGTTGGATGATAATTCTTACATGGATTCTTGCTCTTTTCTTATTGTTTGATGCCCAAAACACAGATCTTCAATCCTTTGATATATGAAGCTTCAAATCTTCACTTTTCTCTACTTTCTCTCTCTACTCTCTCTAGAAAGTGGTTGTTTGATGTGCAAATGAGAACGAATATGGCTGATTTATGTGTATATACCGGGTGTTCACGGGAACTTAACTCGTCTAACAAGTAACCCGTATGGTTAATTTAGTCCATAATCCAATTTTCTCTTATTTATATTAAATAACCCCCAACTAAGCTCCTTATTATTAATTGGCTCGTTTCACCTTTTTCCTGGGTGTTACAAGTCCACCCCCTTATTTAGGTTTCGTTCTCAAAACCTATTAGTCGTTTAATAATTAATGATAATGCTGCGTCATCTCTTCCCCGGTTTCCAAAGTGGACTCCCACCCCTTCTTATGATTCCACTGCACTCGCACAACCACAAGTAGGACCACTTTATTCCTCAGCCTCTTCTCATTTCTGTCAATAATAGCCACTGGTTACTTCACATAATTAAGCTGTTCATCCACCTTCTATCTTCAAGTGGCACTACCATGTCCTCGTCGGCTAATCACTTCCTTAGATGAGATACATGGAACGTCGGTTGAATTCCATTTAACTCATATGGTAGCTTTAACTTATAAGCCACCTCTCCTACCCTCGCGGCAATCTTAAATGGCCTAATATATCTCGGACTCAAATTCCGTCGCTTTTTGAAGCGGATGATCCCTTTCCAGGGCTAGACCTTTAACATAACTCAATCGCCCACCTTATTCGATTGGTCTATGTCTCTTGCCAGCGTATGATTTCTGCCTATCCTTCGCTGCCTTCATAAAGGCCTTGATTTTTTCCAACTTTTCTGACGTAGCCTCGATCAGCTCAATACTCCCTAACTACTCCTACCCGATATCGCCCTAACATATGGACGTCCTACACCTTCTAACGTATAGCATCTCATAAGGGGCATACCAATACTGGCATGATAACTGTTGTTATATGAGAACTCGGTTAACGGTAAGTGCTCATCCATACTTACACTATAATCAATGACGCATGCCCGAAGCATATCTTCTAGCGTCTGAATGGTTCTCTCCGACTGACCATCTGTCTGAGGGTGGTAAGTCATACTGATATATAATCTCGTCCTTATTGCATCATGGAATCTCTTCCAAAAGTTGGATGTAAACCAAGTGTCACGATCAAACACGATAGACACCGGTACACCATGATGAATCACAATCTCTTTGATAAATAGATCTCCTAATCTATCAGATGAATACTTCTCATGGATCGGCAGAAAATGAGCACTTTTTGTGAGAAGGTCAACTATTACCCATATGGCATCGTATCCCCTTGATGTACGTGGAAACTTCGTAATGAAGTTGATGGTGATGTGCTTCTATTTCCACTTGGGTATATCCAAAGGTTGGATCTTCCTATATGGCTTCTGATGCTCCACCTTTACTTACAGACAAGTAGGTACTTACTCACATGCTCCGTTACATCACGCTTCATTCCCGGCCACCAATAATCCATCTTCACATCTTGATATATTTTCGTAAAACCGGGATGAATTAAGTATCGAGTCTTATGAGCCTCATCCATGATCTTTTGATTTAGATATCCATAATAAGGAATCCACATCCCCCCTGATCAGGTCCAGACACCAAGAGTGGTCTCCCACAACTTTACGACTAGACCTTTCATCCTTTCAGTGTTAATCTGATCATCTTTTAGAGCTTCATCCTGAAATTCCTTGACTTGCTTCATCATATCAAAGGTCATAACTAACTGATAAGCATTTACCTGAATTGGCTAGGGTCTCTCCTTTAATCTAAGGGCATCCGGCACCATGTTGGCCATGTCAGGTTGGTAATAGATCTCACAATCATATACCTTGATAAGCTCCAACCATCTCCTTTGCCTAATGTTCAAATCCTTTTGCTTGAATAAGTACTTCAAGCTCTTGTGGTCAATGTAGATGGTCCACTTTGTCCCGTACAAGTAGTGCCTCCATATCTCCAATTCAAAGGCCACAACCACCAACTCCAAATCATGAGTAGGGTAGTTAGCCTCATGGATCTTCAACTGTCAGGTCACATAGGCTATAAATTTCCCCCGTTGCATTAGCACGCCACCTAATTCCGAATAAGAAGCATCCGAATAGACCACCAAGTCTTCGCTCCCTTCAGGAAACGTCAAGACAGGAGATTGAGCAAATCTCGTGTTTAGCTCTTCGACAGCATTCTCCTCCTCTAGACCCCGTACGAACTTCACATCTTTACCGGTCAACTTGGTCAACGAAGAAGTTATCTTGGAGAAGTCTTGGATGAATTTTTCTATAATAGCCCATGAAATCCAAGAAACTACGGATCTCAGATGTTGTCTTTCCGGACTTCCATTGCATCACCGCTTCAACCTTCGCAGGGTCCACCATGATCCCTTCAGGATTAACATGATCGAAAAACTGATCCTCTCACAAACAAAATACGTATTTGGAGAACTTGGCATACAACTTCTCCCTTCTAAGTGTCTCTAGTACCTCCCGAATTTGACTAGCATGTTCCTCCTAGTTGTTCGACTAAATCAGGATATCCTCACTAAACAAAATCACTGATTTTTCCAACATCGACCGACACACCCCGATCATTAAGTCCATAAAAACAGCTAGCGCGTTGGTTAGACCAAAGGACATCATGAGGAATTTGTAGTATCTATAACGCGTATGAAAAGTTGTCTTAGGTATATCGTGCTCCTTCACCTTCAGTTGATGATAACTGGACCAGAGGTCTATCCTTGAGAACCTACTGACACCTTGGAGTTGATCAAACAAGTCATCAATTCTCAGTAACGAATACCGCTCCTTCCTCGTCAATTTGTTCATCTCACGATAGTCGATGCACATTCTCATACTATTGTCCTTCTTTACAAATAAGACTGGAGCACCCCATGGAGAGATACAACGCCTTAGCAACAGGTTGGGCACCAGGTATCAGATTAATATGGAACTCAATCTCACAGTCAGGTGGCAAACCTGATAGGTCTTCTTGGAATACTTACTGGGAAATCACACCCGACTGGTACATCCAACAATCATGAACTGTCACATCTACATCCTTCACATAGGCCAAACAGGCACCACATCAGACCCCATACACTTCTCCGCCACCACCTTCGAAATTACATTCAGAACCGTGTAAACTCTATCACCATAAATCTTCATCAAACTCCCATCGGGCACGATCAATCAAATATTCTTCTTGCGACACACGGTATTTGCCTCATAAGCTGCTATCCAATCCATCCCTAGGACTAATTCAAATCCTCCTAAGGTAATCATAAACAGTCTAGCAGGAAACCTATAACCTTCCAATTCTATCACACAATCCTATAGGGCATAAGATATCCTAGTGGATTTACCAATGATAGTTTTTATGACAAAGGACTCGTCAATCTTTCTACTCTTAGCAAGAAACATATCACAATATACAGAAGATATAAAACTTCAACTAGCACCAAAATCAAATAACACAAAAGCACCTACCTCATTAACCTGAAATGAACCTGATACAACATAGGGTCCACTCTGGCTTCCTCGTGGATCATAAAGACCCTCGCCCTAGCCTTTTGCCCTTCCTTCCCTTTCTCAGCCTCTTTTCCTTCTTTAAAGCTCTCAGCCCTTGACTTCTTGCACTACCGACTCATATGATCTGTTTCTCCATAGTTATAGAACCTCATCGCCTCACAATCCTTTGTCATATGCCCTACTTTGCCATACTTGAAAGAGACGTTCGATCCAAACTTACATTTCCCTGCATGCTCCTTCCTACAATTGTTACACATTCTCGTTCCTGTACCTACCATCACCACCTTTCAGTCATCCACCCTTCCCTTTTTTTCTTGGGAGAGAAACCACCACTGTCAAAGCGTTTCCTGTTCTAGTTTTTATCACCGCCACCTTTCTTACTCACCTCCACCATAGTCACCTCATCTCTCTCGTCGTACAGTTTCCCTGCCAGATCGACCACTGACCTAAACGTACCTGGTCGAGCGGCGATCAAGTGTCTGCAGATATCCGCTGCCAGACCTTGGATGTAGCTCTTGATCTTTCATGACACGAGTGTCACATGCTCTGTCATCAGCCTCGCCATCTCGTTAAACTTCATTGTATACTGCTGGTGTGTCAAGGTTCCTGCCCCAACTGCAAGAACTCTCTCTTGATCTTGTTGAGTTCCATTGTGAGAGAAAAACTCCTTGATCACCATCTTCTTCTGTTTCCGCCACATCATTCTTCCAATGGACCTATTGCCCTCAACCTGGACAATGTTGTCCCACTAGCATAAGGTCAAATCATAAATGAATGGGTAGCAACCTTCACCTCCTGGTCCTCGTAACACTTGCTAATATCTAACACAACCTTCATTTCCCTCACCCATCGGTGAGCAG
Organism: Flaveria linearis; assembly: GCA_024085815.1. Taxonomy (NCBI): domain Eukaryota; kingdom Viridiplantae; phylum Streptophyta; class Magnoliopsida; order Asterales; family Asteraceae; genus Flaveria; species Flaveria linearis. The sequence goes on from CM044012.1 coordinate 14,264,727, forward strand.
CAGCTGCACTCCCATTCCCATCAAAAGTCGGGGGATTGCATCTATGGAATGCCCCATAGTTACACCGTCTTGCTGTTTCCTACACAGCCTCCTCCTCATCATCTTCACTGGACACAACCATCTCAGTCTAGGATTGCTCTCTTTCTCCTCCCTCTTCGTCCGCTCTACCAGCAGTCTTATTTTTCTCCCTTTTATCATTCCTTTCATCCTCCCTCAAGGCTCTAATAACCCCAGTCACCACAGATGGAAGAATCATATGCATGACTTGATGAACCTCCTCAATTACAGCCTCCTTCAAAGGCCCTCAAATTAGCGCTCTCATCCCCACCTTTCGAGTGATGAAGCGCGGGCTTTTCAGGTGCCGCTTCGGTTGCCCTAGCCCTCTTCCTCATGACACGCGGCCCAGTACCACGTCCACCATGACCTCCACCTTGTGAAGCCTTCAAAGATCTACCACCAGCCATCTCTAATCCAATAAGACTCAAATACCAGCAGGATCATTCAAGTTAATAGCTCAGATTATGTCAGGTATAATAAGTTCGTAATTACGGTGGCCAGTTGTGATTAGCAACTTACTTTACTCTTCATTCCCTTAGCATTTCCTATCCTGATTACTTCAGTATCCAAATCTACAAAGAGCACATAAACCACATAGCAAGCACACATAATTCTTCTTTCCTTTAGCTTACATAAAACAATTACTTAAAAATTTACATGTAGGCATGTAGCTACTAGGAGTAGTATCCCTTTCCTTTCCTCGTCCTATTCTCGGTTTAAGTTTTAGGTTATTGAAAATATTTCACCCACTTCTCTTAAACTTTGGCTCTGATGCCAGCTTGTAAAACATTTCCTTATCATCGACTTGAAATTCTTAAGGCTTTCTCCTTCACTATATATAGCTTTTCTGAAGATAACGAGCTGCAGCCATATGATTACAGTAAAGTCCTGTTGGACCAAAAGAACCAATGAGCCAGATCAGAAAAACCTCTAAGTCCCACAAGACATCACAACAACTGCTGAAAGTATTATCAGCTGTTTGACAAAGTCTGAAGACCTCAAAAGTTGAAGATCAAAGTACTGAAGAGCATCAGCTGAGGACACAAGTACTGAAGACTCAAGTACTGATGAGTCAAGTACTAAAGACTCAAGTACTGAAGACTCAAGTACTGAAGACTCAAGTGCTGAAGACTTAAGTACTGAAGACTCAAGTGCTGAAGACTCAAGTACTGAAGACTATCAGCTGAAGATCAAAGTACTGAAGATCAACAGCTAAAGTATAAAGACTGAAGACAAAGACTGAAGACATCAGCTGATGACAACTACTGAAGTCATCAGCTGATGAAACATCTGAAGTTAAAGTCTGAAGACAAGTGCTGAAGCTTCAAAGTTTGTCACAATAGCTGAAGAAGTATTCTTCAGTTGTTGTGATGGTTTACCTTTTAGCTTTTTCTTATCAGTGGTTTTATTTTCTATTTCAGTAGTTTGTAAAATTACTGAAGAGTATGTTCTTCAGTCGTTGTAGTTTTCAGTAGTTTCTTTTCAGTTGTTGTAATAAGTTTAACACTTAGCATTTTGTAAGGAGATGTCAGCTGTTTGACATCTTCAGTAGTTAAGGAAGTTTCAGTAGTTTGTTAGAATAACGGTTTGATGTCACTATCAAGTGACATCAGCTGACGTCATTCTTCCTATAAAAGGAAGATGACCTAATTGTAATCCTTGCCGAAGCATGTGATCTAATAGAAAACACCTTTTTGCATAATTCCTCTCTTTCTCTATAACCTACTCTTACATTGATATATCTCTTGTGTTCTTGTTTGAATTTGTTAATTCTTGTGCTAAATCCGCTGCGAAAACAACCTAATTGATCAAACTAGAGGCTGAGATCCTTTCAAATGGTATCAGAGCAGGTTAATCATTGATCGATTTAACAATTGATCATTGAAACTACTCTTTTGCTATCTACGTTTGATCAAATTAGCAAATTTGCAAGAATTGGTTATAGAGATTGAGTTTCTGCTGTTTCCGGCCATTAAACTTGAGGTTCTCATGGTTTTGAGCTAGATTTGTTTTGTTTACCTTGAATTTGCTTGAAGTCTGAGATGGCGACACCAACCAATGATCCTCACAATACTGGCTCCTCAACAAAGCCTCCGATGCTTGTGAGGAGTGAGTATAACACATGGCAACGTCGTATGCTCCATCACTTGTCTATCAACAATGCTGGTTGTTGGAAGTCAGTGGTACATGGACCATACAAGCCTATGGTGAGCGTTCCTGAATCAAATGAGCAGGTTCCGAAGAAACCTGATCAATATTCGGACGAAGATCTAAAGCTGTTCGAAATTGATGCTAAAGCCCATGGAATTCTGGCCATGGCACTGCCTAATGAAATCTATTCAGGGCTTATGCATCATGAAACTGCTCATGATCTCTGGGTTGCTCTAAAGGAACAATTCGGAGGAACCGATGAGGTCTTAGCAAACACTAGGGAAATCCTCGCCCAACAATATGAGACATTCTCTCATAGGAAGGGTGAGACTCTGACTCAATAGTTTGAGCGATTTTCTTGTTTAATCTCTGAACTGAAAATGGTTAAAGAAGAGTATTCAAATAGCCAGATGAACAACCAATTCCTACGATCACTGCCTCAGAGATGGGACACATACACTATTGTCCTACGCTCTAATGCAAATCTGAGTACTCTATCCCTCACCCAACTTCATGGGAAACTGCTTACATTTGAAAGAGAGATAGAACAGAGAAGGAAGTTGTCATCATCTGGTAAGCTCACTGATGACTTTGTATCAGGAAATACTGCACTGATAGGTCAGGAGTCAGAATATGTTGCATCAGAGAGTGCATATGATGAGCATATTGATTTCTCTACCAATTCTGAACATGCTTTTGTTGGTGTTGATGGTAGTTCAGGAGGTACCAGTGATAACCTGTGCTTTCTGATGGAGGACTTGAAGGGCATTCCAGATGACGATCTGGAAGAGATGGATATTTTGAGTCAAATGGCAATGATAAATATCAGATCTCAAAAGTTATACAAGAGAACTGGCAGGAAATTTCCTGGTCTCTCTGGCAAAACCAAAGTTGGTTTTGACAAGAGCAAGTTGAGGTGTCACAAGTGTCATAGGCTTGGACACTTTGCTAGAGAGTGTAGACCATCTGGATCTAACTCCTCTGCACCTTTTGTGACTTTTCCAAGCAATATCTCACAGCACAAAGGGAAACATACCACCAGTTCTGGTCATCCATCACCAGCTCAGGCATCACCTGCATACTTTGTGCCTCAGGGTCATATGCCATACCCATACCCCTGCTACTACATGCCTCCGTCAAGTCAAGTTCAAGCACCCACTGCTCAGTAACCACATTCTCTCCCTGAGCCTCAACCTTCTCAATCTCATCATCAAACCCAACCTCAACAACACAGCTTCTTCACCCCAGGAGTCGTTAACTGGAGCAGTTTACCATATGATTTATCTGGTCATGAACAACTGTTTCCTGGTGCTGGTCAACATGGTGGTGATCATCCTTTTGGGAACCTTGCTCTCATGTTCCAGGAGTCTGCTGATGGGTCATCCTCCAATGTTTCATCACAGGTATCTTCTGAGGCCAAAGCCAAGCTATGTTCTGAATCTTGCATAGCTGCATTTGCATCTATTAGAGAAGCAAATATAGCTTTAATTGATAAAAATCTTGAGCTAGAGAACTTGAGTCTGTGCTTAATGATAAAAATGATGAGATTTATAAACTTAAATGCCAAATCAAAGATGATAAGGCTAGGGAAGAGGTACTTCTAGAGAAATACAGAGACCTCAAGGAAACACTTGCAGCTACCCAGGTAGAATGTGATCGCTGGGTGCAATCCTACAAGGGTTTTGAAATGCTTCTGAGTAAGCAATCAGCTTCCAATGTGAAGTTTGGCATTGGTTATAATCATACTGCTCCTCTAACAGATTTTACTTCCAGAGCAGAACTAGAATCTGATGGAGAAAGCAATAACCAATCCTTCTCATCATGTGACCTACTATCTGATACAGCACCATCAGAGGTTGAAGTTAGCATTAATTCCTCTCAAAACCAATCAGCTGATGTTACAACAGCTGATGGTTCAAATGCTGACTGTCACACGATCAAAAAGTTGATCAACTCATGTGTTGTCTCTAAAAGTACTGAAAGTACTGGAGAGCAAGGGATAACACCTGAAGTTCAAACCCCAACTACTGCCAGTACTGAAGGGAAGAAAACTGCAAGTAGAAAGGGTTTGAAGACTACTGAAGAAGATATCAGGAAAACAAGTACTGCAAGGAAGAAAACTGCAAATACTGATAGCAAATTGTTGAAGAACAAGTCTTCAGCAGTTTCATCTTCTTTAGTAGATGATCAATTAAAGATGAAGAAGAAGCCATGTGAAATATGTGGCTTGTTCAATCATCTTACTGATGATTGCTGGTACAAAAAGGGCCCCAAACTCAAACAAAAGGAGAAAATTAAAGAGAAAATGAATGTACTGAGAACTGAGTTTGAGACCACATTTGTACCAACAACATCAACACCTGAAACCCCTAAGTCTAAGAAGAAATCCAAAAAGAAGGATGGGGTTAATCAGGCAACAGCTGAGGTTGCTCAAAAGAAGATGGTGTAACACAGGAATCCATCACAAGCAAGCACCAATGTGTCTGATGAGCTAAAGGCTTTATTCCAATATCAGACACACACTTTTTATGATGGTTCAACATCTAATGGGAAGAGTCAACCAATTAGATGCTCCTGTGCTGAAACCACAGAAAAGGAAATCCAAGCCAAAGGATTCCTCTTCTACACCATCTCCTTACCTCAGGCTGTCACACGCAACAAACCAGTTAGTGTCACATCTGTTGATGAGAACAGAACTAAAACCAAAAAGTTTTGGGTCTCAAAAACTAACTAATTTGTTGTGATGAATGCAGGGTTCTTCAACATGCCAAAGAAGCATCTGGTATGTAGACAGTGGAGGATCTATGCATATGACAGGAAGCAGCTCACTTCTTAATGACTACTCTCATGGAAAGAAGGAGTTTGTTTCCTTTGGCAATGATGCAAAAGGTTACATCATCGGCAAAGGGTTGTGTAGTTCTTTTCATACACCTTTAGTTGTCACGATGCATAGGCAATCACCTTATCTCTTTGCATTAGCACACATCCCAACCCTTGATGTGAAGCATCGCAGTATACCACAAAATCATCAGTTCCGTCTGGGAGGGACAGTATTGGAGCATTGCATAACTTTTCTTTCAATGTCTGGAAGGCTCATTCTTATGCATGTCCCCAATCAAACTTCTTCTCTTTCTGGGTTAGCAGCGTTAACGGTTGTGCGATCTTCGAAAAGTTCACAATAAAACGACGGTAGTATCCGGCCAATCCTAGGAATTGCCATATTTCTAAGGGTGTTTGGGGTGTATCCAATTTCTTCACAGCTTCAATCTTACCGGGGTCCACATGAATTCCATCTTCGTTAACCACATGACCCAAAAACTTCACTTCTCGAAGCCAAAATTCACACTTCGAGAATTTGGCGAAAAGTTTCTCTTCCTTCAACAGTTCTAGAATGGCTCGAAGGTGTTTTCCGTGATCCTCTTTCGAACGGAAGTAGATGAGTATGTCGTCTATGAATACAATCACAAACTTATCAAGATAAGGCTTGCACACCCGATTCATTAAATCCATAAAGACAGCTGGTGTGTTGGTCAACCCGAATGGCATGACCAAGAACTCATAGTGCCCGTAACGAGTTCTAAATGCTGTTTTCGGAATATCGTCCTCGAATACTCTTAGCTGATGATATCCAGATCGAAGGTCGATCTTAGAGAAATACGAGGCTCCTTGCAACTGATCAAACAGGTCGTCGATTCTAGGAAGAGGATACCGATTCTTCACGGTCAATTTGTTCAATTCCCTATAGTAGATACACTTACGGAACGACCCATCCTTCTTCTTGACAAATAACACCGGTGCTCCCCACGGTGAATAACTTGGTCAAATAAAACCTTTCTCCAGTAGTTCCTGTAGTTGGCTGGACAGCTCTTGCATCTCGGAGGGTGCTAATCGATACGGTGTCTTAGCTATCGGTGTAGCTCCAGGAACCAACTCTATATGGAATTCCACCTGTCGTGGAGGAGGCAATCCAGACAAATCATCAGGGAACACCTCCGGGTAATCCCGTATAATCGGGATGTCTGCCAATTTAGTCTCTTCTTCCTTCTTTTCTACCATGTGAGCCAGAAAAGTGTAACACTGCTTCCGTAGACCTTGGCGTGCTTTCATGCAGGAGATAAGCTTCAAGTTCTTTCCCGGTCGCTGCCCTCGTATTCTGAGTACTTTCCCGTCTGACATGGGAATCCGCACTACTTTATCTCGGCAAACAATCTCGGCTCCATGCTTCGACAACCAATCCATTCCCACTATTACGTCAAAGCTCCCCAACTCAAAAGGCATCAAATCTATGTTGAAGACATGTTCTTCCAATATTATGGTGCAGTTCTTAATAATTTCCTCTGCCTGTTCAACCCTACCTTTTGCCATTTCTATGGAGTAACTAGTTTCTAGTCTACTGGCACTCAAATCAAGCATTTGCACAAACTCAGATGATATAAAACTATTGTCTGCCCCAGTATCAAACAATACAGATGCGAAGTGGTTATTGAGTAAGTGGGTACCCGTGACAATGTTCGGATCCTGACGGGCATCATTAGCTCCAATGATGAAGGCACGTCCCCGTGCAGCATTACCCTGGTTTCCTTGGCCTTGAGCACCCGCTATGGCCACTATCTGCTGCTGGTTGTTTCCTTGCTAACCCGGTGCCCTATTCAGTCGGGGGCACATATTTCTGAAGTGATCGAGGCCTCCACACTCATAGCAAGCTCTGGTATTCCCGGTGTGGTTAACCCCATTGATGGGTGCCACCAGGTTTCGCGCTACTCTGCAGTCTCTTGCTTGATGCCCCGGGCGTCTACAGTTCAAGCACACCTGGCACGGCGCTGCTGGAGGATGATGAAGATTGCACTTGTCATATCTTGGGTGTGGCCCAGCATATTCCTTCTTCCCTTGAGTCATGGCCACGAAATTTCTTGTCGTTTTGGCCCTCTTATCAAACTTTCCGGTACCAGACAGACTTGTTTCCCTAGTCTCTTTCCTTTTCTCCGCTCCCCTACCCAATACTCCTGTTCTTATCATCTCGTCTGTGAGAGCGCCAGCTTTCAGAATCACGCTCTGGATTATAGGAGGAGTAGCTGCAGTTACCATTTCCTGGATTTGAGGCGCGAGTCCCCAAATGTACCTTTCAATCCTCTTGGATTCCGGAGTGACTAGGTGTGGAACTAGTCTAGCCAGCTCGTGGAATCGGTCAGTATAAGCCGCATGCCCAGCCCCCACCATAGCATGATTCCAAAATTCATGCTCAAGTTTCTGCATCTCGTTGAGAGGGCAATATTCCTCGGTAATCAGGGCTTTGAATTCATCGCAAGTCATCTGCATCGCAGGTTCCCTTCCTCTAGCTTGAACCTGGGTGTTCCACCCGGTTAGTGCTCTGCCCTTCAATGAGCATGTAACATACTTGATCCGTTGGCTGTCGAGGCATTCACTGATGTCGATCACAACCTCCATCTTCTCAAGCCATCTAGTCAGGGCTATCGCCCCACCTTTCCCATCGAAATCCCGGGGCTTACAGGCCATAAATTCCTTGTAAGAACAGCCCGTTTGGCATTAACAGCCCCAGTTTCATTACCTGCCGTACCACCATTCCCGGTCTCCTGATTGCTTTCATTCCCAGTCGGGTTCCCATTATCCTCGTTTTCATTACCACCATCCCCGTGGGGGTGGTTTTGCTGTTGTAGAGTGTCGCTCACCTGAGCTACAATAGTTGGAATCAGGGCGGTCAATTGTTGAGCAATTAAGGCTGCCATATCAGGGTTTCGAGTCCCTTGCGTATTGCCAGAAGGGCCTTCATTTGCTATTGGAGGTCTACCCCTGCCTCTGCCTCTGCCCCTCGGGGCTTCACTTCCGCTACTATTGCTGCGGGTGATGTTCGACGTGGCATGTCCTATTCATACAAGAGGCAACATATAAGCTTCTGTCACCTTAAGATACACAAGTACTCTACTTATCAAGTTCCAACATTTCATGTTCCAGTCAGTTAAGATCACCATGTAGCCCATTTTAAGCATATTCTCGGTATACCGGTGATGTTTATATATAGGGTTCCCCGCAGCATTCCCACCACACCGACGATGTACCGAGAATGATGCCTAATCCGGTTACATGACACCTAACCTTCTATCACATCATATCCATAATAATCCATCAAGTCAACTGAGAGCCCAAACATGTAATCACGTATAGTCTGGAGAAGGTTTTCTATCCCGCATCCTTGAAAGGACTCAGACATAGCCTCCTCGGGTCGGTCTCAGTATCTGAGGTCAAGCGTAATGTATGATCTGTGACGATCTCTTCGGGTCTCAATACCCGAATTTGGTTATGATAACTTGGCGCGCAGAGGGAACGGAAGATCCAATAGGAAGCATCTCAAAGGGGTCGAGCACAAGGGCTCAAGCACAAAGTAAAAGATCACAAGACGGGTAACCAAACATGTAAAGAGGAGCACATACACGAGATATATAAATGCACACAAGCTTAAGCATGCAAATCTACATGAAGGTTTCTAGGTTATAGTCTAGGTCAAGTGTAATTGCCTAATTCTCTATAACCAATGGCTCTGATACCAGTCTGTCACACCCCCCGCTGATAGCGGAAACACGGGGAATGCGAGCGAGACGGGATCGTCATAACACATGGTATACAATAGAGTAGCAATATAAACATGATGACAAGTGTGTCATGACGACGCCCGAACACAAATGGAGACTTGTGTCGTGTATAGTCAATGTTCACGACAGCATAGCCATAAGCACAACATAAATGATCACATAAGCATTAAGGATAACTTATAATATAAATTCCCACAACTCGGGGACAACTATTCAAAAGATCATGTTTAAGTATTACACGATTAATGTTTACAGAAATGCATCCTAGGGTCTCCTCTAAAAGGCAGCACTCCTAGATCTTCAATTACCTTGATCACCTGAAAAGAGATGCTCAAAATGGTCAACATAATTGCTGGTGAGCTTCGTAGGTTTTAAGTAATAAAAGATATTAAGATGAAACCAGTAAGTTTAATAAAAGCTACTGCAACTATACTTATGTATAGGCGGTTTTACCAGTTATGAATAGCTACAGCCAAACCTATTGTTCGGTTCCTTGCGGGAACTGATGGCGGTAAAGAAAGTATTCTCAAGATATAAGTAGTTTAATAAGATGTAGCAAGATCCACACAGCGCATACGTATAGTTTATAACCAAACCAATCCTTAGGTCCCATTACCGGGATTAGTGGTTACATAAAAAGGTTTTCCATAGTATAATAAGTTTAACATGACGTAGCAAGATCCACACAGCGCATACGTTTAGGTTACAACCAAACCAATCCTTAGGTCCCAATTGCCAGGATTAATGGTTGTAATGGATGATCGGCTTAGAAGAACCACACAGAAGAACAACACAGAAGAACCACATAGCCGAGAGCATCCAAGGTCAATAGCATTCACAAATGGCATCAATCAACACACAACATCAAGTAGTAGTTCATAGTATTGTGATACCACTAAGTGACATACGTAGTGGTAGCATAGCACATAGTTCAAGTTCATATAGCAGCAATCACAAGATAAGCAACATAAGGTACTCATAGTAGTAGCAGCCAACTTCCACTAGGGAAGGTGCTTGAAATCAAGTTAAATAGGTGAGCATTATTTTCCCCCAAGTTGAAAATATTTGAAAGGGTTTTATAAGAGTAGAAAGAGGCCACGAAACTCACTGAATAGATGGTAAGCACATGTGATGAATATTCCCAATGGTAGTATGCTATGAACGGTCAAATACCTATTGACAGTTACTGACAAGCATTAATAATGAGCATAAAACATAAGATGATGTCAATAGGTTCGGGCAGTTTTGGTTCGGTCGTGGGCAGCACACACACAAGCAGGCATACGCATATCAGACTAGGTTATTTTAAATGGAAATAGTATGTGCCTGTTGATAGCGTTGACTTTAATCTTTGTGGTCAAACTATGACACTTTATTAATGTTACCTTATCGTCGTAAGATCTCCGAAAAGGCAATCCATACACACACACATCATCAGTCACACAACAGGACCGGACGCACGACTCAACCCTCCTTTCGCACGAATTGACCTTCAGTCATACGAATCAGCTTCATTCGTACGATTGAACCTTCATTCATGCGACTAAGCATTCAGTCGTACCATGCAAGACCCAATTGCACGACTCAACCTCCATACACACGATTGAACCTTCATTCGCAGGAATCAACTTCATTCGTGTGATTTAACATTCATTCATGCGACTGGCCTTTTAGTCGTGCGACTCACGCACAATCGCACACACCCAGGCGCATGACCCAGTCGTACGACTCACCCCAGTCATACCACTCAGTCGCGCGACACACCCATACGCATGACTCAGTCGTGCGATTCGCCCAATCGCACGGCTCAGTCGCGTGAACAGACCCAGTCGCGATGAACAGCAGATTCGTGACTGTCGAGTGCAGAGCAGTCTCCAGCTGCTTCGTGCACTTGTTTTACACCCCAAAAAACTTCCAGAATACCTATTCTAACATGTCTAAACAAGAAGCACACTCAGAAACGCAACATGCAAGCCTACACGACCTCATGTGCGCGGATGAACCCGAGCACCCGAAACCCTAGAAAACACAGAAGTGAAATCGGGCAAGGAACGGGTCAAACAAAGTTATCTACCTGCTAGAAGTGAGTATTCACGAAGATAACCAAGATTTGACGGTGAAAACGCGAGAAAAGGAGCGGTTTTGGGTGCTAGAGTGGTGAAGAAGGTGAAGAAGAGGAGAAGATGAAGATGATGAGAAAATGGCTGGGAATGGGGGTTTTTATACCCATCCCAAGTTTGCAAAATGTCACTTTTAGTCCCTACACCTTGCGCCGAGTTCCTAAATTTTGTTTTGGTTGAAAACGTTATTAATTAGTCTTCTTTTATTAATGGTAAAACGTTATTAATGATATTTATAATTTAAAAATGGTTTTATTTGTGACGTCATGTACTTATAAAAACGGTGCGTTTAATGATAACGGGGCAAATCTTGGAAAACGTTTTAGGTTGATAACAATTCAAGCAACGATAGCGCACGCATAAGGTTAACCAAGCAAGCAAACAGGCATAATATCCACATAGATGGGCTATAAAGGTGAGGGATGACCGACAACAAAAGTTAACAGATTACGTCAATAGACGGACCTTTGGTGACGGATGTCACAGTATCCCCCAGTTGAGGGAATTTCGTCCTGAAATTCAACCGGTGCTAGGTCCAAGGGTGTCATCCTCAAATAGGTGTGGATATTTGAGTCTCATCTGATCTTCACGTTACCATGTAAACTCTGGCCCTCGTTTGGAATTCATCTTACACGTACAATAGGTATCTTGCTGCGCCCCAACCTCTTGACTTTCGGTCCATGACCTCAATAGGTTCCTCCACAAAATGGAGGCTTTGATCAATCTTGATATCCTCAATAGGCACGTGAAGTGATTCTTCAGCTAAACACTTCTTGAGGTTCGATACGAATGCTAGAGATCTTAGGTTGGATGTTGTTGTTCATGTCTTGCCAAAAGTAGAAACTTTTTGGATATGAATGGATGAATTATGCTAGTTTGATGTTTTTGATCATGTTTAGGTGTTGTTATGAACTTGAAATAGTATATTATTGATGAATTGTATATACTTTGTGTGTTTAGTTGATTTTGGGATATACTTTCCCAAAAGGGAAACTTTATTCTGGATGAACATTGGATATTAGGAATTGGACATGTTCATGACATTAGGATCATGCTAGAATGATTGTTGTGGACGCCTAACGTGATAGAACCTGTTAATTAGATTGCATGGAATGTTTATTTGATTATGTGTGATTTATGTACTTTGATGGTCATGCATGGTATTGAATGTTGATTAGTAACTAGGATATCATGTTTGAGACTGGAAATTGATCATAGTGATGTATGTTGTATGTAATGGACACGTTGAATGTGTTGTGGTTAGTATGGATGCTTATTTGGTAAATTATCTGTTTTGACCCGTATATGCTAATTCATGGTTATAGGTCATACAAGTAGGTTATGCATGATCTGACCTTTTATATAATGCATTAGTGGTGTTATGGGTACACTGAGCATGCTAGATATTAAGGACTTACCTAACTTGTATGATATTACATAGCATGATGATCTAGGCAATGCATTAGGAATGTAGCACCATATGTGATGCATTGGAATATTAACCATGTATGGTATATGCTCATGTCTGTTTAAATGGTTTACAACACATAATGTCACTAACGGGTCAAACGGGTCAACTGGGTCAAACATATCTATTTTTCTAAAACCTTAAGTCTTTGGTTGTAGTGCACTTAGGGTTTCACACATTCTCTATTTACACATACTCATGTACTTACATGATCTAGGTAACCTCTGAGGGGTGACTGTCCACTTTTCTTTCAAGTAAAACTCTAAGTACTCGATATGCGTATCAGGTGAGTTCATGCCTCACTGTTTACTTAATCTCCTTTTGGGGGAGATAGCATACTGGTAACTCTACAAACGCTTTATGTATTTAAGTTGTGTATGATATTGATATAGTGCTGTTTACCATGATAAAGTCCTCACACTTTTGAATTGTTAATATTGAATAGCGGGGAAACTTGGGTAGTACTACTGGGTCTGACGAGCCCCACCTGTGTGACTCGAGGTCAACCAGGTGCAATTTGTCCTATGAACATTTGTCACGACCTGGTAAGTCGTGACAGGAGGCAAACATATCACAGTCAGCTTTAATTGCGAAATCACTATGTATTAATATCGATTGTTAATAGACTAACTATCTGTTACAGTACACATACTTATATATATCACAACTGTTAAACTGTTATGTTTAAACGCAAACTCTAGAACTCACCAACCATTGTGTTGACTTCTTAGTATGCTATTCTCAGGTTGATAATCCGGATTGCCAGTAGGAGCACTGCACGAGTCAAGCATGCATTCTAGGACTTAAACAATGAAAGATTTGCTTATCTTTACATTTTGGGTTTTTAAACAGTTGGTTGGCGCATGTTTTGCCATGTTATATACTTTTATATTTTGGGTTTGTCTTATTTACAATACGCTTCCGCATAAATTTAAAGTTTGAACTCTAGTTTGATTTATACTAAATATGGCATATAGAGTCGTTCCGAGTAACTATTGACTATGATCCTGGTTTGTTCACACGCCTCGCGGTAAAACTCCGCACGTGGATTTTGAGGGTGTGACAGATTGGTATCAGAGCCAGGTTATAGAGAACTTGGTTGCATACACACTAGACTATAACCGCACACGGTTAGTTAGTTATTTGTTCCTGATTTCTCTACTGTATACTATTGGCATACACCTCACATTCTCTGCAGTATGGCATTATCGTCACGGCTTTTGGGAAAAAGACGTGCTCGTTCTGGATCCCCTCCACCTGTACCTCACCGAGTGTATGACTGGCCATGACATCCTTACCCCCGTGGTGAGATAGGCCAGGATCAACCGTTTGTGCCACCTAAACACGACCCTCCACGAGATTGGAGTTATTACCCGACTTGTATAGATCGCATGATATGTAGAGAGCGTGTTCCGAAGCCGGCCACTACTGGACCTAGGACTAGGTCAGCAACTACCACTGCGACACCCACCCTCCCATCTCTAGATGTACCCCTTGAGCAAGCCATGGCGGCATTAACCGCGACACTTGAGGCTGAGCGTCGACGAGTTGGAGTGCTCACTGACGAGAACTCCACACTTAAGAACGATATACACCGACTATGGCTAAAGATGGATATAATTGAGGAGCGGTTGTTGATGTCTTATCTAGGAAATTTCAAAATGGCTGGTAGTGTGATGGATCTTACTGAGCGTATGGGCGAACAGGATCTCCACAATGTGGGCGTCGAGAGCAGACCAACCGGATTAGAAGCACAGCTTGCAACACTACAAATCGAGGATAACCATGCACCTGTCAAAGACCCCGATAAAGACCCTGAGGAAGACCCAGATGAAGCTCCGGACGGTGGAAGCAGTGATGGATCAGCTTTGTTCGATTGATTCTCTTTATTCTTATAACTTTGACTGCATAGCGTTTATTTTGAAACCTATGTGGGAAGGGTTGTTTCCCCACCCAAACGGCAAACTCAAATTTTGACATTGATAAATATTTTGTGACTCATTTTCAATTTATTTACCTTTGGTTATTATTTTTGTTATAAATGTTGTATTGGTGATGAATTCATTATTTATTCATGTTTACTATAATTCAATGAGATACATGTGTTGATGGTACTCATTATAGTATTTGTGAATGTAAAGTGACAAATGGACGCCCGGGGACGTGGATGTGGTCGAGGACGTGGGCGTGGACGTGGACGTGGTGCCGGTGATCAAGGCGCCGGTACTATTAATATGACCCCTGCAGAATTGGCTGCCTTAATCAACGAACAAGTTCAAGCAGCAGTAGCTGCTGGTCAAGTAGGACAGCCAGCAGGTAAACAATGATGGAAAGTTACATCCAATGCATTGTTAATCAAATGAAATATCTGATCAATGTTTATCGTGTTAAAGCAGGACCACCAGCGTGTACTTACAAGTCCTTTATGGACTGTAAGCCACATACCTACAGTGGAACTGAGGGAGCTGTAGGGTTGGTAAGGTGGCTTGAGAAGACGGAGTCCGTGTTCTCAAAGTGTAACTGTCCACCTGCTGACCAGGTGAAATACGCTACTGGAACGTTGGATGGTGCTGCATTGTCCTAGTGGAATGCTCAAGTGCAGATGCTAGGGCAAGCCATGGCAAATGAACTCCATTGGAATGAGTTTAAAGAGATGATGACTGAGGACTACTGTCCTCGAAATATGGTACAAAAGCTGGAAATGGAATTTTGGCAACTGAAAATGCAAGGTTCAGAGATCGAGGCTTATACCACTAGAACTCATGAGCTGGCCACACTATGCCCAGGAATGGTAAACGAGATGCACAAGCGGGTGGAACACTACATTCAGGGATTGGTGCCCGAGATTAGGAGTATGGTGACTTCCTTCAACCCGGCTACTATCCAGCAAGCTATTCGCCTAGCCCACAAACTGACCGACGAAGCAGTGGAGCAAGGACGGTTACCAAAACGGGACGCTATGGCAAGCGTGCCCAATAACAAAAGGAAATGGGATACCTCCAACAAAACAACAACAGTAAATCACCATCATCCGGTGGTCAACATCAACCTCAGCAACAACCACCGCAGCAACAACAAAGGAGGTTCGACAACAATCGTAATTTCAACCAGTCGGTTTCGAACAATCAAGGACCGAGCGGTTACGGTGGTAAACAACTGAGGTGCACGCGGTGCAACTATCATCATGTGGGAAGATGTGACAATTTCAAGTGTCAACGGTGTGGAAAAATGGGACACTTAGCCAAGGATTGCTGTGGTGAGTTGGTTAAGAAGCCAAAGCAACCTCAGGAGACCCCCAAGGGTTGTTTTGAATGTGGGAAAGAAGGGCACTACAGGCGAAACTGCCCGCAGCTGAGGAAAAACGGTAATGGCAATGGTCAAAACAACAGGAACCAAGGAAACAACAACAACAATGATGGCAACGACAATGGAAATGGTGGTAACAATGGAGCCAAAGGGAGAGCCTTCGTCATTGGCTCAGGTGAGGCTCTAAATGACCCTACGACTATTACTGGTAGGTTTTCTGTCAATGGATGTTTCGCTAAAGTACTGTTTGATACTGGAGCTGATATGAGTTTCATATCCCTAAAGTTCTGTAGTCTTTTAAGTGATACTCATTATGCCTTAGAATCCAAATATACCGTAGAATTGGCCGATGGTAAACAAATCCATGTAACACACATCCGTAGAGATTGTATGATAGAGCTCGCTAGTCATACTTTCGCTATAGATCTTATGCCTGTTACACTGGGAAGTTTTGACGTGGTGGTAGGCATGGATTGGCTCTCTAATAAGCAAGCGGAAGTCATATGTCATAAGAAAAAGATACGAATCCCTATTGGTGACGAAATCCTTACAGTCAGAGGCGATAGGAGTGGTGCAGTAATGGGCATTATCTCTTACATGAAGGCGCAAAAGTTGTTACGAAAAGGTCGTTTGGCTATTCTGGCACTCGTCACCAATAAGCAACCGGAGGAAAGGAGAATGGAGAACATACCTGCGGTACGGGACTTTCCAGAGGTGTTTCCAGAGGATCTTCCTGGGCTACCACCTCATCGCTAAGTGGAATTCCAAATCGAACTGACTCCTGGTGCAGCCCCGATTGCTAGAGCAACTTATCGATTAGCACCGAACGAACTACAGGAGTTGTCATCACAACTTCAGGAGCTTTTAGATAAGGGCTTTATTCGACCTAGCACATCACCTTGGGAAGCCCCTGTCGTCTTTGTTAAGAAGAAAGATGGCACGTTTCGAATGTGCATCGATTATAGGGAATTAAACAAAGCCACCGTTAAGAACCGGTACCCTTTACCTCGTATCGACGACTTATTTGATCAGCTTCAAGGATCAAGCTATTATTCGAAGATCGACTTGAGGTCTGGGTATCATCAACTCAGAGTCCGTGAGGAAGACATCTCCAAAACTACATTCCGTACTCGTTATGATCATTACGAGTTCTTGGCCATGCCTTTTGGGTTGACTAATGCACCTGCGGTGTTCATGGACCTCATGAATCGCATGTGCAAACCCTATGTTGATCATTTTGTTATTGTGTTTATCGATGACATACTGATATACTCTATGACCATGGAGGATCATGAAGAGCACTTACGATTGATCTTGGAATTGTTGAAGAATGAGTAACTGTACGCCAAGTTCTCCATGTGTGATTTCTGGATACGAGAAGTGCAATTCCTAGGTCATATTGTGAACGAGAAGGGAATACATGTTGATCCTGCCAAGATTGTAGCGATAAAGAATTAGGCTATACCCAAAACACCGAGTGAGATAAGGCAATTTCTGGGATTAGCAGGGTATTATAGACGATTCACAGAGGAATTCTCTAAGATTGCACAACCTCTCACAGCCTTGACCCACAAAGGAACGGCATACAAATGGGGTGAAAGTCAAGAGGCGGCTTTTCAGCTATTAAAACAGAAACTCTGTAGTGCACCGATATTGGCACTGCCAGAGGGAACAGATGATTTCATGGTGTATTGTGACGCATCCATTCAAGGATTGGGATGTGTCCTGATGCAACATGACAAAGTAATAGCTTACGCCTCGAGACAACTAAAAGTTCATGTGAATAACTATACCACCCATGATCTGGAATTAGGTACAGTAGTTTTTGCCTTAAAGGTTTGGAGACATTACTTGTACGGTACCAAATGCACTATCTACACCGATCACAAGAGTCTTCAACATATCTTTGAGCAAATTGAGATGAATATGAGGCAACGATGTTGGGTGGAACTTCTGAACGATTATGATTACGCTATCAAGTACCATCCTGGAAAGGTGAACGTAGTTGCCGATGCCCTAAGCCGAAAAAAAACAACTAAACCCAGGCGGATGCGAGCCTTACAACTTACAATTAGTATCCATCTGCCCGAACAAGTTGAGGACGCACAGATAGAAGCCTTGAAAGAGGAACATATTGGTTCTGAATCATTACGGGGAATGGATAAGCAATTGGTAGTGAAAGAGGATGGAATTCGGTATTTCATGGATAGACTTTGGGTGCCTGTCTATGGAAATCTGAGAGATTTAGTTATGAGTGAGGCACACAAGTCTAAATACTCCATACATCCTGGATCGGACAAGATGTATCACGACCTAAAGGCGCACTATTGGTGGCCTAATATGAAGGTGGATGTAGCTACGTATGTGAGCAAGTGTTTGAACTGCTTGAAGGTAAAGGTGGAATACCAAAAACCATTCGGACTGTTACAACAACCCGAGATACCAATGTGGAAATGGGAACAAATTTCTATGGATTTTATCACTAAATTACCCCGGACTAATACTGGTTGTGACACAATCTGGGTTATTGTGGACCGATTGACAAAGTCCGCTCACTTTCTTGCAATTAAGGAAATGGATAAGATGGAGAAACTAACCCGACTGTATCTTAAGGAAATCGTTTCGATACACGGTGTATCGATCTCAATTATTTCTGATTGCGATGCTCGTTTCACGTCACACTTTTGGCAATTGCTACAAAAATCTTTGGGTACACGATTGGATATGAGTACTGCTTATCATCCACAAACTGACGGCCAGAGTGAGCGTACCATACAGACTTTAGAGGATATGCTTCGTGCTTGTGTGATTGATTTCGGGAACAACTGGGAAGTTCACCTGCCATTGGTGGAATTCTCCTATAATAACAGTTATCACACTAGCATACAGGCAGCACCTTTTGAGGCTTTGTATGGAAGAAAGTGTCGATCACCGGTTTTGCTGGGCTGAAATTGGTGATAGTCAACTAACGGGTCCCGAGCTAATTCATGAAACAACTGAGAAGATTGTGCAGATACGGAACCGTACGGCTGTAGTGCGAGATAGACAGAAAAGTTATGCTGACAAAAGACGGAAACCTCTAGAGTTTCAAATTGGCGACATGGT
The DNA here is from genome assembly GCA_024085815.1 of Flaveria linearis. Classification (NCBI taxonomy): domain Eukaryota; kingdom Viridiplantae; phylum Streptophyta; class Magnoliopsida; order Asterales; family Asteraceae; genus Flaveria; species Flaveria linearis. Next base: position 14,283,539 of record CM044012.1, read on the forward strand.
CCTATTGAAAGTCTCACCGTGGAAAGGCGTAGTTCGGTTTGGCAAGTGAGGAAAGCTAAATCCGGGGTATGTTGGACCATTCGAGATATTGGAAAGGAAAGGTCCATTGGCTTATCGACTAGCCTTACCTGATTCACTGAGTAGAGTCCATAATGTGTTCCACGTTTCAAATCTGAAGAAGTGTTTATCTGATGAAACACTAATTATACCACTAGAAGATGTTCAAGTGGATGAGCAATTATGTTTTATCGAAGAACCAGTCGAGGTGATGGACCGTGAGGTGAAAACACTTAAGAAAAGCAAGATACCCATAGTCAAAGTTCGTTGGAACTCGCGACATGGACCGGAATTCACGTGGGAACGTGAAGATCAAATGAAGCTTAAGTATCCTCAGCTATTTGAGACGATGCCTGCAGACAAAGGTATTCATTTAAATTTCGGGACAAAATTTCTTTCAACATGGGGATGATATGACAACTCATCCAAAACTCACTAGATTTTGATTTCTGTGTGCCAATGCAGTAGACTAGTGATGGAACACTCTGACCATGTGATGGAACACTCTCACCATGTAACACAATTTTCGAGACGAAAATTCTTTCAACATGGGGATAATGTGACATCCGTTAATTTTCCGTTACAAAACTCCGTTAGTTCCGTTAAGTTTTGCGTACACGTGTCGTAAGCACACATTAGTTGTCGTTTGACGTTGGTGACCTAGTAATAATTAATAATGTTGAATTATTAATAATCTAGTGGATTAGATGATTATTGTGTTATGTTTTTGTGTTTACGCGATTTAAATGTTAACGATGAATTTTATCGCGTAATGTGGAAACGCGTGTATTAATTCGTACGTCTTGTATTTTTATAAAATAAAATATATAAGTGTTACCATTAGTTTATATGTTCATATTAGTAAGTTAAAAACACTTTACAAGGAGGTTAAAAGCTTAAAATTTATAAAAATACAAAACACAAGGGTTAAAGGGTAAATATTGTAAATTAAACTAAACAAAACAAACCCTAGCCCCCACAACCCCCCCATCGACCGCGACCAGCCCCCTCTCTCCCTCTCCCTACGAATTTCAGCCTAGAACAAGCAATTGGGCATGGTTTTGATCGATTACAAGCATTGCAACACGTTAGAACCTTCAATTACAAGCCATTACAAGTTTAAAGGTTAGATTTCTATGAGTTTTCATGAGTTTTGATGATACCAAAACCTAAGCTGCGAAATTGGGTTTCATGGGGCTGAATGTTGATCAATTGTTGATGTTAACATGTTAGTTTGATTGGATACATGTTAGTTAACATTGATTTTGCAAGAAAACTATGCTTTTGATTGGTTGTTCATACTTTTTGATGCTAGATGAACCCTAATTCAAAATTTATGTGGATTATATGGAATTGATAGTTGTTTGATGTTGTTTGTTGATTATATGATATTAGTTAGATGGTATTTATGCTAGTTTACGTGGATTGTACAAGATATTCGTGATTTGATGCTTGGATCATACCTTACTATTAATAGTAACTTTTGTGCATGAACTTGATAATTCAATGATGAATTGATGGTATTAGGGTGTTTATGATGTTGATTAGGTGCTAGATTGTTCATATGAATGCTAGAGATCTTAGGTTGGATGTTGTTGTTCATGTCTTGCCAAAAGTAGAAACTTTTTGGATATGAATGGATGAATTATGCTAGTTTGATGTTGTTGATCATGTTTAGGTGTTGTTATGAACTTGAAATAGTATATTATTGATGAATTGTATACACTTTGTGTGTTTAGTAGATTTTGGGATATACTTTCCCAAAAGGGAAACTTTATTCTGGATGAACATTGGATATTGGGAATTGGAAATGTTCATGATATTAGGATCATGCTAGAATGATTGTTGTGGATGCCTAACGTGATAGAACCAGCTAATTAGGTTGCATGGAATGTTTATTTGATTATGTGTGATTTATGTACTTTGATGGTCATGCATGGTATTGAATGTTGATTAGTAACTAGGATATCATGTTTGGGACTGGAAATTGATCATAGTGATGTATGTTGTATTTAATGGACACGTTGAATGTGTTGTGGTTAGTATGGATGCTTATTTGGTAAATTATCTGTTTTAACCCGTATACGCTAATTCATGGTTATAGGTCATACAAGTAGGTTATGCATGATCTGACCTTTTATATAATGCATTAGAGGTGTTATGGGTACACTGAGCATGCTAGATATTAAGGACTTACCTAACTTGTATGATATTGCATAGCATGATGATCTAGGCCATGCATTGGGAATGTAGCACCATATGTGATGCATTGGAATATTAACCATGTGTGGTATATGCTCATGTCTGTTTAAATGGTTTACAACACTTAATATCACCAATGGGTCCAACGGGTCAACTGGGTCAAACATGTCTATTTTTCTAAAACCTTAAATCTTTGGTTGTAGTGCACTGAGGGTGAGACATATATGTATATACGTATATATACATACATACATATATATATATATACGATATATATATGTATATATATACGTATATATATATATACATATATATACGTATATATATACGTATATATATATATATACGTATATATACGTATATATATATATATATATATATATGTATTATACGTATATATATACTATATATATACGTATATATATACGTATATATATAGGTATATACGTCTATATATATACGTATATACGTATATATACGTATATACGTATATATATACGTATATACGTATATATATACTATATAGTATATATATACGTATTATGTATATATATACGTATATATATATATGGTATAGATATATATATACGTATATATATATACGTATATATATACGTATTATATACGTATATATAATACGTATATATATACGTATATATATAGAGTATATATAAGTATATATATATAGGATATATATATACGAATATATATATACGTATATATATATAAGTATATAGTGTATATATATATATACGTATACATATATGTATAATATATTCGAATACTATAATAATATATACGTACTATATATACATATAAGTATAATATACGTATATATATACATATATAATATACGTATACGTATATATAAGTATACGTATATATATACGTATATCTATAGTATACGTATATATATAAGTATAGTATATATACGTATATATATACGTATATATATATATATACGTATACGTCTATATATAGTATATATATATATAATTATATATATATATACGTATATATATGTATTATATATACGTATATATGTAAGTATATATTATTTATAAGTATATATATTATATATGTATATATAATAATATACGTATATATAGATATATACGTACATATATCGTATATATATATACGTTATAATATATATATTATATATATATATTATATATATATATATGTACGTATATATATGTGTATGTATATAATATACGTATATATATACGTGTATTATATACGTATATTATATATACGTTATATATATACGTATTATATATATATACACGTATATGTATATATATATACGTATATATATATATATAATATAACGTATATATATATATATATATTATATAAGTATATATAGTGTATATATATACGTATTATATATATACGTATATATAATACGTATATGTATATTATATACGTATATAATCGTATCTATATATACGTATATATAACGTATTATATACGTATATATATATATATACGTATATATTATTAATATACGTATATGTATATAATATATACGTATATATATACGTATATATGTATTATATGTATATATATATACGTATATATTATACGTATATATATACATATATTATACACGTATAATATTATTATATATATATATATATATATATATATATTATATATGTTGTGGTATGTATGTATGTATATATATACCATATAGACATATATACGTATATAAACGTATATATCTGCGTATATATATGTATATATACGTTTCCATATACCTACATATATATGCATATATATACGTATATATATACGTATATATGCGTATATATACGTATGTATATATATATATTATATACACGTATATATATATATACGTATATATGTATATTATATATATATATATATATATATATATATTATATATTATATATATATATATATATTCGTATATATATGCGTATATATATACGTATATATACATATATATATGCATATATATACGTATATATATATATGAATATATATACGTATATACATGTAAGTATATATACATATATACGTATATACATGTAAGTATATATACATATATACGTATATGTATATATACATATATACGCACGTATATAGACACTATGTACGCACGTATATAGACACGTATGTACACACGTATACCGCACGTATATACGCACGTATATACGCCCGTCTGTACGCCCGTATATACGCCCATTGAACGCACGTATATACACCCGTATGTACGCACGTATATACACCCGTATAACCCCGTATGTACGCCCGTATATACCCACGTATCTACGCCCGTATATACCCACGTATCTACGCATATATATACCGACATATATACGCACGTATATACCCGCATATATACGCACGGCTATACACACGTATATACGCACGTCTATACACACGTATATACGTACGTCTATACACACGTATATACGCACGTCTATACACCATGTATACCACGTATATCGATATGTGTATATACACGTATATATACACGTATATATATACGTCTATACGTATATATAAAACATATATATATATATCTATACACACACATATTTATATACGTATATATTACGTATATTATATATAATATGTATACGTATGTATATATACATATATAGATATATGCGTATATATATATGTATAAATATACATATATATATAGATATATCTATATATACGTTATATATACGTATACGTATATATACGTATATATACGTATATATATAATATATAGATATATATATGCGTGTATATAAATATACGTATATATACGTATATATATACGTAATATATATACGTAATATACGAATATATATATATACGTATATATACGAATATATAATATATAGTATATATATATACGTATATAGATATATATATATATATGCGTGTATATAAATATACGAGATATATATATATTATATATACGTATATATACGAATATATATATATACGTATATATATATATACGTATATATAAATATAGTATATATATATATATATACGTATATACGTATATATATACGTATATATATATTACGTATATATACGTATAATATATATATATATATATACGTATATATAGTATATACGTATATATATATATACGTATATATACGTATATACGTATATATATACGTATATATATATATACGTATATTATATATATATATATACGTATATATATATACGTATATACGTATATATACGTATATATATATACGTATATACGTATATATAGTAATAGATATATATACGTATATATATATACGTATATACGTATATATACGTATATATATATATATATGTATATATATATATGTATATTCGAAGATATATGTGTATATATATACATATGTATGTATATATATACGTATGTACGTGTATATGTATATACGTGTGTGTATACATATATATATATATACATATATATATATATATATATATATATATATATATATATATATATATATATATATATATATATATATATATATATATATATTGTAAGGCCCTGGTTCCCGGGCACCTTACGGTTGGTGTTTCATCGCACTAAAATAAACATTAAGTAAAATAACGCAGCGGAATTGATAATATATATTCTCATTTCATCATAAAAGCTTTTACATCATTGTCTTGATTACAAAATACAAGCTTTCTTTACATTGCCTAACTTTACTATGATTGCCGCTGAAGCATATGAAATCTGAGATTACCTAAGTAATCTCGTTATTCGAATACTCAGCAATCATAGGGTCATAAACAGTGACCTCTAATATAAAAATATAAAATTTTTACATTATAAAGAAGATTTCTTAAGTAATCCCTTTTATGGGAATCCTCAAGAAACCTTATAATAGCATGCAACATGATGTGTTGCGTGCATTATGGGCCCACAACACATGACGTTTCAGCAATATCAAATGGAGAATGCCATCCCAAAAGAGCTGAGTAGCCGCCTCGTGCCATCCCCAGCAATACTACCTGCCAACTGGAAACACATAAAAGGTTAGCGTTGCTGAGTGAGTTCTAGTTTTTATAATAAACATACTTGTTTTCATCAAAACCGTTCTTTCTTTACACGTGATCATGCATCGTACATACATATAGATAATCTCTTTATTATCTCTTTCATTCATTCGTTCGTTCGTCATACGTCATTATCTTTCACTTCTTATTTAGATCCTGTCAGGCTTTACCCACTTCATGGCACGCAGCCATGTTTACTGCTGTCGAATGACAAGGATCCCGTTACATCTTTTCTTGCACATTGGATATCTTTTGTACCACTACCATTTGCTTTACCTCGAACATTATTAGCTACCAGGCCGAAGTCATTAAATGAATAGCAAAAAGTATGCCACGGTACTAGAGGTAAGCGGTAGGGGTACCATACATATGGTCAATCACCAAGAAGGACCCGTTAAACTTATCCAATGTTTGCAAGACATCTTTCGTTCGTTCGTTCATTAATGCATGTGTTCATCATCTTTTACTCATTCGTTTTCATTAATACATGCATTCGTCATCGTGTTCCTCTTTCATTATCTTTCACTTTACGTTACATAATACTTCGTTCGTTCGTTCATTAATACGTAAAGCCATGGAAAGATATTCATACATTACTATAAGGAACACACACATCATACATACATCATCATACATAGCATCATACATACATCATCACACATAACATCATACATACATCGTCATACATAACATCAGACGTACATAGCCTACATCACCAATCATCACTAGGAACTTAATCAAATTCCATGTAAGGACTTACTCCCGTATCTTTCCCGAAACCGGGACTTAACTATGCGTCATCTTGAGTGCAGCAGCACTAACTGTCCCTCCTAAACCGTGGGGACTCATGCTAGGACCTTATACAACACATCGTGTCCACAATCATACCTTAAACATACAATACAACATTATACCCAAATGAGCCATACATACATATGTCAATAAACAAGTTTATATGTGTTCCAGCCCCAAAATCATTTAAACCAAGGAAATGAGGGGTCCTAGAACTCACCTGTGCTTGACAAGCAGCGTCTCTATCAAGCTGTAAAGATGTGGGTCACACTACCCCGCCTGCAGATAAGTTAACACTCAAAAGGGTTAATTTCTGCCTAAATTCGCTACTAGTTTCGCCCACAATTTCGCCCGTAATTTCGCCCATAGTTTCGCCAGGCGAATTAGCAGTTTCGCTGCTAGTTTCGCTGGGCAGCATTCTGCCAGTTTCGCTGGACAGATTCTCTACCTTGAGCGCCCAACTTTCGTTGGAATTCACTAGTTTCGCAATATCTATGGGTCAACCTGGGCATCGGCAGAGTCATCAGCGAAACTATAGTTTCGCCTTAGCGAAATTGTAGTTTCGCTGCAGCGAAACTGTAGTCTCGCTGGAAGTCCTCCCAGTTTCGCTGGACGAACTTACAGTTTCACTGGATGAGTCCTTAAATTCGCAAAACGAGCTGAAATTTACGAATCAGCTCATTTTAACCCAAAAATCCAATCGTTTCCACCCAAACCCTTTGTTGGGTCTGAAAGATAGTCTAATATTATCAACACAGTTAAAGTCAACAAAGTCAACGTCAACGGTCAAAGTCAACAAAAAAGTCAACACGACGCGTTCGGGACGAAGATTAGAAACAAGACGTTGAAGATATATTTGTCTAGGATGTTTATTGTTGATAAATATATTTTGTGTCGACAAAATATATTTAATCTTGTTTTTAGACATTTTGGGTTTTAATTGTAATTTCTAATTGTCATAGTTTAGGGTCCTAAGTGTAATTAGTAAATTGTCATTTACTATAAATAGTAAAGTATGGCAATTAGGGTTGAGAGCTTGAATGAGCTAGTGATTAGGGTTTCCATTTTCATATTTTTGGTAATCACATTTTTTGATCAAACAAGGGTTTTTGAGTTGTTCTTGAGGTGTTCATCTTTGTTCATCATAGTTTATATGTTTGATCCAAATCTTCATTATTGTTTGATTGATTCAAGAGCTCCTGGACAAACAATTTGGTATCAGAGCCAACTTGAATCAATTTCTATTGCTGATTTGAAGATTTTATTGCTGATTTTTGAAATTTCGTAGAGAGAGAAAATTGGGTTTTAGAGAGAGAAACTAGATCTGTGTTTTTTTTGTGTTCATCCATATCACTGTTTTGATCAGATCTACATCATTTCATAGCAGAAATACAACATTTGATATCATATTTTACATCTACAAATCGATTTCTACAAGAAATCGAAAAGAAATTTGAAGTTTGAAGGTGTTTCTCTCACACACACACTGTGTGTGTTCTTGGTGTTCTTCAGATCTTCAAATCTTCATTCAGAGAAGTTAGCCAGCGAATTTGCACCATTTTGAACGAAAGTTCACATTTCCGAGCGAACTTACTGTTCCGGCAAACTTGCCGGCGAAACTACCAGATTCCGGCGAAATTAGAAACTCCGACGAAACTATAAAAACCTGCGAAATTATGAACTTTCAAACTGCGAATTTAACAAAAACAGCAAAACCACCATAATTCAAAAACAGAAACGAAAAAGCACAAGCTCACTCACCCTGCAACTCAATGTTAACCTTTTGTTAGCATCATCATCATCTTCCAAACTCGCAGCATCTTTCCCCATCACTCACAACAGACTCACTCACCTTTACCGAACCGAAAAGAACCACCATCATAATTACCCTCGTCGCCATCTATATCACCGGCTGTAACCTAACAAACACAAATATACCACCACTGCCTCTGAAACCGTTGTACCCCACCGGAACCCCCGACTCCGCCGAGCCACCACCACCGTACCCACAACCATCACCATCGTCCACCCCCTGCAGTCGCACACACCAGATCGGAGCCCTAGCCCTCATCACCACCATCTCTTAAGCCATCACCAACCTACACCAACCTCCGATCGACCATCCACTGTCGACCGAACCCCCAAGCTTGACCATCGACGCCACCTACAGCCGGCGAACCGTCGACCCCCTTTCCCTCGACCGAAACCCCACTACCACCACCGCAACCTACCACCACCGCGACCTTTTTTATCGTGAACTACCACCACCGTGACCTGAACCAAACCTCGCAAACTCCTCCAGATCCCAAATCGCTCGGCGTTGTACCAGTCTTTGCAAACAAGCGACACAGAGTTCCGATCGGAATAGGAGTTGATTAGCGAGAGATTAGGGTTGAGAAAAGTTTGGTGTTACTGGATGCAGCCGAGGTGGATGAGGATCTGAGTGTAGAGGTTGAAGATGAAGTCGGGGGTAGGGTTGATGAGATCGGCTTCGGAGACGGAGGCGATTTGGGATTCGGCCAGAACTCCGATGATCTCTCGCCGGGGAGCCGAGGGTAGTCGAACTTCGACATCACTCTTGCTTCACTGCTTGTGTGCTTGTGTGTGAGAGAGAGAGAGAGAGAGAGTTCGAGAGATTGGGATTGAACAGAGAAAGAAAGCATTTTTTTATGTTATGGGGGTGTTTGAAGTCAAAGTGAACTTTAAGTTGTAAATCTAGGGTTAGGTTTTGAATATGATAAGTGGTTAATGGGTTGGGTTTTGTAGGATAATTTTTTTTCATTAGGCTGGGCTTTGTTAAAAAAATATATATATATATATATATATATATATATATATATATATATATATATAAATATTTTTCCCGGGGGAGAACTATTTTACAATTTTTGGGAAAAATATTTTTAGGTCGTTTAATTGTTTAAAAATGTCATCTTCAGAAGACCTTAAATCAGATAATCTCACAATGGCACAAAGTCGGTTTGACTGTTTTGCAGATACTAAGAATGAAACAACACTACTCATCAACTTTGATCGAAGTGCTGAAATCAAGGAATCAGAAAAAGAAATCAATCACACTTTGGTTGCTGAAGTGGTTGAAAGTGATGATGACTTCATTAAAAACTTTGATCCATTCAAAGAATTCTGGTGTGAAGCTCATGGAGAAGCTACCGCTGATAATGTCTGGTCAAGCCCGTGTGAAGTTCAAAAGGTCAAGGATTGTGAGATTGGTGAGAAGCTGGTTGGAAAAGCTGTTGTTCAAACTGGTTTGGTATGTGAAGCTGTGGTTCAGAAGGAAACAGTTGGGCAGGTGCCTAGGGATGTTGCTGAGAAACAGGTTGTCGCTAAGGAAGCTATGTATGCTGCTGAGGGTACAAGAGCTGAGGGTTGTGAAGCTGAGCAGACAAAAATGAAGATGGAAACAATGATTGAAGAAGCCAAGAAAGCAGCTGTGGAGGAGTACAAAGGGAACACTCCTTATTGCCAATGCGATCGTGCTCTCGCGGTAGAAAAACTGGTAATGGGTCTTCCTTATGATATTGTTGAAGACATGTGTTCCTCCGCATGCAAAATCCGTTTAGTTGGAATATACAAGGCTAACAGGTTGTTAATAGAAAATGAAAATGAATTGAAATGAAATAACAAAGAGCTTAAAATGAATGAATCAAAATATTTCATGAAATTGAGAGAAGCTTTGAAAGAAAACGAACATTTGAAGAGAACTCTTTTGAAAGAACTGTGAAGTCAATTACTTGACTGAACAAGTTACATTTGCTGAGTTTGAAACAAGAAAACTTAAAAATAAGTTGGAAAAATGGACTCTTTCGGGTATGAAACAGGAGGAATTATGCAAAAGACAAAGGGGGGCTAAAATCAAGACCGGGTTGGGTCATGAAGATAAAGCATATGTTTATCCTCCACCTAGTACTTTCTGTTATTCTCCTACACCCACTCCTCATCCTACAAATGAGTTGATTCAAGAGATTATTCAGAATGATACTAATAGTTTGCATGCAGGATTAGAAGGGGTTAATCTTAAAGAGGTGCGAGATGATTATGATTCTCCGACTGGTATGGGATATAGTAAACCGGATGCTGATAGTCAAGCTAATGATTGTTCAGTTCCTGTTATTTACAAGCATGTAACAGTTGTTTCTTCTAACTTCTTTGATAAGTTTAAAGCAGGTGAAATTCCTACTTATGAGCCTGTCAGGAGTGTGAAAGAAGAGATTGTTCAGGAATCTCCTAATCATCAAGCTACAACAACAGCAACACATTCAAATCCTATTAATCAAGATCCATTGGAAGCAGATTTGTGTCTACGAGACTGGATAAGCTCAGATGATGAATCAAACACAGAGGAACGTGTTGGTTCATCACAGGTCAAAATATCTCCTAAATTGTCAAGTCTCAAAAGCTTCCAAAAGCTGAATCAAGACCTATCCGGATCTCATCCCCAACTGCTAAACAAATCAGTAGTTCCTTCAAAAACTCAGCAGAAGCACTCACCATTTTTATCTTCCATCCATCAAGCTTGTCACAAATCTACCTCCAAGTCTACCAAGTCACCAATCTTACAAAAGGGTGAAACTCAGCTGAAACTCTCTCTGTCCTCATCTGTTACATCAAAAGGTTCTCATAAGAATGTCCAGTTCTCATCCTCTGGAACAACATCAGAGCAGGCTCCACCCTCTTCTAATGTCCACAGGACTACAAAGAACCAAAAGCCTTTCAAGGCTTGTTTTAGATGTGGAAAAGAAGGTCACGTGCTAAAGAAGTGTCCTCAGGTTCAAAGGAATGCTCTAGACGGTAAAGGCAACACGGGTTGCTTCTCTGGATCAAGAGGTAAACAACACATATCTTTGAATGGTTGGATGAAAAACCCTCCATTCAAACCTTTTCATGTGAAGCCGGTTTCACATGATACAAAGATGAAAATGACCAAAGCTTCAACACCAAATTCCTTTCCTTCTAGTCTTAAACAGAAAATGATTTCCAAATTTAATTCAATCAAATCCAAGTTAATTGAACCGAAACAAATTTGGCAAATTAAAAAGAAGGATACAGCAATCCCCGATTGTTTAAACGATTGTGTGCAGAAGCTGGTTACTTATCTTGATGAAAAAGGAACTGCCAGGACTACGATGGCCTGGGTTCCTCTTTCAAACTAATCTGTTTATGAGTGCAGGAACAATTCAGGAGGACTGTTAGTAATCCGGTTTACTGACAGAGATTGTTCCTAATTCAAATTTGAGGCGGAACAAACAGGTTAAGGTCATGGTATTTTATCCACAATCTGGATTTTTATCTGTATAATCACAGTTCTCACTTCACCATCTTTGCATATTTGTTGATAATTCATTTCTTATCTTGATAATCGGTATAGTTTGGAAGACTTTCTTTGGTAAATTTCTATTTTGGTACAGTTTTTTTTTTAAAAAATATATATATATATAAAATATATATAAAAAAATATAAAATAAAAAATATTCAAAAAAAAAATCTTATTAAAAAAAATAGGTTTGCTAAAATAAAAATTTAGAGGGAGAGTATATCAAATGTAAATAAAAATAAAAAGAGAACTGAGAACTTGATTCGAGATGATTGAGAAATGATTGTATATCATCTTGAAATGCTTGTTTTTGCATGACTTGTGTTTTTAAAATGAGAAATGATAGTAACTGATGCTGTTATCTGATTTACATCTTATTTTTAACTCAAAAATAATAGAAAAACAAACAGATTCTTTAATGATATGCTTGGTAGGCTCAGCCTGAAGAATAAAGTAGACAACAACATGATAATTTAAATTAAATATATGCTTAAGGATGTCTGGATTTACGCAATCATTTTGGCCTGCACAAAAACTGAGTCCCGACAAAAATTGGATTGAGAATTGATCTTTCACGCACCATGATACAAATCATATGAGTCATATCTTTGAGCCATGTTTAGTGTATTTATGTGTCTTGTGTTTGTGCTAATCTCCTCTGCTGTACGGTAGTACTGACCTGGAGTGATGATCTCCTTTGCTGTACGATAGTACTGACCTGGAGCTCTCATCGGCACATGATTAAATGGTCATCTCCTTTGTTATACGTGAGTATAGACCTGGAGCTCTTACCATTTTGATCTAGGTAGTGTCAAATCATCTAAAGATGAATTCATCACAGAATATAATATTCGGTTGATAATCACTTGCACTCTAATGCACAAGCCTTGTTCCATAAAGATCGTAACAAAATTCAAGAAATCCTGAGGTTGGGTGAGGGTTTTTGCCAAATGATTATGGGGTCCTAGCATTCTAAAGTCCTTAATCGAACCTTAACGAATCATCTGCTGCTTGTTGAAAAAGATAGGGCATGAGTTTAAGTGGACAAACATATCAGCAATCGTTATTGACCTGTTTAAGAATTTCAAAATCATTCAAAGACTGTAATTAGATTCAGTTATCAGTATGATCTCATTGCTTGTCGATGATTAATTTCATCTTTGTGCTAAAGTATATCTTGAGGATGTGATCTCATGATCGATTCAGTTCTTGGTAATTAAAAAAAAAATTAAAAATAATAATAATATAAAATACAAATATATATATACATACATAAAATAAAATTTAAAAAAAAACTATATTAAATTTTTCATTTCAAAATTCTTTTAGGTCTTCCATATTATGCTATTGAAATCATCTCGTATTTTCATGCACTTCACGGAAAATTGCACACACAAACGAACACGGGTTCGCTTGCTTTCATAAACAGATAAACACGGGTTTATTTGTTTTGTTGAAATGATCTAATTAGAAATGTCGAGAATGTGTTTGTGATTGTCTTGCAGATTTTGCTACAAGTGATGGCCGATCATCACATGAGCAATGAACCAGACCAGAGAACCTGTTCCTCAAATTTACAGAAGATACCGAGCTAGGAACCCTCCTCCTACATCTTCTGAAGCTCTCAGAGATTCAAGAAAGCGGTCTTTGTTATATCCAAGAGGATGCACACAATAAGGGGGAGCATGCAAAAAGGGGGAACTTGTGAGATAAAGATCTTCAGCAACAAAATTTGGGAAGCATCAGTCTAGGGGGAATATATTGTTGGACCTCAACATTGAGACTGAAGCTTACCAAATTGAAGATCAAGTTCAGTTGACTTATTGGTACTGATCACGATGAAAGACGTTGATAATAGTAGACTAAGGGGGAATATTGTTGGGTCTGAAAGATAGTCTAATATTATCAACACAGTTAAAGTCAACAAAGTCAACGTCAACGGTCAAAGTCAACGGAAAAGTCAACACGACGCGTTCGGGACGAAGATTAGAGACAAGACGTTGAAGATATATTTGTCTAGGATGTTTATTGTTGATAAATATATTTTGTGTCGACAAAATATATTTAATCTTGTTTTTAGACATTTGGGTTTTAATTGTAATTTCTAATTGTCATAGTTTAGGGTCCTAAGTGTAATTAGTAAATTGTCATTTACTATAAATAGTAAAGTATGGCAATTAGGGTTGAGAGCTTGAATGAGCTAGTGATTAGGGTTTCCATTTTAATAGTTTTGGTAATCACATTTTTTGATCAAACAAGGGTTTTTGAGTTGTTCTTGAGGTGTTCATCTTTGTTCATCATAGTTTATGTGTTTGATCCAAATCTTCATTATTGTTTGATTGATTCAAGAGCTCCTGGACAAACACCCTTGGGTTATCATCCAAGAAGCTATATCTAAGCTCATTACATGTTTTTTACCCTAAAACGTGTGTTTTGGGGCGATTTTTGCCACTTTAAAAACTCCAAAACCCAAATCCGGGTTTTTCACCAAATGAAGCAATTATACTACGTTTCTTACCTTGATTCTTGTTGTTTGGGAGTCCATAAACACCAGCCTTCGATTCTTGACCACCCGAGCCTCGATCTGGCACTTTCTCTCTCTACACTTTCTCTCTCTAGAATGGGCGTTTGAGTGAAAATGAGAGTTACTCAGCTGATCCATCTATTTATATGCCAGGCGTTCCCGCGACCCCAAACTCGTTAAACTCATGACCCGAGGGTTAACTCGGTGTAATACTCACAACCATTTTATATTTATTAAATGGTTTTTCGTCCGAGCCCATTATTATTACTTGAATCGCTTAGAAAATTTTCCGGGTGTTACAAGTCCACCCCCCTTATTTAGGTTTTGTCCCCGAAACCTGTTATTCTTCAAACAGATGTGGGTAATGTTGTCTCATCTCTTCTTCAGTCTCCCACGTAGACTCAGATCCCTTCCTGTGCTTTCACTGTACGCGCACAAGAGGAACCACTTTATTTCTTAGCCGTTTCTCTTTTCTATCGATGATTGCCACTGGTTGCTCCACATAGTTGAGCCGTTCGTCTACTTCGATATCCTCCAGCGGAACAATCATATCTTCATCGGCTAAACATTTCCTCAGATGAGATACGTGGAAGGTTGGGTGAATTCCACTCAACTCATCTGGCAATTCCAACCTATAGGCCACCTCTCCCACACGGGCTATGATCCGGAAAGGGCCTATATACCGTGGGCTCAGTTTGCCCCTCTTTCGGAACCGAATAATTCCTTTCCATGGCGAGACCTTCAACATGACTTGATCACCGACCTTGAACTCTATCGGTATTCGCCTCTTGTCAGCATACGGTTTTTGTCTGTCTTTCGCCGCCTTCATGAAGGCTTTGATCTTTTCTACCTTCTCAGTCGTTGCTTCGACTACCTCGACACCACCCAGTTCCCTCTGCCCAATGTCTCCCCAACATACGGGCGTCCTACATTTCCTACCGTACAACATCTCGTAGGGTGGCATGCCAGTGCTGGCATGATAACTGTTATTGTACGAGAATTCTTGCTAATGGCAGGTGGTCGTCCCAACTTCCTCCAAAATCGATCACGCATGCCCGAAGCATGTCTTCGAGTGTTTGGATCGTTCTCTCGGACTGACCGTCTGTCTGAGGGTGATATGCCGTGCTAATGTGTAGCCTCGTCCCCATTGCATCATGAAATCTCTTCCAAAACTTGGAGGTAAACCGGGTGTCACGATCAGACACAATAGACACCAGTACACCATGACGAGCTACAATTTCTTTGATGAATAGATCCGCCAATCTTTCAGATGAATACGTCTCGCGGATCGGTAGGAAGTGGGCACTCTTCGTCAGTCGATCGACTATCACCCATATAGCATCATACCCTTTCGGGGTACGTGGTAGTTTCGTGATGAAATCCATGGTGATGTGCTCCCACTTCCACTCGGGTATATCCAACGGTTGGATCTTCCCGTAAGGTTTCTGGTGCTCTGCCTTTACTTGTAAACAAGTCAGGCACTTACTCACATATTCCACCACATCACGCTTCATGCCTGGCCACCAATAGTCTTTCTTAATGTCTTGGTACATCTTGGTAGCACCGGGGTGAATGGAATATCGAGTCTTATGGGCCTCATCCATGATCTTCCCACGTAGATCCCCGTATCGAGGAATCCACACTCGCCCAAATCGGGTCTTAACACCAAGAGTGTTCTCACCCAGTTCTGTAACTAGACCTCTCATTCTTTCGGAGTTAAGACGATCTTCTTTCAAAGCCTCGTCTTGGAACTCCTTAACCTGTGTCATCACGTCAGAGGTCATAATTAGCTGATAAGCCTTCACCCGAATCGGCTCGGTCCTTTTCTTCCGGCTAAGGGCATCAGCCACCACATTGGCTTTGCCCGGGTGGTAATGGATCTCACAATCATAATCTTTTATACGCTCCAACCACCGCCTCTGCCTCATGTTCAGATCCTTTTTCTCGAAGAAGTACTTCAAGCTCTTGTGGTCTGTGAAGATGGTGCACTTCGTCCCGTATAGATAGTGCCGCCAAATCTTCAACGCGAAAACCACCGCAGCTAGTTCTAGATCGTGTGTGGGATAGTTGACTTCGTGGGTATTCAGTTGTCGAGATGCATAGGCTATCACCTTTCGCGTTGCATCAATACGCAACCTAGCCCAGAATAGGATGCATCCGAATAGACCACCAAGTCTTCATTTCCCTCGGGCAAAGTCAAGACAGGAGCTTGTGTCAGTCTTGTCTTCAATTCCTCAAAAGCATCCTCCTGTTCCCGACCCCACACGAACTTTACGTCCTTGCGAGTCAATTTTGTCAAAGGTGAGGCTATCTTGGAGAAGTCTTGATTAAATCTTCTATAGTAGCCCGCCATCCCCAAGAAGCTGCGAATCTCGGTTGGCGTCTTTGGTGACTTCCATTGCATCACGGCGTCAACCTTTGCTGGGTCCACCATTATTCCTTTTGCATTTACCACGTGGCCCAGGAATTGCACCTCGCGTAACCAAAAGGCACACTTGGAGAACTTAGCATACAATTTCTCCTTCCTCAGCGTCTCCAAGACCACCCGAATATGGCCGGCATGTTCTATCTCACTTTTTGAATAAATCAGGATGTCATCAATAAACACGATCACTGATTTATCCAGCATCGGCCGACACACTCGGTTCATCAAATCCATAAAAGCAGCCGGCGCATTGGTCAATCCAAAAGACATGACAAGAAACTCGTAGTGACCATAGCGCGTACGAAAGGTTGTTTTAGGGATATCATGTTCCTTCACTTTTAGTTGATGGTAGCCCGATTGAAGATCTATCCTTGAAAACCAACTGGCACCCTGAAGTTGATCGAACAAGTCATCGATCCTTGGTAAGGGGTATCTGTTCTTCACTGTCAGCTTATTCAGCTCGTGGTAGTCGATGCACATCCTCATACTACCATCCTTCTTCATTACGAACAGAACCGAAGCACCCCAAGGTGAGATGCTCGGTTGAATAAACCCCTTATCCAGCAGCTCCTACAACTGCTCCATCAACTCTTTCATCTCCGTCGGAGCCAAGCGATACGGTGCTTTTGCGACAGGTTGGGCACCCGGTATCAGGTCGATCTGGAATTCGATGTCTCGGTCGGGTGGCAATCCCGATAAGTCTTCGGGGAACACGTCTGGAAAGTCACGCACCACTGGTACATCGCATAGTTGTGCTGTTGGCGTCTCTGCATTCTTTACATAACATAAGTAGGCGCTACATCCGCGCCTCATACACTTTCCCGCCACCGCCATCGAGATCACCTTCGGAATCGTCGTAACTCGATCGCCATATATTATCACCGGACTTCCGTCGGTCGCCGTCAGTCTAATCATCTTCTTTCGGCACACGATATTCGCTTCGTAGTTTGCTAACCAGTCCATCCCTAATACTACATCAAATCCTCCTAGGGGCATCACATGTAACTTGGCTGCAAACCTATGGCCCAATAATTCTATGGCACAGTCTTCTATCACATCCGTAATCCTAGTAGACTTACCAATAGCAGTTTCTACGTCAAAGGACTCATCAAGGCATTTACTCCTAACAGGTGTTTAGCACAGAAGGTAGTAGAAATAAAACTCCTACTGGCACAACGTCAGGGTCCGTTCTAGCCTCCTCTTGCGTTATTATGAACGCCCTAGCCTTTGCCCTCGGTGCTTCTCCTCCCGTCTTCTTCTCCCCTGAGCCCTCAGCCCTCGGCTTCTTGCAATCTCTGCTCATATGATCACTTTCCCCACAGTTAAAACACTTGCCCATCCGGCAATCCTTGGCCATATGCCCAGTCCTCCCACACTTGAAGCAGATGTTGGATCCCCACTTGCACTCCCCCGAGTGCTCTCTCCCACATTGGCCACACTTTCTCAACCCTGCTCCTGTCGTGACCACCCGGCGGTCATCTACCCTTGCCTTCTTGCTACTCGTCGAGGTATCACCTCGACCAAACCTCTTTCTCTGCCAACTTTTCTCGCCACCTCCTTTCCTACCACCCTCAGCTTTCACCACCCTAGCCCTTTCATCGTATAGCCGCCCAGCCAGATCTACTGCCGACCTAAAAGTACTTGGTCGGGCAGTAATCAAGTGCGTGCGAATGTCGGCCGGCAGCCCCTGGATATACCGGTTGATCTTTCGAGACACCGGCGTCACCTGGTCCGGCACCATTCTTGCCATGTCATTGAATTTGGTGGTGTACTATTGGTGGGTCATCGTCCCTGCCTCCAGCTGCAGAAACTCTCTTTCAAAACGTGTGTTTTGGGGCGATTTTTGCCACTTTAAAAACCCAAAAACCCAAATCCGGGTTTTTCACCAAATGGAGCAATTATACTACGTTTCTTACCTTGATTCTTGTTGTTTGGGAGTCCACAAACACCAGCCTTCGATTCTTGACCACCCGAGCCTCGATCTGGCACTTTCTCTCTCTACACTTTCTCTCTCTAGAATGGGCGTTTGAGTGAAAATGAGAGTTACTCAGCTGATCCATCTATTTATATGCCAGGCGTTCCCGCGACCCCAAACTCGTTAAACTCGTGACCCGAAGGGTTAACTCGGTAAAATACTCACAACCATTTTACATTTATTAAATGGTTTTTCGTCCGAGCCCATTATTATTACTTTACTCGCTTAGAAAATTTTCCGGGTGTTACATATATATATATATATATATATATATATTTATATGTATATATATATACCCATATATACATAAATTTACGTATATATTAGTATATATACATGTATATATACGTATATATATACGTATATATATACGTACATATATATATGCGTATGTATACATATATATATATACATATATATACATATATGCGTATATATACGTATATATGTATATGCGTATATATACGTATGTATATATACGTATATATATGTATACGTGTATATATATACGTATATATATACGTGTATATCCATACGTATTTATATATCTATATATATACGTATATACGTATATATATACGTACATACGTATATATATATATATAGATACATATGCATATATATACATATGTACGTATATATACGTGTATACGTATATATATATCTATATATATACGTATGTAAAGCCCCGTTTCCGAGACGTTCACAGCTGGTCAATCATCTCACTTAAAACATATAATTATATTAACCTTACTAAAATTATGCAGCGGAAACACCTTAAACAAATATTTCATTTCCTTTAAATAAACACTTTTGCAAAATAATATATCGTTCATTACAAAATATCGTCCGTTCGTATTAAAATGCAAAAGTGTTATACACAAAAAAGTAGTCGCCTCGTGCCATCCTCAGCAATCACTACCTGCCAACTGGAAACACAAAAAAGTCAGCGTTGCTGAGTGAGTTCTAGTTTTATAAAACATTATATTACCTTTCATTCATTAAAACATTTTTTGTACTATCGCACGTGATCACACATTATACGTTCATCAAGGTAATAATTATTATCTTCATCATCGTTCGTTTTGCACATTTCACACGTTTCGCACATTTCGTACTTATCGCCCTTTTCGTACATTTATTATATTTTCACTTCTATCTAGGTCCTGTCATGTACTTAACCCCCCTCTTGAGCACAAAGCCATATCATCTAGGGTTAAGCGACAAGGACCCCCATATCACACATATAGAGTAGTCACATAGACTAACTCCCCCTATGTTTGTGAACTCTTATGGGTTATCCAAAATCACACACTACATAACACACAATAATTAAAATCGCATGTATTGGAGTAGTCACCAAGACTAACTCTTACTGTGTGTATGAACCCTTATGAGTTAGCCAAATTTGCACGCTGTAACACACAGTTGAACTAACAACTCAATGAATCGTGAACCTCCTTTCATTTTCTTGCAAGACTTCTCATTCGTTCATTACATTCCACTTTCATTATCTTAATTCTTTCACTTCGTTAAGATAACACTTTACGCTCCTTATCATAATCACACAACGTAAAGTCACGTCATCATATGTATTAAGGAACATATCATACAACATACATAATTATCATACATCAGGTCACATCATACATCACCCATCACATCAATATATGACTTCAAAAAGTCAACGAACATAACCCCCGGGAACCTCCCAAGTCAAAGCCTACATTACTCTTTTTCCCAAAAATCAGAAGATAAACTATGTCCTTTCGGGCGCATGAGCCCTATTAGGGTGTATGGACACTAGGGACGAATGAACACTTAGTCTCATAACTTTCGTGCGTATGAACCTCAGCCGCATGGCGTTCAGGCTCATGGACCTCAGTCGCATAGTGTTCAGGCGCATGGACTTCAGTCGTATGGCTTCCAGTCGTTTGACCTTCAGTCGCATGCCATTCGGCCGTATGGCCTCCAGTCGCATGCCATTCGGTCTCATGGCCTCCAGTCGCATGCCATTCGGTCTCATGGCTCCCAGTCGCATGAGCCCTAGCTGGGTGCAGAATGTAGTCTTCTTTGAACCCGAACTGCAATTTCGGCCTCCATCCCCTTTTCTAACCAGTTCTAGGCTAAAACCAACCATCCTTAGCCTTAGAAGCACAACCACAACATCATTCAAGCACAACCAAGCCCGAAATCCAACCCCACCCGAGTCACACACATACACATACACATACAAACGGGTTTAACACCCCATACAACAAAATGATTTTCAGATGTGTTCCAGCCCCAAAATCAGTCAAAAATGTATAAACGATGGGTCCTATAACTCATATTAATAGCATTTTCGAGTAGAGCTTCCTACAAACCCTCTTAACTTCGAGTTTTGCACCTTTATTTCTTCAAAAACCCGAAATTTTCCCTATTCTCCCTTCCTTTCTCCTTGGCCGATTGAAATGGTGAATGGGAGAGGGGACTGGGTTGCCACTCCCTTATACCCACTCTTCCAAACCTTTTCTTCTTTTTGGCAAGATTGGTCCCTCAACTTGGACTTTATTTCTTTCTTTCTTTTTATTCTTTCTTTGGCTTTAAAGGAAAATAACGGGTGTTACAAGTCCACCCCTATATAGGTTTCGTCCTCGAAACTTATTATTCCTCAAACAAACATAGGTAATGCTGTCTCATCTCTTCTTCAGTCTCCTACGTAGACTCGGATTCCTTTCTGTGCTTCCACTTTACGCGCACAAGTGGGACCACTTTATTCCTCAATCTCTTCTCTTTACGGTCAATGATTGTCACTGGTTGCTCCACATAAGTGAGCCGTTCATCTACCTCAATGTCTTCTAGCGGTACAACCATGTCCTCGTCTGTCAAACATTTCCTTAGATGAGATATGTGGAATGTCGGACGAATTCCACTTAACTCTTCTGGTAACTCCAGTCTATAGGCCACCTCTCCTACTAGAGCAATGATTCGGAAAGGCCTTATGTATCTTGGGCTCAGCTTGCCCCGCTTTCTGAACCGATAATGCCCTTCAAGGTGAGACTTTCAACACAACTCTATCACCCACATGGAACTCAATCGGTCTACGTCGTTTATCAGCATACGACTTCTGTCTGTCTTTGGTCGCCTTCATGAAGGCTTTAATCCTTTCCAACTTCTCAGTCATAGCCTCGACCACTTCGACGCTCCCTAACTCTTTATGGCTGATATCACCCCAACAAACAGGTGTTCTAGATCTCCTACCGTATAGCGTCTTATGAGGAGGCATACCAATACTGGCATGATAACTGTTGTTATATGAGAACTCAGCTAACGGTAATTGATCATCCTAACTTTCTCCAAAATCAATGACGCATGCCCGAAGCATATCTTCCAGTGGCTGAATCGTCCTTTCTAGCTGACCATCCATCTGAGGATGATAAGCCGTGCTGATATGTAAACTCGTCCCCATTGCGTCGTGGAATTTCCTTCAAAATTTAGATGTAAACCGGGTGTCACGATCGGACACAATTGACACCGGCATACCATGAGGAGTTACGACCTCTTCAATGAACAGATCTGCCAACCTCTTAGATGAATATGTCTCGTGAATTGGTAGGAAGTGAGCACTCTTCATCAAACAATCAACAATTACCCATATAGCATCATACCCTTTCATGGAACGCGATAGCTTCGGAATAAAATCCATGGTGATGTGCTCCCACTTCCACTCCGGTATATCCAATGGTTGAATATTCCCATACGGCTTTTGGTGCTCGGCCTTCACTTGTAAACAAGTAAGGCATTTACTCACATACTCCACCACATCACGCTTCATACCCGGCCACCAATAGTCGTTCTTCATGTCTTGATACATCTTTGTAGCACCGGGATGAATAGATTATCGAGTCTTATGAGCTTCATCCTTAATTTTCACGCATAGATCCCTAAAACGAGGAATCCACATCCGCCCAAATTGGATTTGAACACCGAGTGTGTTTTCACCCAATTCCGCAACCAGACCTCTCATCCTTTCAGAGTTAAGATGATCTTCTTTCAATGCCTCATCTTATAACTTTTTGACTTGCTTCATCACATTAGAGGTCATAATCAGCTAGTACGCTTTCACCTGAATCAGCTCGGGTCTTTCCTTTCGGCTAAGGGCATCCGCTACCACGTTGGCTTTGCCCGGATGGTAATGGATCTCACAATCATAATCTTTATTAGCTCCAACCATCTTCTTTGTCTCATATTAAAATCTTTCTGCTTGAAGAAGTACTTCAAACTCTTATGGTCGGTGAATATGGTTCACTTCGTCCCATACAGGTAGTGCCTCCAAATCCTTAATACAAAGACAATTGCTGCTAGCTCCAAATCATGAGTAGGATAGTTAACCTCATGAACCTTCAACTATTGGGATGCGTAGGCTATAACTTTTCCTCTCTGCATTAACACACAGCCTAACCCCTAGTAGGTAGCATCACAATAAACCACCAGATCTTCACTTCCATCGGGTAATGACAATCAGGAGCTTGAGTCAACCTCACCTTTAATTCCTTAATTGCCTTCTCCTGAGCTTGACCCCACACAAACTTTACATCCTTCCGGGTCAACTTGGTTAGTGGAGAAGCGATCTTAGAGAAGTCTTGAATAAACCTTTGGTAGTAGCCCCACAAACCCAAGAAACTACGGATCTAGGATGGCGTCTTTGGAGACTTCTATTGCATCACCACCTCCACCTTTTCTGGATCCACCATAATCCCCTTCGGATTCACCACGTGAGCCAAGAATTGAACCTCGCACAACCAAAACGCGCATTTGCAGAACTTGGCATACAACTTCTCCCTTCTTAACGTCTTTAACACCTCTCGAATGTGACCGGTATGCTCTATCTCGCTCTTCGAATAAATCGGGATATCATCAATAAAGACAATCACTGAATTATCCAACATCTGCCGAGACACTTGGTTCATCAAGTCCACAAAAGCAGCTGGCGCATTGGTTAATGCAAATGACATAACGAGGAAAGCGTAGTGACCATAAGGCGTGCGAAAAGCTGTTTTAGGAATATCCTGCTCTTTCACCTTTAGCTGATGGTAGCCAGATCAAAGATCTATCCTTGAAAACCAACTGGAACCTTGAAGCTGATCAAACAAATCATCAATCCTCGGTTACGGGTATCGATTCTTCATCGTCGACTTGTTCAGCTCACGGTAGTCTATACACATCCTCATGCTACCTTCTTTCTTCTTTACGAATAAGACCGTGGCACCCCAAGGAGAGATACTCGGTCTAATAAACCCCTTATCAAGCAGCTCTTGTAATTGCTCCATCAACTCTTTCATCTCAGTTAGAGCCAATCGATACGGTGCCTTGGCAACAGGTTGGGCACCTGGTATGAAATGAATCTGAAACTCGATCTCCTGGTCAGGTGGCACTCCTGGAAAGTCTTCAGGAAACACATCGGGAAAGTCGCACACAATCGGTACATTAGACAGTTATGGTGTTGGTGTATCCATATTCTTTCACGCCTCATGCACTTTCCCACCACCGCCATCAAAGTCACTCTCGGAATCATAGTGACTCGATCACCATAAACCATCACAATACTCCCGTCAGGCACTGTTAACCGAATCATCTTCTTGCAACACACAATGTTTGCCTCGTGGTCGGCCAACCAATCCATCCTAAGAACTACATCAAACCCACCTAAGGTCATCACGAATGGTCTAACCAGAAACCTCTGACCTTCTAATTTGATGCCACAGCCTTCTATCACCTCAGAAATCCTGGTAGACTTACCTATAGCAGTTTCTACATCGAAGGGCTTATCAATACTTCAACTTCTAATGGGTAGCTTAGCACAAAAGGCAGCATAAATGAAACTCCTACAGCTCCAGAATCAAATAACTTAGATGCAAGAGTTTGGTTTACTAGAAAAGTACCTGACACCACATCAGGGTCCGTTCTAGCCTCCTCCCGAGTCATCGTGAAAGCTTGGGCGCTTGCCCTCTGCCCTTCTCCTCCAGCCTTCTTCGCTCCCGAACTTTCAGCTCTTGGCTTCTTGCAATTCCTGATCAGATGACCATTTTCCCCACAGTTATTACACCTTATAACTCCACAATCTCTTGCCATATGACTAGGCTTCCCACATGTGCAGCAGATATATGATCCTTATTTGCATTCTCCTGAATGCTCCGTCCCATATTTACCACAACTTTTCGACCCTACACCAGATGTGACCACACGGCGGTCATCCACCTGTGCAATCTTATTGCTCATCGAGGCACCACCCCGACCAAACCTTTTCCCATTCCAGTTCCAGTCACCTTCATCTTTCTTACTCGCGTCAACTGCCACCACTTCCCGCTCATCATACAATCTTCCCGCCAGGTCAACCACCAACCTAAACGTGCTCGGTCGGGCAGCGATCATGTGCCTATGGATATCCACCGGCAAGCCCTGTATGTACCTCTTAATCTTTCGTGACAGAGGCATCACTTGATCTGGCATCAACCGTGCCATTTTATTGAACTTGGTGATGTATTGCTGATACGTCATTGTTCCCACCTCCAGCTGCAGGAATTCCCTTTCCACCTTGTCCATCTCTCGGTGAGGACAGAACTCCTCAATTACCAAACTTTTCAGCTCTGCCCACTTCATCCTTCGAATTGCCCGACTACCCTCGGCTTGGACAATATTGTCCCACCAACATAGAGCCGAGTCCACACACGAATAGGCAGCAAACTTCACCTTCTGGTCTTCTTGGTACTCGCTGATATTTAGAACAGCTTCCGTTTCCCTCACCCATCAGTGTGCAGTAGCAACAGTGCTATTACCATCAAAGGTAGGGGGCTTACACCTTTGAAATGCCCCGTAGTTACAGCCTCGTGCCGGCTCCTGCACAGGCTCTGCCTCCTCCTCTTCATCATCGGAGAGAACCGTCTCAGTCTCCGGTTGCTCCTGTCCTCCCGAGGACCGGTTCCCCTCCCTTCTTTACCTTAATTACTTCAGTCACAACAGATGGTAGGATCGTCTGCATGACCTCATGAACTTCTTCCATAACAGCCTCCTTTACTGAGGCTCTCAAATTGGCGCTCTCATCTCCACCCTCCGGATAAGGGGTCTCGGGTCCTTCATGAACCACCTTTTCAACTCTAGGCCTGCCTCTTTTTGGCCGCGGTGCAACACCAAGTCCACCCTGCGAAGCTTTAGATGATCTACCACCAGCCATCCTCTAACACACACTGAAAGATTCAAACACCAACACGATCATTCAAGGGAATAGCTCAGTTTATGTCAAGTATAGTAAGTCCCTAATTACAGTGTCTAGTTGTGATTAGCCACTTACTTTACTCTTCATATCCCGAGCATTACCTATCCTAACTACATCAGTATCTAAATCTACAGACAACACATAACCCACATAACATATGCATGTAATACTGGTTAACATTTAGAAAATACCTGATGGCACGCAATTACTCAGACTGGCATCCCTTCCCTTTCCGTCCCATTTTTAGTTTAAGTTTAGGTTAATTTTGAAAATTTTACCTGTTTCACTTAAACTTTGGCTCTGACAACAATTTGTAAGGCCCCGTTCCCGGGAAGCTCACAGCTGGTCAATCATATGTGACATCCGTCACCGAAAGGTTCGTTATTTTATGTGACTTCCATTAACCTTTCTTTGATCATTCATTCTTTATCTTTATAAACTATTCATGTGGTTATTATCTTTGCCTTATCATCATTTTGCTTGTGTCCTCGTCGTTAGCGTTGCCTCATTAAAACTTTTACAATCATCATTATTGTCATTATTAAACCTATCATTATTATTTATTATTATTACTATTGATAAAACCCTTGTTAAAATACCAATATCATCATTTATATTTTTATCATTATTATAATTAACCGAATTCGGGTCAATTTAATTAAAACAAACATGGAACTTGGAGAATTAAAGCGCATGGACTAAATGTGACATTTTGCCAATCTTGGGTTGTGTATAAAAACCTCTTTCCAGCCCTAATCCTAACCCTTCTCCTTTCTTCTCCTCCCTGTCGCCCCTTCTCCCTTCCCGTACGAACCGACCTTTTTCTTCGCGATTTCACCGGCAAAACTTCGGCACCGGCCGAATCTACATCATTTTCACAGGTAGACGACCTTAGTCATCCCTTTCCTTACTTATTTTTGCTGTCCTTCAAAGGGTTTCGGGTGCTCAGTGCGAAACTGAGCGTATGAGGTTGTGAGGTGGTGTGTGATGTCTTTTATGTGTCCTCCTTGTTTGTGTGTGTGTGAAATTGTTGAACCAAAGAACCAATGAGCCAGATCAGAAAAACCTCTAAGTCCCACAAGACATCACAACAACTGCTAAAAGCATCATCAGCTGTTTGACAAAGTCTGAAAGCCTCAACAGCTGAAGATCAAAGTACTAAAGAACATCAGCTGAAGACTCAAGTACTGAAGACTGAAGACTCAAGACTCAAGTACTGAAGACTATCAGCTGAAGATCAAAGTACTGAATATCAACAGCTGAAGTACAAAGACTGAAGACAAAGACTGAAGACATCAGCTGATGATAACTACTGAAGTCATCAGCTGATGAAACATCTGAAGTTAAAGTCTGAAGATAAGCGCTGAAGCTTCAGAGTTTATCACAACAGCTGAAGAAGTATCCTTCATTTGTTGTGATGGTTTTCCTTTCAGATTTTTCTTTTCAGTAGTTGTAATTTTCTATTTCAATAGTTTGTAAAATGGCTGAAGAGTATGTTCTTCAGTCATTGTAGTTTTCAGTAGTTTCTTTTCAGTTGTTGTAATAAGTTTAACACTTAGTATTTTGTAAGAAGATGTCAGCTGTTTGACATCTTCAGTAGTTTAGGTAGTTTCAGTAGTTTGTTAAAATAACGGTTTGATGTCACTATCAAGTGACATCAGCTGACGTCATTCTTCCTATAAAAGGAAGATGACCTAATTGTAATCCTTACCGAAGCGTGTGATATAATAAAAAACACCTTTTGGTAGAATTCCTCTCTTTCTCTATAACCTACTGTTACATTGATATATCTTTTGTGTTCTTAGTATAATTTGTTAATTCTTGTGCTAAATCCGCTGCGAATACAACCTAATTGATCAAACTAGAGGCTAGATCCTTTCAAATGGTATCAGAGCGGGTTAATCATTGATCGATTTAACAATTGATCATTGAAATTGCTCTTTTGCTATCTATGTTTGATCGAATTAGCAAATTTGCAAGAATCGGTTATAGAGATTGAGTTTCTGCTGCTTCTGGCCATTAAACTTGATGTTCTTGTGGTTTTGAGCTAGATTTGTTTTGTTTAACTTGAATTTACTTGAAGTCTGAGATGGCGACAACATCTCATAATCCTCACAATACTGGCTCCTCAACAAAGCCTCGGATGCTTGTGAGGAGTGAGTATAACATATGGCAACGTCGTATGCCCATCACTTGTCTATCAACAGTGCTGGTTGTTGGAAGTCAGTGGTACATGGACCAGACAAGCTATGGTGAGCGTTCCTGAATCAAATGAGAAGGTTCCGAAGAAACCTGATCAATATTCGGACGAAGATCTAAAGCTGTTCGAAATTGATGCTAAAGCCCATGGAATTCTGGCCATGGCACTGCCTAATGAGATCTATTCAGGGCTTCTGCATCATGAAACTGCTCATGATCTCTAGGTTGCTCTGAAGGAACAATTCGGAGGAATCAATGAGGTCTTAGCAAATACTAGGGAAATCCTCGCCCAACAATATGAGACATTCTCTCATAGGAAGGGTGAGACACTGACTCAATAGTTTGAGCGATTCTCTTGTCTTATTTCTGAGCTGAAAATGGTTAAACAAGAGTATTCCAATAGTAAGATGAACAACCATTTCCTCAGATCCCTGCCTGAGAGATGGGACACTTATACCATTGTCCTACGCTCCAGTGCAAATCTAGATACTCTATCTCGCACCCAACTTCATGGGAAACTGCTTACATTTGAGAGAGAGAGATAAAGCAGAAAAGGAAGCTGTCATCATCTGGTAAGCTCACTGATGACTTTGTATCAGGTAATACTGCACTGATAGGTCAAGAGTCAGAATATGCTGCATGAGAGAATGCCTATGATGAGCATATTGATTTCTCTACCAATTCTGAACATGCTTTTGTTTGTGTTGATAGTAGTTCAGGAGGTAGCAGTGATAACCTGTGCTTTCTGATAGAGGACTTGAAGGGCATTCCAGAAGATGATCTGGAAGAGATGGATATTTTGAGTCAAATAGCAATGATAAATATCAGATCTCAAAAGTTCTACAAGAGAACTGGTAGGAAATTTCCTGGTCTCTCTGGCAAAACCAAGGTTGGTTTTGACAAGAGCAAGTTGAGGTGTCACAAGTGTCATAGGCTTGGACACTTTGCTAGAGAGTATAGATCATCTGGATCTAACTCCTCTGCACCCTTTGTGACTTTCCCAAGCAATAGCTCACAGAACAAAGGGCAACATTCCACCAGTTCTGGTCATCCATCACAAGCTCAGTCATCACCTGCATACTTTGTTCCTCAAAGTCCTATGCCATATCCTTACCCCTGCTTCTACATGCCACAGACCAGTCAAGTTCAAGCACCCATTGCACAACAACCACATGCTCTTCCTATGCCTCAACCATCTCAATCTCATCAACAATCTCAACCTCAACAACACAGCTTTTTCACCCCAGGAGTTGTTCACTGGAGCAGTTTACCAAATGATATGTCTGGTCATGAACAACTGTTTCCTGGTGCTGGTCAACATGGTGGTGACAATCCTTTTGGGAACCTTGCTCTCATGGCCCTGGAGTCACTGATGGGTCATCCTCCAATGCTTCATCACATGTATCTTCTGAGGCCAAAGCCAAGCTATGTTCTGAATCTTGCATAGCTGCAGTTGCATCTATTAGAGAAGCAAATATAGCTTTAATTAATAAAAATCTTGAGCTAGAGCAAACCCTTTCCAAAAGAAAAGCTGAACTTGAGTCTGTGGTTAATGATAAAAATGATGAGATTTATAAACTTAAATCCCAAATCAAAGATGATAAGGCTAGGGAAGAGGTACTTCTAGAGAAGTACAGAGACCTCAAGGAAACACTTGCAGGTACCCAGGTAGAGTCTGATCGCTGGGTGCAATCCTGCAAGGGTTTTGAAATGCTTCTGAGTAAGCAATCAGCTTCCAATGTGAAGTTTGGCATTGGTTATAATCACACTGCTCCTCCAACAGATTTTACTTCCAGAGCAGAAGTAGAATCTGATGAAGAAAGAAATAACCAATCCTTCTCATCATGTGACCTACTATCTGATACAACACCATCAGAGGTTGAAGTCAGCATTAATTCCTCATAAAACCAATCAGTTGATGCTACAACAGCTTGATAGTCAAATGCTGACTATCACATGATCAAAAAGTTGATCAACTCAGGTGTTGTCTCTAAAAGTACTGAAAGTACTGGAGAGTAAGTGATAACACCTGAAGTTCAAACCCCAACTACTGCCAGTACTGAAGGGAAGAAAACTGCAAGTAGAAAGGGTTTGAAAACTACTAAAGAAGATATCAGGAAAGCATGTACTGCAAAGAAGAAAACTGCAAGTACGGATAGCAAATTGCTGAAGAACAAGTCTTCAGTAGTTTCATCTTCTTCAGTAGATGATCAACTAAAGATGAAGAAGAAGCCATGTGAAATATGTGGCTTGTTCAATCATCTTACTGATGATTGCTGGTACAAAAAGGGCTCCAAACTCAAACAAAATAAGATAATTAAAGAGAAAATGAATGTAATGAAAACTGAGTTTGAGACCAAGTTTGTACCAGCAACATAAAAACCTGAAACCCCTAAGTCCAAGAAGAAATCCAAAAAGAAAGATGGGGTTAATCAGGCAACAGCTAAGGTTGCTTAAAAGAAGATGGTGCAACACAGGAATCCATGACAAGCAAGCCCTAATGTGTCTGATGAGCTAAAGGCTTTATCACAAAATCAGACACAACTTGTTATGATGGTTCAACATCTAATGGGAAGAGTCAACCAATTAGATGCTCCAGTGCTGAAACCACAGAAAAGGAAATCCAAGCCAAAGGATTCCTCTTCTACACCATCTCCTTCACCTCAGGCTGTCACACACAACAAACCAGTTAGTGTCACATCTGTTGATGAGAACAGACCCAAAACCAAAAAAGTTTAGGTCTCAAAAACTAACTTGTTGTGATGATTGCAGGGTTCTTCAGCATGCAAAAGAAGCATCTGGTATGTAGACAGTGGAGGATCCATGCATATGATAGGGAGCAGCTCTCTTCTTAATGACTACTCTCAAGTAAAGAAGGGGTCTGTCTTTTTGGCAATGATGCTAAGGGTTACATGATAGGCAAAGGCTTTGTTTCCAATGGGGAAATAAGGTTTGATGATGTTAACCATGTGGAGAATCTCAAGTACAATCTCTTGAGTGTCAGTCAAATGTGTGATAAAGGCCATGTTGCCCTTTTCACTAGCCAGAACTGTCGGATTCTGTCATCCAAAGTTCTAAGTTTGATTGACAAGGTGTTGAATGAATATACTCTCCTGAAGGCCAACAGGACAGGAAGAGTATATGCCTTACATCTTTCAAAGAAAATTGATCTAAAAGGCCATCCTTGTGAATTCTCCAAGGCTTCTCCTCAAGAATCTACTCTATGGCATAAAAGGCTGGGTCATGTGAATCTCAAAAACATGAATCAGCTGATACACCGTGTTTTAGTAAGAGGGTTGCCTTTGAAGGAGTTCAAATATGAAGACAACTGCACTGCTTGTTTCAAGGGAAAACAACACAAAGTCTCATTCCCTCCAATAGAAGAACCAAAGTCCAATGCCTGCTTGCAACTTTTGCACATGGATCTTGTTGGTCCTGTCAGAGTGATGAGCGTGGCAAAGAAGAAATACTGTCTGGTAATTGTGGAAAATTAGATTTGTATGGACTTTCCTCCAAAGATGAAGCTGCAAAAGCTATAATGAACTTTGTGTTATATGTGGAGAAGCAGTATTCCCTTCCAGTCAAGTGTGTGAGGAGTGACAATGGCACGGAGTTTAGAAATCACACACTTGATGAATTCTATCTGTCAAAGGGAATCAAAAGGCAGTTCAGCATTCCAAGAACTCCTGAACAAAATGGAGTGGTAGAGAGAAAGAACAGGACCCTCATTGAAGCTGCAAGGTCAATGCTGGCTGACTCAGGATTGCCACTGACCTTTTGGGCCGAAGCTGTCAACACAGCTTGCTATGTGCAGAATAGAGTATTAGTGAATCAGAGGTTGATAAAGACTCCTTATTAAGTACTTCATCATTTGGCTCCTTTGATCTCCTTCTTTAGAGCCTTTGGGTGTCCTTGTTTCATTCTCAACGCAAGCAATCCACTCTAGAAGTTTGCATCAAAGGTGGATGCAGGGTATTTTGTTGGTTATTCATCAACTTGCAAGGTATACAGAGTTTTCAACTACAGAACAAAGATGCTTGAAGAGACTTTGCATGTGAATTTAATGAATCTCCAAAGGACAAGATTCCACAAAACCCTATGGAGTTATTTGATCTGGACATACTGCAATATGTTCCTTATCAACCTCCAGCTGTTGTTCCTGTCAACAGTTCTCCACCTGGTGGTACTGATGATGATGTAGCCAGTACTCACCTTTTCAGGTTTAGTGACCACCTGTCTGAGTCAACTAAACCTGATGCTCCTGTAGCTTCAGTAGCTCCATCCACAACAAATGCTGATGAGATTTCTGAATCCTCTACTTCATTTGAGTTACCATCTCCTACTTGGTTTCAAGAATCTACATCACCATCTGTTGCCGCTGAAGGTCCTACAAATAGTTGCACTGATCTTATTATCTATCAAGAGCTGAAGAATCACCCAATGTCTCAAATCATTGGTGATATCAATGCTGGAGTTTCAACCAGGAGTCAATTGTCCAATTTTTGCTTCTATGCTCTCTTCATCAGTCAGCAAGAGCCAAAGAATTATCATGTTCCACTAAGAGACAATGGATGGGTTGAAGCAATGCAGCTTGAGTTTCTTCAGTGCAAAAAGCAGCAAGCGTGGGAGCTTGTTCCTTTACCCCAAGGTAAGTGTGCAATAGGCACTAAATGTGTTGGGTTTGTTAGAACATAAAATCATAGTTTAACCATTTAAACTTTCTGAAAATGCAGCGGATATATAGCTTTATAAACATGTTTATAAGATGAAAATTATGTTCTTAAGGTGACCATACAAGTGTATAAAACAAACCCATAAATCAAATGATCATTATATGTGAATAAACATGCTATGTGTACATAAAAACAACACAATATGACAGCCACAAAGGGGCTGCCAAAACTACCTTTCCAGCAGCAAGATTCGACCAAAGGGATGGAGATGAGGCTGAAAAAGTGGCCAAAACTTCAAATTTAGAAGTCCTCTAGTGTTCACTCCCACAAGGCTCTAAGTAAACATCATGGTTCCTTGGATTTGGACACCAAAACTCCAAAAAGTAAGCTGCCAAAAGGTCTTCATAACCGTGAACTTTCAGCAGCAATGTTGATGAGATGGGAGGATGAAATTGACCAAGATTCCAAGAGGAGGAACCCTCAAGTGTGTATACCCCAAGCTTATATGCAAACTCCTCTTCTTGCTTGGTAGAAAACACCAAAATGAACACAAAAATTGCTCATCAAAACTTCCATAGCTGCTGCCTCTTGTTCGTAACTTAGAGAGAGAAAGGAGAGGAGATTTTGTTATGTTCAACTTTGCATGTATGGAAGAGTCATATATCTAGATAGTGGACTAGTCTATTGTAGTCTACAAGATAGTGGAGAATCTCTCTTGTATTAAGAAAAGTGTTAGTGGAAGATGGAGTGCAATGATACAAAAAAGGGGGATGGTTGAATGCTCTTAATACAAGAGATTCCCACCCAAATTTTCATCCACTAATTTGTATAAACTAGTCCCTTTTATTTGTAAAAGTTTCATCCACTAATTTTTATAAACTAGTCCCTTATAAGTTGTACAATTAACTTTTAATTGTATAACTTATACACTCTTCTATTATTTAATGTTATCTAACTAACTTAAATAACACTAAGTAATATTTTGAACAAAACATCCTAATAAGTTGTTCCATCTCACATGTAACTTATTTAGAAAACCCATTTTCTAAATTGGTGTAAATATTTTATTGCATGATCATATCATCAATTAAATATTAATTGGTGTTTGCAAAGCTTGTTATTGGGTATAACCCGACTTGGATCATAACGTACTAACCACATAAATATTCTAAGTGTCTTGGGCACATAGAATCCTACAATCTCCCACTTGCCCAAGATTCATAGAAGATTGATGCAAGCAGTAAATACCGCCTAACAACGGTTTACTACCCTTAATACGCATGACTTATGGCCATTCAATTACATCATTCCATTCAAGTGCCCTACTTGAAATGATTTAGGTGAATAAATCATCTATCCTTTTGTTACAAATGTCATGTTAAATCCAAGGACACAGAATGATCATTCCGTATTGATTTAACTTAATCAGGCCTTAGACATCTAACTCTCAACAATAAGAGGAACAAATTCCATCTTGACTACATACGTTTCTCACAAACACCTCGTGTTATACCTGAACATACCCTTATGTACTGTCCACTATTTCATGACAGGTGAAGAATTAGCTCAAGGTATAATACTTGGTGAATATCAAAACCCAATATGTATCTCAGGTCGGAGGATACCAAATGATATTCGCCTTTACTCAAATTTACTTATGATCAATCAATAAGATTTCATGTAGTAAAATTTGAGATGCGGGTCAGTCCAATATTTGTATCTCACAAATATCTATGAACCTTGGTAGCAACCCATTGCTCTATATTCATCCTTATGAATATCAACCAATCCAAATTCATAATAGTCTTACCCTCACAGTTGTTCCCACAAGTCTGAACGACTACGGACATTTAGAGTAAATAATTTACTCATGGATTAAACATACTAAATTGGAACATTAATTGAAACATTATAACCAAATAATTTTACTCAAATAATAAAGAGTTCCACATATCTAAAATAGAAAATTTGATCAAGTCCAATCACTAGAATATCGAAGTCCTAAGGCACAAGTATGACTTTCATGCTTTGCCCTTTCGAGGAGCTTCATGAGTGGATCCGCAATCTTTTGATCAAAGTCAACTTTGCGAATACATATCTTTCCCTTTTCAACTTCATCCCTTATGTAGTTGAATCTCTGCTCATTGTGCCTAATCTTTTGATGTGCACGGGGTTCCTTGATTTGAGCAATCATACCCTCGTTATCACAAAAGATTTCTAAGGGGTCTTGAATGGTAGAGACCACCCTTAGATCGGCGATAAACCTTTTATTCATGCAGCTTCCAAGCTGCTAATGAGGCGGCTATGTATTCGTATTTTGTAGTGGACAATGTTACCCTATTCATAATGGAGACATACCCTGATTGTGATCGAGGATCATCTCGATCAGTTTGGAAACTCGCATCCGTGTAACCCTTTACAACGAGTTCCTCTGTCTCAGATTCGTATATCAGAAACATATCCTTAGTCCTCCTGAGGTATTTCAATATACTTTTAACAGCCATCCAATGGCTATTACCTGGATTCTGCTGATATCTTATTGTCATGCTTAACGCGCATGACACGTCCGGTCTTAGTGCATATCATCGCATATATGATGGATCCTATAGCAGACGCATATGGGATGTCCTTCATACAATCTTGCTCATCCTTTGAGCTTGGTATTGAGATGCACTCAATATTGTCCCTCTTTGAATAGGTACCATACCTTTCTTAGAGTTTTCCATCTTGAACCTTTTTAAAGATTTTATCAATATATGCACTTTGGTTTAGACCTATCAACCGCCTCGATCTATCCCTTATAGATCTTTATTCCTAAAATATAGGCGGCTTCACCGAGATCTTTCATGGAAAAACAATTTCCAAGCAAGGTTTTAACACCTTTCCATGGTTGGAATGTCCTTTCCATATAGTACTTTGTCATCAACATACAATACTAAGAATGTGATTACACTCCCACTAGCCTTTTATACACACAAGCCTTGTCAGTGTTCTTGATGAAACCAAATTTCTTGATCTCTTCATCAAAACGTTGATTCCAACTTCTCGATGCTTGTTTCAATCCATAGATTGATCGTTTTAACTTGCATACTTTATTAGGATGCTTTTGATCGACAAAACCTTCAGGCTGAACCATATGGACAGTCTCTTTGAGATGTCCATTAAGAAAAGCGATTTTGACGTCCATTTGCAAATCTCATAATAATAATGAGAAGCAATGGCAAATGATATCTTAATAGACTTTACCATTGCCACAGGTGAGAAGGTTTCATCATAGTCAACCTCTTGAGTTTGAGTGAAACCTTTTGCTTTAAGTATCCAAGTTTCCATGCATATTTGTTTTCTTCTCGAAAACCCACTTGCATCCAACCGGTTTGGAGTGGAGGGTCAACCAATTCCTAAACTTGGTTGTCATACATGGATTCCATCTCTACATTCATGCCTTCCAGCCATTTGTCACAATCCGAATTGGACATAACATCATGGTATGTAGTTGGCTCATCGGAGTCAATCTCATAGCATCCATCCATGAAAAATCCATATATTTCAGGTGGAATGCTAACTCTACCAGATCTATGAATATTTTGTGTGTATTGATCAACCTCTGGATCATCATCAACAACCTCTTGTTGATGGCTAGTGTCAACCAAACGTGTATCGGCTTGTGGATCTTGATCTTCATCAAATTCCATTGTTCTATGCGTCACTCCTTCCATAAGGAACTTGGCTTCCAAGAACTCTGCCCTTCGAGCAATAAATTCCTTTTGCTCTGTTGGATCAAAGAAGTAGTACCCTATACAGTCTTTGGGATATCTAACAAATATACACATAGTGGATCGACTTTCAAATTTGTTTTGGGTGTTAAGCTTAAAATAAGCTTCACTACCCCATACCTTTAAATATGATAGCGATGGAACTCTTTCCATGCCATATTTCAAAAGGTGTCAACGCACTTTCTTGGTTTGGGCCATATTCAAAATACGAGTCGTGGAGAGTAGTGCGAAAACCCAAGATGATAAAGGTGGTAAACTCATAGCCTTAATGAATTGAACCATATCCAAATAGGGTTCAGTTTCTCATTTATCAGAATGAAGAACTTAGATAGTTATGTAGAGTTGATTTTCTACTTCATTATTGAAGATTTTGAACATTTCAAAAGCTTCATTTTTATGTGTCATCAAGTGCACACAATAATAGCGACTGAAATCGTCGGTAACACTAATGAAGTATCTTTTCACCAATCTTTGTCATTGTCCTAAAAGGACCACATACATCCAAATGTATCATTCCTAATAAGTCTTTTGGTTTACACTTATCAAATGAAACATTTTCATTTGTTTCCAAAAGACCATTCTTTTGAAGTGTTTGAATCCAATTCTTGTTTATGTGACCAAGATGACAATGTCAAAGATAATAATAACTTAAACCGATTTTAGGTTTCTTGGTGCTTAATGTGTATAATGAGTTATTATAGGATGAATTATCATGAACTAATTCATGAATATCATTAAAAGGCATATCTTAAAATGAAATACATCATACATAAAACTTAATACCATTATATACAAACTTTAAATCATGACCATATTGTTTTAATAGAAAACATTAATTATGTTCCTAGTCAAACTAGGTGCATACAAAAGGTTTTGAGAACAACTTCCAAACCATTTGTAAGTCTCAAAATTGAGTTTCCCTCCTTGAAGCGCACATTTCTTTTGAACTCCTTTGCAACAATTGCAAGTATGAGTCTCACATCCGGTATCCAATACCCATGTGTTTGAAGAAATGACATTTAATACAATGGGAATCATGAAATTGTATTCGAGGTTTGCCTAGCATCCCTCTTATTTTTCAACTCCTTGAGATAGGAGGGACAATTCCCTTCTATTGTTCTATCTCTCCATACTCAAAGCATGGATCGTTCTCCTTTACCTTAGGCTTCATAAGCTTAGGTTTTTGAGGTTTCGCTTTAACCTTTGCTTTGATGTATTCCTTTCTTTTATCAATAATTGCCTTAGGATCGAGATTGGCCATTTCTTATAGTCTCCTTCATTGATCAAGAGAATAGGTAGAACCTCTCTACCCATCCCTGCCTTGGTTGTTTTGAGCATTGCGTGAATTTCACCGATGCTCTTGCCCCACCCGTTCATATTACAGTTTATTATGAATGTCTCAAACCTTTAGTTGGGCAATCAAGGATCAAATCCTTGGCCAACTACTTTGAGACAGGACAGTTAAGCATCTTGAGGCTATCAATGTGGCTTTTCATCTTAAGAATATATAAGATGATATCGATTGGGTTTCTTCCATGTGACATGCATAAAGTTCTTGAACCGTTTCGAAGCAATCTTACTAATGTTTGTTGAAGGAACATTTCCTTCAACTAGATTATCATGTCATATGCCCTATGATGTTCTAAACCCTTTTGGAGTTCGGGAATCATATTCCTAACATGAGGTAGGAAACTTGCACAGAATCCTTAATGTGCTTAAGCCAATCGTCAAAAGGCCTTAAAATCAACAGCGTTGGTTGGTGAGACATGGGATCGTCAAGGACATAGGCCTTTACTCATTTTGAGAACGATTCTCAAGTTTTAAAATTGTGTCCATAAGGTTGTTGTTGTTTTGACGATCCCTTTATAAAATTGTTCTCAGTGATAGGGTATGGACGGTCGGGGTGGTAGCATTATTGTTTGCGGCCATTCTACAAAATTTACAAATTTCTTATTAGTATTTCTGAAAAATTTCATTTTAATTATTAATACCCTTTATGTCTTATAGACATTAATAATTAAAATCTAGAATCCAACGTTACATTCAAATAATGGTTAGGTGACTTTTATCCCATTATTTAAATTAACAAGGTAGTCAACATTTGACAATTGCAACCTTTTGCAACTTCTAGCCTTTATGGGATCTGTTAAACATCTTATGTTTGGTTGGCATGTTTAATCCCATCAACACCATTGTACGCCATGCTTCAGTGACCCTATGCACATGGTTTCCAATTCAAGTCGTCCTACTTACACACACGTGTGAGTTTACTCATACAAGTGGTTAGGTGACCTTTATCCCACAAATATGTTAAGCCCACCTCAAAACACAAGTTCCCTAAAAGTGGTTAGGTGACCTTTATCCCATAAATAGTTCTCAAGTGATTCGAGTGTCGTGTAAAAGGATGGTGTTAAACTTGTTTCAAAAGGGATTTTTGGTTTTCATTAATTCTAGTTTTGAAAACTCTATGTACCATGTATTTGCATGCTTTCAAATACAAGGTATCCTATGGTTTATTTTTAATAAAACCTCTTTTATTAAATCATTAATCCTTTTAATAAGCTTTCATTAACCACTTAATGATTAGAAACCATAAATTTTCAGCTTGTTAAGTTTGCTAATGAGTTTGTTATGCATATCCAAATATCAAATAACAATCATACAACAACCAACCGAACAAGCATAATCATACAAACATATGTGCATAACCATAGCACTAAGTTGACTACACTTGTTTGCCATCACAAGTGTTGTCATAAGGTCATTCCTAAGGGTTTAAAATTGACACTTCTAAGTGTCCATGAACTCCCACTTGAACCCGCATTCGTATGCTTCAAGTGTCCATTCTTTTGTGTCCTTGCTTTTGGGTCTTCTTCTTGTGCATCCTTTTTTTATAAAATTATATCCTAATACAATTTTCTAATAAAAGAAATGCACCTATTCTATTTATTACATAACCAAATGAATAAATAAATTACAACCCAAATATTAAAACAAAAGAAATTATTACAACCCTTTTAAATGAATACAACCAACATGACAATTCCACAATCAACTAAATCCAAAACACACATGGTCAAGGCTATGTTATGCACTAAAACATGTATCCATATACATCATTTCAAGAACTAAATGAACCCCTTTTTATAACCTTAAAGTTCTGGCCAACATGAACCAAAACTTTAGGGTTATGTCCAAAATAATATAATCAACCATTTGATGTCATCCTTTCAAGATTTAATCTTAAGCATGCAAGATATAACCTTGAAAGGTTGGGGATTCAACATACAACAATATTTCAGCCCTTAAAAGTATTATAATATCCCATAAAACAAATTTTTAAGGGATACTAACAAGCATGCTATCCACATAACCGGCTCTAGATGCCATTGTTGGGTTTGTTAGAACATAAAATCATAGTTTAACCATTTAAACTTTCTGAAAACGCAGCGGATATATAGCTTTATAAACATGTTTATAAGCTGAAAATTATGTTCTTAAGGTGACCATACAAGTGTATAAAACAAACCCATAAATCAAAGGATCATTATATGTGAATAAACATGCTATCTGTACATAAAAACAACACAATATGACAGGCACAAAGGGGCTGCCAAAACTACCTTTCCAGCAGCAAGATTCAACCAAAAGGGATGGAGATGAGGCTGAAAAAGTGGCCAAACTTCAAGTTTAGAAGTCCTCTAGTGTTCACTCCCACAAGGCTCTAAGTAAACATCATGGTTCCTTGGATTTGGACACCAAAACTCGAAAAAGTAAGCAGCCAAAAGGTCTTCATAACCGTGAACTTTCAGCAGCAATGTTGATGAGATAGGAGGATGAAATTGACCAAGATTCCAAGAGGAGGAACCCTCAAGTGTGTATACCCCAAGCTTATATACAAACTCCTCTTCTTGCTAGGTAGAAAACAACAAAATGAACACAAAAATTGCTCATCAAAACCTCCATAGCTGCTGCCTCTTGTTCATAACTTAGAGAGAGAAAGGAGAGGAGATTTTGTTATGTTCAACTTTGCATGTATGGAAGAGTCATATATCTAGATAGTGGACTAGTCTATTGTAGTTTACAAGCGAGTGGAGAATCTCTCTTGTATTAAGAAAAGTGTTAGTGGAAGATGGAGTGCAATGATACAAAAAAGGGGGACGGTTGAATGCTCTTAATACAAGAGATTCCCACCCAAATTTTCATCCACTAATTTGTATAAACTAGTCCCTTTTATTTGTAAAAGTTTCATCCACTAATTTTTATAAACTAGTCCCTTATAAGTTGTACAATTAACTTTTAATTGTATAACTTATACACTCTTCTATTATTTAATGTTATCTAACTAACTTAAATAACACTAAGTAATATTTTGAACAAATATCCTAATAAGTTTTTCCATCTCACATGCAACTTATTTAGAAAACCCATTTTCTAAATTGGTGTAAATATTTAATTGCATGATCATATCATCAATTAATATTAATTGATGTTTGCAAAGCTTGTTATTGGGTATAACCCGACTTGGATCATAACGTACTAACCACATCAATATTCTAAGTGTCTTGGGCACATAGAATCCTACAAAATGGGTGTTTAGGAATAAAACAGATAAAAAGGGCCAAATTGTTAAGAACAACGCCAGGTTAGTTGTACAGGGGTTTGCACAAGAAGAAGGTATTGATTATGATGAAACCTTTGCCCATGTAGCCAGACTGGAGGCAATTAGATTGTTCTTTGCCTATGCTGCCTTTCACAATCTTAAAGGTTTTCAAATGGATGTCAAAAGTGCCTTTTTATATGGTAAAATAAAAAAGGAAGTTTATATGTGTCAACCACCAGGTTTTGAGGATAATAAACATCCTGATTGGGTGTATAAGCTTGATAAGGCTCTTTATGCGTTGAAACAAGCTCCTAGAGCCTGGTATGAGACATTATCTAATTATCTTCTACAGAATAATTTCACTACAGGCTCCATTGATAAAACTTTATTCACTAAGAATGTGGGACAGCATAAGCTACTTGTTCAAATTTATGTTGATGATATAAATTTTGCATCCTCTGATCCACAGTTGTGTGATGAATTCACTAAGCTAATGGATCAAAAGTTTGAAATGAGTGCTATAGGAGAATTACAGTTCTTCCTAGGGTTGCAAATCAAACAAAGGGCTGATGGAATCTTCATTCATCAGTCCAAATATACAAAAGAATTGTCAAATAAGTTTGATTTACAAAACTATAAGCCCTGTTCTACTCCCATGAGCAGCACCACATAACTGGATGTTGATCAGAAAGGTAAAGCGGTTGATGAAACCCTTTACAGATGTATGATTGGGTCCTGGATGTACCTTAAAGCTTCTAGACCAGACATTATGTTTGCAACATGTGTCTGTGCTAGATTTCAGGCTGCACCTAAAAAATCCCATTTGATTGCAGTCAAAAGGATCTTTAAATATTTGCAAGGTACCCAATCTCTAGGTCTTTGGTATTCTACTGGGTATTCTTGCAAATTAGTTGCTTTCTCTGATAGTGACTATGCAGGATGTAAAGTCACCAGAAAATCCACTTCTGGTGGTTGCTAATTCCTAGGCAATTTTTTAGTTTCTTGGCAGAGTAAGAAACAAACATCAATTGCTACATCCATTGCTGAAGCTGAGTACATTGCTGCTGCAAGTTGTACATCCTAGGTACTCTGGCTTCAGAATCAACTCTTGGATTATGGCATTACAGAGACTAAGACTCCTTTATTAATGGATAGTGCTTCAGCTCTTTGTATTGTTAAAAATCCAGTCCAGCACTCTAGGACCAAAGATATTGAGATCAGACATCATTTTATTAGGGATTGCTATGAAAAAGGTCTGATTGATCCAAAGTTTGTGCCTAGTGCTGATGAGCTTGCAGACATATTTACTAAGCCTTTAGTTAGTACTACATTTCAAAATCTGGTACTAAGGCTTGGTATGCTGCAGCTAGAATAATTTGACTATTACTGATGCTCTCAGCTCACAAGTACTGATGAGCATTAGTATGCAAAAGTCAAAAATAAGTATTGATGAGTAATTTAGTCTTCAGCATTTTTCATAACTACTAAAGACTAAAATGCTTCAAAGTACTGAAGTACATTATTTGTTGAAAACAACTGATATAGGTACAACTACTGATGTGGTTATAACTACTGATATATAGTTTTCAAACAACTAAGTACTGAAGAACAAATTTTGTTCACAAGTACTGATGTGGAATCTTATAAGTACTTAAGACAAAATTTGTTTACAAGCTCTGAAGTATAATTTATTTCTTCAGTTCTTATGAACATTTGATCACAAGAGCTAAAAATAAATATTTACAAGAGCTGAAGGCCAATGAAACATCTGAAAGTCAGCCAAAGAGCTGATGAGTAAATGTTGAGGTCAGCATGAAACATTTGAATTGACGACAACAGGTGATAAGTAATTTTACTCTTCAGCTGATTTCTTTTGTTGTTTCATACCAAACAACTAAAGGACAAAACCATGTCTTCAGTAGTTTTACAACTACTGATGACTAACACCAAGTCCTCAGTTGTTTACAATAACTGAAGACAAAACCATGTCTTCAGTGGTTTACAACTACTGATGTCAGTAGTTTACAACTACTGATGACTAATACCAAGTCTTCAGTTCTTTACAACGTCTTAAGATGAAAAACATCTCTTCATTAGTTTATAACTACTGATGACTAACAAGTCTTCAGTCGTTTGCAACATCTGATGGACAAAACCACGGTCTCAGTAGTTTCAACTACTGATGACTAACACCAAGTCCTCAGATGTTTATAACCTCTGAAGGTTAAAACCATGTCATCAGTTGTTTCAACAACTGATGCCTAACACCAAAACCTTCAGTCGTTTTCTTTTAGCCGTTTCAATCCTTACCCTATAAATACCCATCCCTACCTTCAGAGTTTTTCATTCTCTCATAACCTAATAGTTCAAAAACTCTGAAACCTCTCTCCTACCATTAATGGCGACCATGCAACTCAAGACAAGAAACAACTGTGTCGCCTACCTTACCAAATCCCCATTTTGGACCAAGTTTCATAACGCCATAGATCTTATGGTCGATTCTCCTTACCAAACGGCCTTTCTTCTCAATCCCACAATATATGCCAATTCCCTTACCCAGTTCTGGACGAACATCACCCTTACTGGAGAGAATGACGCCGAGGTCTCTCTCCAGTTGTTTGTCAACAACCAGAAGGTGGTTATCAATCCGGCAATCATCCGCCAAACCCTAAAATTGGATGATACCACCTTCCCACTTGAATATCCAAAAGGCACCACTGATCGTTCTTTTGCACACCATGACTATCAGGGTGAGCTTCATGCCTCTACCCTGCTCAAGAAACATTTCCATGATGCCGAACGTCTTATCTTCCACATGGTGAATGTTTGCTTAGCCCCAAAGACCTCCTCATGGGACCAAATGTCATCAAGGTGGCAGCAGGTATTATTCTCTATCCTTGAGAAACAAAACTTAAATTTTTCTGAAATAATCTTTTTGGAACTTAAGG
Organism: Flaveria linearis; assembly: GCA_024085815.1. Lineage (NCBI taxonomy): Eukaryota > Viridiplantae > Streptophyta > Magnoliopsida > Asterales > Asteraceae > Flaveria > Flaveria linearis. Next base: position 14,328,347 of record CM044012.1, read on the forward strand.
ATATGGCCATAAAACCTTTTGCTAACCGTTGGATACTATATCCATGGTTCATAATGACCATAATAGAGAACCAGCTACATGTTGAGGGACTTGTTGGCCTTGGAGTCCCTGCCATGGCTGTATTGCCTGAGTTATACTCCAGGCACAACTCTGACCAAACATTGAAAAAGGCTGCCAAGCTGCGAAAAACCACGCAGCTGGAACCCACAGCCTCCTCCTTAAAATCCAAAGTCCCCACCAAACCCAAACAAAAGAAACCCAAAAAGGCTAATTAGGGAGATGAGTCCCCTGAGGATGCCCCTGCACAACAAACGCAGGACATAATTGTTGGCACGATTCTCCCAGCAATTACCACAACTCCACCAACCACAACCGCACAGGCATCCTCTCTACAGGATCCTGATGCAACCCTTTCCGGGGGTGCCACACATCTGGAACCTTTCTCAATTGAGGAGGTTGCCATTGAAACGCACACATCTCCCCATGTGCATACCGCTTCTACCCCATCTCCCACTGCAGCCGCCCCTCAAAGCCCTACATTCATCATTGCAGAAGTGTTGACTCATCTTAACACTCCACCCTCTCCCCAAGAACCAATCACAACTAGGAAAACTCCAACCACAGAGAGGGTGGATACAAGTATTGATGGGAGCCCACAACACAGGGAATCAAATGTCTCATCTCCAAGTGTGGCAAAGGAGATGGAACAATCTGGTGAGGCTGCCACTTCCCCTGTATCAGTATATGAACAGGAAGAAGTTGGTACCATCTCTAAGTCCTCACCAGAGGCAACTGCTGATGATGGATCCAATCCGGAGGCAGGAAGTCCCCAGTACCAAGAACAAGGGGCACATGTGATCACTGAGCCACACTCAGCACATGTACATCCTGATTCAATCAGGAGGTCAGGTGATTCAGTTCTAACTGATGATGACCTGATATTTTTCTATGATGTAGTAGCTCAACACACCATTCTTGAGGATGAGGTGAGTAGACTCAAAGAGCTACTTGCCAAAATGACTAAAGACAAAAGTCCATCTGCCACCATAAACTCACAGATGGCACCTTCACCTGAAGGTCTCACAAACACTCAGCCACTCCCACAAACTCAGCCACCTGCCCTTACTTCTGGCACTAGTTCTCAGGGATAGAACCCCCCTAAGCAATTAGTTGCTATCTTTCAAAATTCCTTGCCTCTCATCACACCCATTATCACAGATATTGTGATCAAAACCCTTGATGAGAGGCTTCCCTTTACCATACAGCCTTTGGTGGAAGCTGTGGTGCTGAAGAAGCTTTCTGATAGTCAACCCCTTGCAACCAATGCAACCAAAAAGGGGGAGACTTCAGTGAAAGCCAAGAGAAAGAGAGTGGAGGAGGAAGTGAAAGAGAAAGAAGTGGAGGATGAGGTGGTATATGAGAGGGAGCTGGTGGTGGAGACTGAGAGGGAGAAGGAGAAGGAGAGTGCTGAATTGGAAAAAGTGACTGAAAGTCAAAAAGACTTTCATGTCACATACAAGAAGAAGAAGGGAGAGAAGGAGAAGAATAAGGGAGAGAAGGAGAAGGATCTAGCTGTCCTTGTCAAGGAGGCTGATGTTGAACATAGCAGGTCAATAGATAACATCATTGATCAGCTGTTCAGGCAAGGCTTTGACAAGGACACTGCTGAGCTAGATCAAGAGATTAGGAAGTTGGAAGTAAAAGAGATATAATACTGATTGTCTTGTTATAGCCAAGAGGAAAAAGAGAGACTTGAGGCTATGACAAGATTCATTTCGAAGTATCTAGGGAGATCAGCCCTGGAGATCAGATCATGGCCCAGGGACAGCATCCTGGCAATAGCCACCAAGATCTGTTCATCTGAGGTATTTACTAAGGGACTGATCATAGAAGCCCTTAGTGAAGACAGTGCTGGGAACAGGACTAAGTTAGCCAAACAAACCAAATCCTCTCTCACATCTAAATTGCTAGCTCAGCCTGCCCAATTTCCCACCCCAAAAACCAAACCTCAACCCACAAAATCAACCCCTTCACCATCAAAACACATAGCCGATGATGCACCCTTGAAGAGGATGATAAGGGTGCTGAGGCTAGAAGAAGAGAAGAGGATGATGATGAGGAAGAAGATAGGTTGCCTCTCTCTGCAGTTCTATCTTTGCCTATAGCCAAACATTTACCCATCACTCCTGCCTCATAGATGGAAGCTGTGAAGGTTAAATTGAAGAAGAACAGCAGCATAGGCTACATGATGATGAGCTATTAAAAAGAGTATATAAAGCTTATGCTGCTTCCTCATCAATCATGAATATGAGGAAACAAGCTCTGAGATTATACAATTTAAAGCATACATATCAATATCAAAAGGACAAAGTGAGAATTTGGCCTGATCCCAGGGTGTATCACAGGATCATTAAGAAAGACATTCCATTGAGATACAATGGCCAAGTAAAAAAGATTACAGATGAAGTGATCTCTTTGGCCATTTTAGTATCACCCTGGGAGATCATTGAAGATTTCAAGAAGACCTATCAGGCAAACCTGCCACCACAAAAGATGTTGGAGAATAGGGTGGTTAAAAAGGGGTTAATCTACAAGAGGTTTGAGAATCTTAGGAGAAATGAGCTCCAGTTGTTCTTAGAGGGTAATCACCCTGATGAGTTCGCCTATAGGGTATAACAACTTTGGAGCTCAAAAATGGTAAACAGGCCAAATTCATCTCAGAGCTCTATGGGCCTGAAGGATATTTTAAGGGTGAGGTAGAGGTTCTTACCATGGAGGAACAAGTAATGTTTTTAGAAGCCTACACCAGAGAATCCTACAGGCTCATAGTTAGGAAGTAGGTCTCATGGATGGGATAACAACTCTGTGTCCAGTTCCCAAAAGCAGAGTTCCCATCCATACTATGCCAATCAGATTTCTTGAGACCTCTTCCCAGGCCAGTGCTTATATGGCTCAACTTCTGAGATGATCACGAAGGAAATAGACCAATCATGCTGCCACAATAAGTGGGACCAATAATAAGCTTAGAGGTTTTGGCTGCATTGGTTCAGGGGGAGTTTGTTGGACCAAAAGAACCAATGAGCCAGATCAAAAAAACCTCTAAGTCCCACAAGACATCATAACAACTGCTGAAAGCATCATCAGCTGTTTGACAATATCTGAAAGCCTCAACAGCTGAAGATCAAAGTACTGAAGAACATCAGCTGAAGACTCAAGTACTGAAGACTGAAGACTCAAGTACTGAAGACTAAAGTCTCAAGTACTGAAGAGTATCAGCTGAAGATCAAAGTACTAAAGATCAACAGCTGAAGTACAAAGACTGAAGACAAAGACTGAAGATGTCAGCTGATGACAACTACTGAAGTCATCAGCTGATGAAACATCTGAAGTTAAAGTCTGAAGACAAGTGCTGAAGCTTCAGAGTTTATCACAACAGCTGAAGAAGTATTCTTCAGTTGTTGTGATGGTTTTCCTTTTAGCTTTATCTTTTTAGTAGTTGTAATTTTCTATTTTAGTAGTTTGTAAAACGATTGAAGAGTATGTTTTTCAGTCGTTGTAGTTTTTAGTAGTTTCTTTTCAGTTGTTGTAATAAGTTTAACACTTAGTATTTTGTAAGGAGATGTCAGCTGTTTGACATCTTCAGTAGTTTAGGTAGTTTCAGTAGTTTGTTAAAATAACGGTTTGATGTCACTATCAAGTGACATCAGCTGACGTCATTCTTCCTATAAAAGGAATATGACCTAATTGTAATACTTGCCGAAGCGTGTGATCTAATAGAAAACACCTTTTTGTAGCATTCCTTTCTTTCTCTATAACCTACTGTTACATTGATATATCTTTTGTGTTCTTAGTATAATTTGTTAATTCTTGTGCTAAATCCGCTGTGAATACAACCTAATTGATCAAACTAGAGGCTGAGATCCTTTCAGAAATACAATTCTAGAAATGTTTGTAGTGCGAATCTAGCACACGCAGCAACTGAAGGCTACTCTGCACACTTCTGTGTTCGCGGTTCTGCTCGAGCGACTGAGTTCTGTATGCGATTGAGACATGCGATTGTGTGTGTCGTGCGATTGAGTCAATACGGATGAGTGTATGCATGCGATTAAGTCTATGCGTCTGAATGTTTAGTCTTGGGATTGAGTGTTGTGTGGTACGACTGAGTGTCGAATCGCACGAATGAAGGTCCATTTGTATGAATGGAGCTGATTCGTACGAATGAAGGTTGATTCGTGCGGATGGGGCGTTGAGTCGTGCGTCTGGTCCTGTCGTGCGACTGAAGTTGTTGTGTGTGAATTCCTCCTTATGTGTGGTGTGTGTATGTCGTGTGATGTCAAGAATTACTAATATTATCACAAATCAAATCAACTTTAACATTTTTACAATTATCAAGAACTGATTTGTAACCACTAATGTTTACTGAGTACTTCTCTAACAAGAACGAAACCTTTACACTATTATCCTCGGCAATGGTGACGATTCCAAGTACTTGGATCTATATAAGATCTAATACGTATGTCTGCTCGTGTGCGTTCCGCGCGACCGAACTGATCCACCCCGAACCGACCGAACGACTCTACTATCTTTGAACGTATCATTAATGCTTAACAATAAATGATAATAGGTGTATGATCGTTTATTGCTGGCATCATTCGGAACTTTGATCATCTATACTTACAACCGAACGAGGGAGTGTCGTGGCCTCCTTTTATGCGTATTCAATTCTTCAATCATTTACAAACTTACAGGGAAAAGTATGCTCACCCATTTTATGTTGTACAACTTATATACTTCGAATCAACGTGTTACTATTTTGTGAGTACTTATCTGATACATGCATGACTTTGTTGTATGGTACTTTCTTAACAACCATTTAATTCTGGTGTAGGAACTTGCAGATAGATATTGGTAGTACTACTGGGTTGACACCCCTACCCTTGTTTATTGGTATACTAGTTGGTACCAATAGTGGCCAGGAACGAGCCCTTGGGTGAATATATTCCGACAAGATTCTGTGTGTACGTCATTAGATTTGGTTGTGAAGCTCAGTTGTCATGTGATTTTGCTTACTTATAACATTATTCACGGTATTCCGCAAAACTATTATGCAGCATCAATTTACTTTTTACATAAACCTGCGAGCTCACCAACAATTTTTGTTGACCATTTTGAGCATATCTTTTCAGGTGATAACGCTAATTGAAGATTTTAGGAGTGCTGCCTTAGTGGAGACCCTAGGATTCATTTTGATACTATACAATACTTGACAAACATTCTTTTGAAACGTTGTTTGTCTGATTACGCATCTTTATTTATTTGGATACTTGTTCCCGGGTTGTGGGAATTACATTACAATGATATTATTTTTGGTTATGTGATTCGACAACAATGTTTATGCTTATGGCTATGTTGTCGCGAAGATTGACTAAACACGACATAAGTTTTCCTTTATATATATTGCATCTCTATTGTTTACAATGTGTTATGACGATCTCGTCTCGTTACATCCCCGTGTTTCCGCTTTAGCGGGGGTGTGACAGACTGGTATCAGAGCCATTGGTTATAGAGAATTAGGCAAATCACTTGACCTAGACTATAAACTAGGAACCTTCATGTGGAATGCATGCTAGGGTTTGCGTGCATCCGATATTGCATGCATGTTCCTTTTATACTTGTTCTTTATCTCTATGTATTGTTATCTGACCACCCTAAGGAAAACACTATTACTCTTACTCTTTCCTTGTGGGATGAATTCTACTAGATCTACCGTTCCTATGTGCGTCGCATTATACTATTAGGTCTGGATACCCAACCTGAAGGGATCTTCACAGATCACGCGAAGCATTGATCTCGGATATTGAATCCGTCCGACCCTAAGATTGTTATGCCTTAGGTCCCGAAAGAAGAAGGGATAGGAAACTTTGTTAGACTAATTGAGATTATGTGCTTGGATTCTATTTGTTATGGCGGACTACTATGGGAATACTATTGGTTCATGGACATGATAACCTACATGATCTATGCATGATGAATGGTGTCAATGCTATGATGTTAACTTGGGCAGGAGAAACTGAGGGGGACCATGCAAGGCAAATTACCATTACGGGTGCACACGTAATTGCAATTTGCAGTGCATGTGAAGCCTGGCAAATCTAACCATGAGGTAACGATCATAGTTAGTACAAGTCTTCCATTCTATACCTTAGGACACTATAATCATAATTCTAGTAAGACTTTGTAAATGATGATAAAACGTTCATAACCTCTACAATTACTCAAGTCCTATTCTACTTGGAGCCTTCATAGGATTCAAATTATGATATTGGTCTTATTCTCTATGAAATATTGATCCGTCTAGCATTTCAGTAACTATGGAACCGACTAAATGCTTAGAATGAATGTGGACTTCAAAGAGTTGTAGAAGAGTGATGTTACTCCCTACATATGCATTACGTCATTCATTGGGATGATGTTAAGGAGAATCGGATGTCATGCAACCGGTTTAAGCATCGTTCTCGGTATATCGCGGATGTGGTGGGAACGTTGCGGGGAACCCTATATATAAGCATCACCGGTATACTAAGAATGACAATGAGCTAGCCGCACTGATTCCAACGATAGTGACCCAAGTGAGCGACACTCTTCGGAATCATAACCTCCACGGGGATAACGATAATGACAATGAGCATAACCAAGGAATAGGGGAAGGAACTGAGAATGGCGGTACTACTGGCAACGAAACTAGGATTGTTAATACAAGACGGGGATGTTCATACAAGGAGTTTGTGGCCTGCAAACAAAAGGAATTTTATGGGAAAGGTGGGGCGATAGCCCTAACTAGGTGGCTTGAGAAGATGGAGGCAGACATTGATATAAGTGAATGCCTGGACAGGCAAAATATTAAGTATGCCACGTGTTCACGACAAGGCAGGGCACTAACTTGGTGGAGCACATAGATTCAAGCGAGGGGAAGAGAATCAGCGATGCAGATGACTTGGGATGAGCTTAAAGAATTAATCACCAAAGAGTACTGCCCACTCAACGAGATGCAGAAATTGGAGCATGAGTTCTGGAATCATGCTATGGTAGGAGCTGGGCACGTAGCTTACACTGATCGTTTCCATGAGTTGGCAAGACTGGTTCCTCATCTGGTAACTCCAGAATCCAAGAGGATCGAAAGATACATTTGGGGGCTTGTGCCTCAAATCCGGGCAATGGTGACAGCAGCAGCCCCTCCTACTATTCAGAGTGCGATTCTGAGGGCTGGTACTTTAACAGATGATATGGTGAGAACTGGTGTTCTGGGTAAAGGAGCTGTGAAGAGGAAGGATGTTGGAGAAGCGAGCAGGTCGAGTACCAGGAAATTCGACAAACGGGCCCAGACTACCAGGAACTTTGTGGCAGTGGCTTAGGGTTGGAAGGAATATGTCAGGCTGCACCCTAAGTGTAATAGGTGCAAATTTCATCACCCCCGAGCAATGCCGTGTCGGGTTTGTGTAAACTGCCAACGCCCAGGGCATCTGGCGATAGACTGCAGAGTGGTACCGAATCTGGTCACGCCGGTTAATGCGGTTAACCCCACAGGAAATGTTAGGGTTTGCTATGAGTGTGGAAGCCCTGATCACTACCAGAACATGTGCCCCAGACTGAATCGGGTGCAGGGTCAGCAAGTAACCAATCAACCACAAGTGATGGCCAAAGCCGGTAATCAAGGCCAGGGGAATCAAGGAAATGCTGCCAGAGGACGTGCGTTCGTCATCGGAGCAAATGACGCCCGTCACGACCCGAATGTCGTTATGGGTATGTACTTGCTCACTCACCACTTCATATCTATATTTTTTTATACTGGAGCAGATAATAGTTTTACATCTTTTGAATTTGTTCACATGCTTGACTTGAACCCTAGTAGACTAGAAACTAGCTACTCCGTAGAAATGGCTAACGGTAGAATTCTACAGGCTGATGAGATTTTTAGAAAGTGCTCGATGATATTGGAGAACCATGCATTTGAAATATATTTGATACCTTTTGAGCTTGGGAGTTTCGATGTAGTTGTGGGGATGGATTGTTTGTCAAAGCACGAAGCAGAGATTGTATGAAGGGAAAAAGTAGTACGAATCCCAATGCCAGATGGGGAGGTACTCAGGATTCAAGGAGAACGATCAGGGAGAAACCTAAAGCTTATCTCCTGCATGGAGACACGTCGGTGTTTACAAAAGCAGTGTTACGTGTTTCTAGTCCATGTAGTAGAAAAGAAAGAAGATGAGAGGAAGTTGGTAGACATTCCTGTAGTACGGGATTACCCAGATGTATTCCCTGACGACTTGTCGGGTTCCCTCCTCCGTGATGGGTGGAATTTCGTATAGAGTTGGTTCCTGGAGCTACGCCGGCAGCAAAGACGCCATATCGGTTAGCACCATTAGAAATGCAAGAGTTATCTAGCAAATTATAGGAGCTACTGGAGAAGGGTTTTATCCGGCCAAGTCACTCACCATGGGGAGCACCGGTATTATTTGTCAAAAAGAAAGATGGGTCGTTCAATATGAGCATTGATTATCATGAGTTGAACAAATTGACCATGAAAAATCGATATCCTCTCCACAGGATCAACGATCTGTTTGGTCTGCTACAAGGAGCCTTGTATTTCTCGAAGATCGACCTTCGTTCGGGATACCATCAACTATGGGTTTTCGAGGATGACATACCGAAGACAAAGTTTAGAACTTGTTATGGGCATTATGAGTTCTTGGTCATGCCCTTCGGGTTGACTAACGCAACAGCTGTGTTCATGGACCTGATGAATCGGGTATGTAAACCTTACTTGGATAAGTTCGTGATCGTATTCATAGACGATATACTTATCTACTCCCAATAGAAAGAGTACCATGAAGAACACCTTCGGGCAATACTAGAACTATTACAGGAAGAGAAACTTTTCGCCAAGTTCTCAAAGTGTGAATTCTGGCTACGAGAATTGAATTTTCTGGGACACGTAGTGAATGAGGATGGAATTCATGTAGATCCCGAAAAGATTGAAGTGGTAAAGAAATGGGAAGCACCCCAGACACCTTCATAAATACGACAATTCTTAGGATTGGCCGGATACTATCGACGTTTCATCGTGAATTTTTCAAAGATTGCTCAACCATTAACACTGCTGACTCAGAAGGACAAGAAATTTGATTGGGGACATGCACAAGAATAGGTGTTCCAAATGTTGAAAGAAATGTTATGCCATGCACTAATATTGTCCCTCCCAGAAAGAACTGATGACTTTGTGGTGTACTGCAATGCCTCACATCTAGGATTGGGATGTGTGCTAATGCAGAAGGATAAGGTGATTGCCTATGCCTCACGACAACTCAAGGTGGATGAAAAGAACTATACAACCCATGATCTGGAGTTGGGCTCTGTAGTATTTGCACTTAAGATATGGAGGCATTACTTGTATGGAACCAAATGCATCATCTAAACAGATCATAAGAGCCTCCAACATATCCTGGATTAGAAGGAACTTAATATGCATCAGCGATGTTGGGTATAACTACTTAGTGACTACGATTGTGAAATCCGGTATCATCCGGGGAAAGTGAACGTGGTGGCTGATGCTTTAAGCCGCAAAGAACGTGTGAAACCACTACGTGCACGAGCGTTGGGATTGACTATTTAAACGAATCTAAAAGTTTAGATCCTGACTGCCTAAGGTGAGGCGTTGAAAGAAGAACACGTTACAGGAGAAGAATTTTGAGGGTTGGATAAACAGATGACTTGCAAGGATGATGGCATACTGTACTTCATTGATCATATATGGGTACCAAAATAGGGATGTGTACGTACCTTAGTCATGGATGAGACTAACAAGACACGATATTTTGTTCTTCCTAGTGCAGACAAGATGTACCATGAACTTAAAGATCTGTACCTGTGGCCAGGCATGAAGAAAGACATTGCCACGTAAGTAAGCAGATGCTTGACATGCTTGAAAGTTAAAGTTGAAAACCAGAAACCATCAGGATTATTATAGCAACCAGAGATTCCTGAGTGGAAGTGGGAAAATATAGCTGTGGACTTTATTACCAAACTTCCTAAAAGGAGTAGCGGGCATGACTCAATATGGGTTGTGGTGGACCGAATGACGAAGTAAGATCATTTCTTGCCAGTGTCGATCATATCTTATCGTGACAGCCGATTTACTTCGGGATTCTGGCAGAGACTACAGAACGCGATGGGCACTCGATTATATATGAGTACCGCCTATCACCCACAGACAGACGGTCAAACTGAACGAACAATACAAATGTTGGAAGACATGCTGAGGGCGTGTGTAATCGACTTTGGTGGTAGTTTGGACACTCATGTACCGCTGATTGAGTTCTCTTACAACCACAACTACCATACGCACATTGGGTGTGCTCCATTTGAAGCACAGTATTGGAGGAAATGTAGATCTCCAGTTTGTTAGACAGAGATAGTGAAAGTCAGTTAACAAGCCCAGAGATTATCCAAGAAATAACCGACAAGATTTTCAAAATCAAAGACACACTAAAAGCTGCCAGGCATCACCAAAAGAGCTATGCTGATAACTGTCAGAAACCTATGGAATTTAATGTTGGAGATCGAGTTTTACTCAAAGTCTCTCCTTGCAAAGGAATTGTTTGGTTTGGAAAGAAAGGGAAGTTAGCCCCTAGATATGTAGAACCGTTTGAGATTACAGAAAGAATCGATCCCGTGGCATACCAATTAAGGTTGCCGCAAGAACTCAGCGGTGTACATGATACGTTCCACGTATCAAACCTCAAGAAGTGTTTGACTGACGAATCCCTTCATGTACCAATTGAGGAGATCAAGATTGACGAAAGGCTTTATTTTGTTGGGGAACCCATTGAGATCACAGATCGAAAGGTCAAGCAACTGAAGCGCAATAGAATACCAATTGTCCGCATGAGATGGACCTCTAAACGAGGGCCAGAGTTTACATGGAACGGGAGACTAGATGAAACTCAAATATCCGCATCTGTTCATGGATAACACACTTGGACCTAACTCCAGCTGAATTTTGGGACGAAATTCTCTCAACTGGGGGATACTGTGACATCCGTCACCAAAAGGTCTGTTATTTAATGTGACTTCCGTTAACCTTTCTTTGATCATTCATTCTTTATCTTTATAAACTATTCGTGTGGTTATTATCTTTGCCTTATCATCTTTTTGCTTGTGTCCTCGTCGTTAGCGTTGCCGCATTAAAAATTTTACAATCATCGTTATCGTCATTATTAAACCTATCATTATTATTTATTATTGTTACTATTTATAAAACCCATGTTAAAATACCAATATCATCATTTATATTTTTATCACTATTATAACTAACCGAATTCGGGACAATTTTAACTAAAACAAACATGGAATTTAGGGAATCAAAGTGCAGGGACTAAATGTGACATTTTGCCAATCTTGGGCTGTGTATAAAAAACCCTTTACCAGCCCTAACCCTAACCCTTCTCCTTTATTCTCCTCCCTATCGCCTCCTTCTCCCTTCCGGTGCGAACCGACCTTTTTCTTCGTGATTTCACCGGTAAAACTTCGGCACCGACCGAATCTACATGATTTCAATAGGTAGACGACCTTAGTCATCCCTTTCCTTTCTTATTTCTTCTATCCTTCGAAGGGTTTCGGGTGCTTAGTGCCAAACTGAGCGTATGAGGTCATGAGGTGGTGTGTGATGGCTTTTGTGTGTCCTCCTTCTTTGTGTGTGTATGAAATGCAATTCTGGAAATGTTTGTGGTGCGAATCGAGTGCACGCAGTAGCTGAAGGCTGTTATGCACACTTCTGTGTTCGTGGTTCTACTCGGGCAACTGAGTTCTTTATGCGATTGAGACATGCGATTGTGTGTGTCGTGCGATTGAGTCAATATGGATGAGTGTATGCATGCGATTGAGTCTATGCGTATGAATGTTGAGTCGTGCGATTGAGTGTTGTGTGGTACGACTGAGTGCCGAATCGCACAAATGAAGGTCCATTCGTACGACTGGAGCTGATTCGTACGAATGAAGGTTGATTCATGCGGATGGGGTGTTGTGTCGTGCGTCTGTTCCTGTCGTGCGACTGAAGTTGTTATGTGTGAATTCCTCCTTGTTGTGGTGTGTGTATGTCGTGTGATGTCAAGGTGACGTCGACACGGTTACCATTGTTAATAACATTATTAACGTTAACATTATAGGAATTACTAATATTATCATAAATTAAATCAGCTTTAACATTTTTACAATTATCAAGAACGGATTTGTAATCACTAATGTTTACTGAGTAATTCTCTAACAACAATGAAACCTTTACACTAATATCCTCGGCAATGGCTGTAGGATTCTATATGCCCAAGACATGTAGAATATTGATGCGGTTAGTATGTTATGATCCAAGTCGGGTTATACCAATAACAAGCTTAGCAAACACCAATTAATATTTAATTGATGATATGATCATGCAATTAAATATTTACAACAATTTAGAAAATGGGTTTTCTAAATAAGTTGCATATGAGAGGGAACAACTTATTAGAATATTTTGTTCAATAATATTATTTGAAGTATTATTTAAATAAGTTGGATAACACCAAATAATAATGAGAAATTATAACTTATAAGTTAAATGGTTAATTGTATAAGTTATATAACTTGTACATACAATTAAATGGTTAATTGCATGTCTAGTTACAAGACCATTGTAATGTGTGTGTGTGTTATGTTTAAAGCGGGAAAACCCTTTTTTGAATAAGGATTCGGCCACCCCCCCCTTTTATGATTGGACCAATTTTGCCTTGTAAACAACACACACATTAACTTGTATTGGATACCTTTTTTTGTCCATTCAATCTCATTGCATGCAACACACATAAAACTCCTTCTCTCTCTCTAAAAGCTACGGCCAGCAGCAGCATTTGGTAGGTCTTGAGAGCAATTTTTATGTTGTTTTGGTGTCAACTCCCTAGCAAGAAGTGGTGTTTGCAAGGAGGCTTGGGGTATACAAGCTTGAGGACTTCTTCTCTTGGAGTCTTGGCCGATTTTGGACATCCAATCTTCTTTCTTTGGTCGTTTTTAAGCTGCTGAAAGAGGTAGTAATCACAGCTCATTGTGGCTGTGATCTTATGTACATATACACTTGTTCATAGCTTGCTTATTCACATAAATGATCCTTTGTTATATGGGTTTGTTTTATACAATAATATGGTCATCTAATGAACATATTTTCAGCTTATAAACAAGTTTGTAAAGTTGTAATTCCGGTGCGTTTTTTAGAAAGTTTAATGGGTTAAACTACATTTTTTGTGTTCTAACAAACCCTACAATGGCATCAAGAGCCGGTTATGTGGATAACTTGCTTGTTCTTGTTCTTTAAAATCGGTTTTAAAGGATAATAATCAACTCATTAGAGGCTGATTTTGGTTGATTTAGTAAACCCCAAGTCTTTCAAAGTTATATCTTCATGCTTATGATTAAACTTTGAAAGATAGGAATGTCAATTGGTTGATATGTTTGGTTGTTGTTTGTTTGGACAAACAAACCCAAATTTTCAGTTTATGTTGGCTGAAAATTTGGGGTTTGATGGGGTTTATTTTGTTTATTGAATGATGTTTATGATAGTTCATATGATAGTGCATAACCTAGCTTAGACCTTGTGTTGTTTGGATGTATGCAATGGTTGGTTTTGGTTTATTCAATGGGGTTGTATATTAATTTATTTGTGCTTTGTTTAAAATGTAATTTATCTATTTATTCATTGGGATGTAATAATAGATTAGGAGTATTTTTCTTTTACTAGAAAATATGTATTAGGATATATATTTTGTAAAAGAAGATGCTTGGGAAGGAAGCACAAGTGGAAGACACAAAGAGAAGGACTTGAAGCATATGGATGCAAGTTCAAGTAGGGGTCTATGAAGACCTCAATTTTGTGTTGTATTTAACCCTTAGGAAAGACCAAATGACCACACTTGTGATGGCAAACAAGTGTGGTCACAATAGTAGCTATGGTTATGCACATTGTGGTTGTTTATATTATGCTTGTTTGATTATGATTTTGTGAATGATTGTATAATATTTGGATATGATAAACAATCTTAATAAAATGATCTTAACAAGCTAATATAAAAATGGTTCTTAATCATTAAGTGTTAATAAATGGTTATTAAAAGGATTAATGATTACATAATAAAATGGGTTTTATTAAAAAGGACCATAGGGTATCTTGTATTTGAAAGCATGCAAATACAAGTACATAGACTTTTCTAAACTAGAATTATGAAATCTCTAAACATTTGACAAACAAGTTTAACACCGTCCTTTTGCACAACACTTGAGTCATTTGGAAACTCTTAATGGGATAAAGGTCACCTAACCATTTAGAGGGAACTTGTGACTCAAGGTGGGGATACCACATTGGTAGGATAAAGGTCACCTAACCACTTATGTTGGTAAACTCACATGTGTATGCAAGTAGGGTAACTTGATTTGCAAACCATGTTAAATGGATCACCTACAATATGGTTTCCAAATGGTGTTGATGGGATTAACATGCCGACTTTACATATGATGGTTAAAGTCGATCCCATACCTCTAGAAGTTGCAAATGGTTGCAACCGTCAATCGTTGACCACCTTATTAATTTAAATCGTGGGATAAAGGTCACCTAACCACAATTTAAATGTAATGTTGGGTTCTAGATTTTAATATAAAATGACCGTTAAAAGGCATTAATTATTAAAAATAGCAATATCGAAAATACAAAAATAGATCTTTGTTAAATTTTGTAGATGGCCACCAACAATGACAATCATGATAACTCATCCGCGTCCACCCAATCATTACGAGCGATCCTCCAAAATGAACGTCTAAATCTTAATAATTTCATTGATTGGTATCGAAACTGAGAATCATTCTCAAGCAAGAGAGAAGATCATATGTTTTAGACGACCCTATCCCCGATCAACCTACTGGGATGATGAGGAGGCCTACAATGATTGGCTGAAGTACACTTAGGACTCCGTCCAAGTGTCTTGTCTCATGCTAGCAAGCATGACTCCGGATCAAAAGGAGTATGAACATCACGGAGCTTATGACATGATAACCCAGCTGAAGGAAACGTTCCAACAGCAAGCAAGGGTTGAGCGCTTCGAAACGGTTCGAGCACTCCATGCATGTCGTATGGACGACAACCAATCTGTTTCATCTTATGTGCTTAAGATGAAAAGTCATATCGACCGCCTCGAGAGGCTTAATTTTCCCGTCTAGAAGGAATCGACCACGGATTTGATCCTTAATGGCTTTACCAAGAAGTTCAAGACATTCGTGTTGAACTACAACATGAATGCTTGGGACACGAGCATTAGTGAGCTTCACTTAATGCTTAAGACCGCCGAGGTGGCCATGGGTAAAAGGGTTTTACCTGTTCTCACCATCAATGAAGGTGGGAACAAGAAAAGGCCTTATCCCGCACCCAAGGCAAAGGTTGCCAAGGGTAAGGGACCCGTATGGGGAAAAGGGAAAGGGGTGGCAAGGGTGCCACCCAAACCACAAGAAAAGAAGCAAAAGGTTGCTACCAATGACCCATGCTTTAAGTGTGGGGAGATTGGACATTGGGCAAGGAATTGTCCTGTCCATCTCCTAGAGTTGAAAGCAAAGAGGGATGCCGTGCAGACCTCAGGTACAATATACATGATTCATATTGATCTCAATGTTACATCTTCAAACACATGGGTATTAGATACCGGATGTGAAACTCATATTTGCAATTTGTTGCAGGGGTTCAAAAGAAGTAGGGACTTCAATCAAGGGGATGTTAGTCTCTTCATGGGCAATGGAACCAAAGTCCAAATGGAAGCTCGTGGGGACTACATCCTAAAACTTCCAAGTGGCTTGGATGTTATTTTGAAAAATGTTTTGTATGCTCCTAGTTTGACTAGGAACATTATTTCTGTATCCCAATTAAAACATTATGATTATGTATTATCTTTTGTTGAAAATGATATTCATGTTTCTTTAAATGATATGTTCTATTTTAAGCTATTCCCATTAATGGTATTTATGAATTGGTTCATGAAAATGCTTTAAATAGTTCATTGTACCAAACTAACACCAAAAAACTCAAGTTGGAATTGAGTGAAACCTATCTTTGGCGTTGTCGTCTTGGTCATATAAACAAGAAACGTATACAAACACTTCAAAAGAATGGTCTTTTAAAAACAAATGAATCTGATTCATTTGATGTATGTGAATCTTGTTTACAAGGAAAAATGACTAAGGCACCTTTTAGTGGAACTAACGAAAGGGCAAAAGATTTATTAGGAATCATACATTCGGATGTTTGTGGTCCTTTTAAACCAATGACTAGAAATGGTGAAAGATACTTCATTACCTTTACAGACTATTATAGTTGCTATGGGTATGTGTACTTATTAAGGCACAAAGATGAAGCTTTTGAAATGTTCAAAATCTTCAAAAATGAATTAGAAAATCAACTCAACAAGTCAATTAAAGTTTTCCGTACCGATAGAGGAGGTGAATACCTAAGTGATGTTTTTCAAGATCATCTTAGGAGTTGTGGGATTGTCTCACAACTCACTCCACCTGGAACACCACAACATAATGGTGTATTTGAGAGGAGGAATCGAACCTTATTGGATATGGTTCTATCTAGTAATCCACCTGAAAGATACGGATTTTCATGGATGGATGCTATGTGGTAGATTCAGATGAAGCAACCACATACTATAATGCAGTGTCCAATTCAGATTGTGACAAATGGCTTGAAGCCATGAACATTGAGATACAATCCATGTATGACAATCAGGTTTGGGAACTTGTTGTACCACCTCTTAATTCCAAGATAGTTAGAAGTAAGTGGGTTTTCAAGAAGAAAACCGATATGTATGGAAACTTGGATACTTATAAAGCTAGACTTGTAGCAAAGGGTTTCACTCAAACTCAAGGGGTTGACTATGATGAAACCTTCTCACCTGTTGCGATGCTAATGTCTATAAGGATATTGTTTGCCATAGCTGCTCATTGTGATTATGAGATTTGGCAAATGGATGTCAAAACTGCTTTCCTAAATGGATATCTTGAGGAAGATGTCTATATGGTTCAGCCTGAAGGTTTTGTCGATCCAAAACATCCTAATAAAGTATGCAAGTTAAAGAAATCAATCTATGGATTGAAATAATCATCGAGAAGCTGGAATCACCGTTTTGATGAGGAGGTAAAGAAATTTGGCTTTATCAAAAACGCTGATGAGGCTTGCGTGTATAAGAAGGCTAGTGGGAGCACAATAACTTTCCTAGTATTGTATGTTGATGACATACTACTATTTGGAAATGACATTCCAACCTTGGAAGGTGTAAAAACCTGGCTTGGAAGTTGTTTTTCCATTAAGGATCTTGGTGAAGCCGCCTATATTCTGGGAATAAAGATCTATAGGGATAGATCAAGTTGGTAGATTGGTTTAAATCAAATTGCATACATTGATAAAATCTTGAAAAGGTTCAAGATGGAGAACTCTAAGAAAGGTACCGTACCTATTCAAAGAGGAATGATATTGAGTACAACTCAATGTCCTAGCTCAAAGGATGAGCAAGATAAAATGAAGGCAATCCCATACGCATCTGCTATTGGATCCATCATGTATGCGATGATATGCACTCGACCGGACGTGTCATGCGCCTTAAGCATGACAAGCCGTTACTAGCAAAATCCTGGAAACAGTCATTGGATGGCTGTTAAGAACATACTTAAGTACCTAAGGAGGACAAGAGATATGTTCCTAATCTATGGATCTGGTGATGAGGAACTCATTGTAAAAAGTTACACGGATGCGAGTTTCCAAACAGATCGTGACGATTCTCGGTCACAATCAGGATATATTTTCATTCTGAATAGAGGAGCAGTCTCTTGAAGAGCTCTAAACAGGATATGGTGGCTTTATCAACTACAGAATCAGAATACGTCGCCGCCTCATTGGCAGCTCAAGAAGCTACATGGTTGAAGAAATTCATTGCCGATCTACCGGTTGTTCCTTCCATTCAGGACCCCCTAGAGATCTTTTGTGATAATGAGGGTGCGATTGCTCAAATCAAGGAACCTCGTGCTCATCAAAAGACTAGGCACATTGAGCGGAGATTCAACTACATACGAGATGAAGTTGAAAAGGGAAAGATATGTATTCGCAAAGTTCACACGGATCAAAACATTGCAGATCCTCTCACGAATCTCCTTGAAAAGGCAAAGCATGAAGGTCATACTTGTGCCATGGGACTTTGATATTCTGGTGATTGGATTCGATCTGTAAATTTTGTATTTGGATATATGAAACTCTTTATTATTTGGATAAAATTATTTGGTTATAATGTTTTAATTAATGTTCCAATTTAGCATGTTTAATCCATGAGTAAATTGTTTACTCTAAATGTCCGTAGTCGTTCATACTTGTGGGAACAAGTGTGAGGGTAAGATTATTATGAACTTGGATTGGTTGATATTCATAAGGAATAATATAGAGCAATAGGTTGCTACCAAGGTTCATAGATATTTATGGGATACAAATATTGGACTAACCCGCATCTCAAATTTTACTACATGGAATCTTATTGATTGATCATAAGTAAATTTGAGTAAAGGCGAATATCATTTGGTATCCTCCGACCTGAGATACATATTGGGTTTTGATATTCACCAAGTATTATACCTTGAGCTAATTCTTCACTGTCCTGAAATAGTGGACAGTACATAAGGGTATGTTCAGGTATGACACGAGGTGTTTGTGAGAAACGTATGTAGTCAAGATGGAATTTGTTCCTCTTATTCGTTGAGAGCAAGATGTCTAAGGCCTGATTAAGTTAAATCAACAAGGAATGATCATTCTATGTCCTTGGATTTAACAGGACATCTGTAACAAAAGGATAGATGATTGATTCACCTAAATCATTTCAAGTAGGATACTTGAATGAGATGATGTTATTGAATGGCCATAAGTCATGCGTATTAAGGGTAGTAAACCGTTGTTAGGCGGTATTTATTGCTTGCATCAATCTTCTACGAATCTTAGGCAAGTGGGAGATTGTAGGATTCTATATGCCCAAGAAATGTAGAATATTGATGCGGTTAGTATGTTATGATCCAAGTCAGGTTATACCCAATAACAAGCTTAGCAAACACCAATTAATATTTAATTGATGATATGATGATGCAATTAAATATTTACACCAATTTAGAAAATGGGTTTTCTAAATAAGTTGCATATGAGGGGGAACAACTTATTAGAATATTTTGTTCAATAATATTATTTGAAGTGTTATTTAAATAAGTTGGATAACACCAAATAATAATGAGAAATTATAACTTATAAGTTAAATGGTTAATTGTATAAGTTATATCTTGTACATACAATTAAATGGTTAATTGCATGTCTAGTTACAAGACCATTTTAATGTGTGTGTGTGTTATGTTTAAAGGGGGAAAACCCTTTTTTGAATAAGGATTCGGCCGCCGCCCCCCTTTTATGATTGGACCAATTTTGCCTTGTAAACAACACACACATTAACTTGTCTTCGATACCTTTTCTCTCCATTCAATCTCATTGCATGCAGCACACACAAAACTCCTTTCTCTCTCTATAAAAGCTACGGCCAGTAGCAACATTTGGAAGGTTTTGAGAGCAATTTTTGTGTTGTTTTAGTGTCAAATCCCTAGCAAGAAGTGGTGTTTGCAAGGAGGCTTGCGGTATACAAGCTTGAGGACTTCTTCTCTTGGAGTCTTGGCCAATTTTGGACATCTAATCTTCTTTCTTTGGTGTAACACCCGTATTTTTTCTTTTAAAGAAACAAAGGAATAAAAGAGAAAGAAAAAGGGGAAAAATAAAGTCAACCCCAAAGTTGAGGGACCAAAAGTGTTAAAAACGATAAAATCTTGAAAAGTTGGTGTACAAGGCGATATGGTCGCCCATACCCACTGCACACACTTTTCTTGTTCGGATTTTAGAGAGAGAAAGCAGAGAAACTCTCGGGTTTTTGAAGAACAAGAAGAAGAATTTGATTTTTAGGTAAGGTTTAATGTTTTTAAGTTGTTCTTGGCTAGATTAGCCTCGGTTAAATGCTTATGTGTGTTTCTATGTGTTCAAATGCGTGTTAAGAAGGTTTCTAAGTGTTGGAATTGTTTGAAGAAGCTCTGGTGAAGAGTGTAAACTCGAAGGACAATTAAGGTGAGTTTCTAGACCCCTTTTTACATGTTTTTAAACGATTTTGGGGCTGGAAAATACATGTATGCATGTTTTTATGAATTTGGGTATGTTACCCATATGCCATGTACATGAGTATGTTATAGAGTATGTTTTGGGGTAAATGTATTGTTATGGTTATGTTAAGTTATGCCTGGAATCGTATGTACATGTCTAGAACAAGGTATTATGATGTTTGGGGGACTGGACAATGACTTAGAACCATAAACAGGCTGCTAATACGCCTAATAAGTCCAAATAGTGGTCATGTGTCTGAAAGTTGGACTTAGAAAACTAAGTACAAGATAATAAGTCTGAATAGTGCTTATACGCCCAGGAATTTGCCTTAGAAATATTCTTAGGGTCATAAGTCCAAGCAGTACTTATATGTCCAAACAGTCCTAATACGCCCCAGACTCATGAGTCTGGAAAATTTACTAAGTATAGGGGGTCATGAGTCTCAACAGTACTCATGAGTCCCAACAGTGCTCATGAGTCTAGAAAATTTACTAAGTATGGGGGTCATAAGTACCAACAGTGCTCATGAGTCTCAACAGTGCTCATGAGTCTGAAAATAAACTAAGTATGAGGTGAAAAGTCTGAACAGTGGTCGTATGTCTGGAAAATTTACTAAGTATGGGGTTATGAGTCCCAACGGTGCTCTTACGCCCAACAGAGCTTATACGCCCAAAGTTGAAATTTTTCTACGTGTAAGCTAGTAAGTCGACAGTGGTAAAACGCCTGAACAGGGCTCCTACGCCCAAACACTTAGAATTTTTTTAAGAATTTTCTGGGAATCCGGATTTCGGGTTTTGACCAGAGTTGACTAGGGTTAATTAATGATGATGTTTTATGCATGTAATGATGATTAATGATTAACCCTTGATTAATGTTACTGATTTGATTATCAGTATTTTATTATTATTAACAATATTAATATTATTTTAATATTGTTAAGTATGTACTGGCCTGATGAAGAATGCCTAAAATTTAACGAAGAGCATAATCGTTAATAAGTAAAATATTAATGATAAAGAGAAATGGAACGTAAAGTGAAAGATAATGAAAGAGGAACATGATGAATGAATGCATGCATTAATAAATGAACTAATGAATGTAAGAAAGGCTTGCAAGCAAATGAATGGAGGTGCACACCCCTGGCAGGTGTTAGCTAAACTGTGATGCGGGTTAGCTACCCCGAAGGATGCACACAGGGTCAATCTTTGAGATTGATAATGAGGTGAGCAACTACGTGTTGCAACAGACTCGGTTAGCAGGCAATCATGAGATTGCCACTGAGGTGAGCAGCCGTGTGCTGCAACAGAGTTGGCTAACGTATGATAGAATGAAAGTTAAAGATAAGTGGTGCTTGTACTTACCTCAGGTGACTGGATCAGCTTCCTGCACAATGTTCGTGGTTGATCACCACAGGTCCAGCACCAGCTTCGTGCACAATGTTCGGGGTATTGTACATGTTACCAGAAGTAATGAAATGAACGTACGAAAGAATGTAATGAATGCATGAATGAAAGAAATGATCGTACGTATGTAATGAATGTATGAATGAAATGAATGAACGTACGAAAGAATGTAATGGATATATGAATGAAAGAAAGAATATGAAAGAAAGAATATGAATGTAAATGATGAACGGCACACGAACGAAAGATAATGAATGAACGATGAAGATAATAATAATATTATTTGTGTACGTACTTGTGTGACCGCATCTAAGTAAAGAAAGGTCTAACGAATGAAAAGTATGTTTTTTTTTACAAAACTAGAACTCACTCAGCAACGCTGACTTTTATGTATTTTCCAGTTGGCAGGTAACAGGTTACTGAGGATGGCACACGGGGATGGCTACTTGGCGGGCAAGACTGACGTCCATTTATGTTTTGACGATACTGTTGTTTTGTAATTCATTCGACTAATTATTTTGCGACTTATGAACTAGAATGTATTGCTTAACAACAACATTTTTATTGGATGAATGGTTTTTGCTAAAATTAATTCCGCTGCTTAAAATTATAATATGTACGTTTTATGCTGTGAATGACCAACTGTGAGGTGACCGGGAACAGGGCCTTACAAGTTGGTATCAGAGCTAAAGTTTAAGTGAAATGGGTAAAATTTTTAAAAATAAACCTTAACTTAAACTGAAAATGGGACAGGAAGAGGGATGTCAGCCCGAGTAGCCATGTGCCATCAGGTATTGTTTTTCTTAAAAGTTAATCAGTATTATGTGCGTGTACTATGTGATTTATGTGTTCTTAGTAGATTTAGATGCTGATGTAGTCAGGATAGGAAGTGCTTGGGGTGTGAAGAGTAAAGTAAGTGGCTAATCACAACTGGCCACTATAATTAGGGACTTACTATACTTGACATAAACTGAGCTGTTTCCTTGAATGACTGTTTTAGTGTTTGAATCTTATAGTGCATAGGAAAATGGTTGGGAAGAAACCTTCTAAGGCTGCTAGAGGTAGAGGTCGTCCGCGTACGACTAGGAGCGGTGCTAAAACTCCTAAGACGACTCCTGTGAACCCCGAGGTTCCTGACCGGAATGAAGAAACTGAGAATGCGAGCCTGAATGCCTCAGCTAGGGAGGCGATTGCTGATGAGGTACACCAGGTCCTGCAGGCAGTTATGCCATCTGTAGTGACCGACGTTATTCGAGCTATGAGAAATGAGGAGAGGAAGGGGAAGGAGGACAGGAGAGGGTCGACTGGAAAGGAAAGCAAGGGAGGAGAGGAACGACCGGATCATGAGATAGTAGTATCTGATGAAGAGGAAGATGCTGTGGTAGGGGTGACGACCAAGGGATGCAATTACGGGGCATTCAAGAGGTGCAGGCCCCCGACTTTTGATGGAAATGGTAATGCTGCTGCTGCCCACCGTTGGGTAAGGGAAATGGAAGCGGTACTCGAGATCAGCGAGTGCCGGGAGGATCAGAAGGTGAAGTTTGCCACCCACTCCTTTACTGACTCAGCACTATGTTGGTGGGACAATATTGTCCAAGCTGAGGGCAGCAGGGCCATAGGCAAGATGAAGTGGCCCGAGTTGAAGAAGCTGGTAGTTGAGGAATTCTGCCCTCACAGGGAACTTGACAAGATTGAGAGGGAGTTCCTGCAACTCAAGGCGGGAATCATGACCCACCAGCAGTACACTACTAAATTCAATGAGATGGCGAGGCTGGTGCCGGATCAGGTGACACTGGTATCTCGAAAGATTAACCGGTACATTCAGGGACTGCCAGCTGACATTCGCAGGCACCTGATCACTGCTCGACCAAGCACCTTTAGGTCGGCAGTAGACTTAGCTGGGAGGCTCTATGACGAGAGGGAAGTGATGGTAGTGGAGGCAAAGAAAGTCGGTGGTGCTAACCGGAATTGGATTGGGAAACGGTTCGGGCGTGGTGGCTTTACCCCGAATAACAAGAAGGCGAGAAGGGATGACCGTAGGGTGGGGTCACCAAGCTCGGGACCTAAAAGATGTGACAAGTGTGGGAAGGAGCATGGTGGTGAATGTAGGTGGGGGTTAAACGTCTGTTTCAAGTGTGGGAAATCCGGTCATATGGCTAGAGACTATAAGCTACGAGGTGTTTCAACTGCGGCGAAGTGGGTCATATGAGTAAGGATTGCAGGAAGCCGGGGATGAGATTTCCGGGGGAAAGAAGATGGCCGGAACTGAAGGGCAGAGGGCGAGTGCCAGAGCTTTTACCATGACCAGGGAGGAGGCTAGGACGGACCCCGATGTTGTGTTAGGTACGTTTCTAGTAAATCAAACTCTTGCTTCTGTATTATTTGATTCTGGTGCTAGTAGGAGTTTTATTTCTGCTACTTTCTGTGCTAAATTGCCTATTAGTAGTAAATGCATTGATGAGCCCTTTGAAGTAGAAACCGCTATTGGTAAGTCCACTAGAGTTACTGATGTGATAGAGGACTGTGCCATAGAGTTAGAAGGTCATGGGTTTGCTGCTAGATTACATGTGATGCCCCTAGGTGGATTTGATGTAGTGTTAGGAATGGATTGGTTGGCAACCTACGAAGCGAATATCGTATTTCAAAAGAAGATGATTAGACTGACGGCATCTGACGAAAGTCTGGTAACGATATACGGTGATTGGGTAACGATGATTCCGAAGGTGATTTCGATGGCGGTGGCAAGCAAGTGTATGAGGCGTGGGTGCAACGCCTACTTATGTTACGTAAAGGATGTGGAAACGCCAACACCACAACTATCCGATGTTCTGGTTGTGTGTGAATTTCCAGACGTATTCCCGGAAGACTTATCGGGATTGCCACCTGATCGCGAAATCGAATTTCAAATTGACCTGATACCCGGTGCCTAACCTGTCGCCAAGGCACCATATCGATTGGCTCCGACGGAGATGAAGGAATTGATGGAGCAACTGCAAGAATTGCTCGATAAGGGTTTTATCAGGCCGAGCATCTCTCCTTGGGGTGCTCCGGTCTTGTTTGTGAAGAAGAAGGATGGTAGCATGAGGATGTGTATCGACTACCGTGAGTTGAACAAGCTAACGGTAAAGAATCGGTATCCGTTACCGAGGATTGACGACTTGTTCGACCAGCTCCAGGGTGCCAGTTGGTTCTCGAGGATAGATCTTCGATCTGGCTACCACCAGTTGAAGGTGAAGGAGCAGGACATTCCTAAAACAGCTTTTCGTACGCGTTATGGACACTATGAGTTTCTCGTTATGTCATTTGGTCTAACTAACGCGCCAGCTGCTTTTATGGATTTGATAAACCGAGTGTGTCGGCCAATGCTAGATAAATCAGTGATTGTGTTCATCGATGATATCCTGATTTATTCGAGAAGCGAAGAAGAGCATGCCGGTCATATTCGGGATGTATTGGAGACTTTGAGAAGGGAGAACTGTATGCTAAGTTCTCCAAATGTGCCTTCTGGCTACGCGAGGTGCAATTTCTGGGTCACGTGGTAAATGCAGAGGGAATCATGGTGGACCCAGCAAAGGTTGAGGCTGTGATGGAATGGAAATCACCAAAGATGCCATCCGAGTTTCGTAGCATCTTGGGATTGGCGGGCTATTACAGGAGATTTATTCAAGACTTCTCCAAGATAGCCTCACCTTTGACAAAATTGACCCGTAAGGACGTGAAATTCGTGTGGGGTCGAGAGCAGGAGACTGCCTTTGAGGAGTTGAAGACAAGACAAACACAAGCTTCTATTTTGACTTTGCCCGAGGGGAATGAGGACTTAGCGGTCTATTCAGATGCATCTTATTCTGGTCTAGGTTGCGTGTTGATGCAACGTGGAAGGGTAATAGCCTATGCATCTCGACAACTGAAAACCCACGAAGTCAAATATCCCACACATGATCTAGAATTAGCCGCGGTGGTTTTTGCGTTGAAGATTTGGCGGCACTATCTATACGGGACGAAGTGCACCATCTTCACAGACCACAAAAGCTTGAAGTACTTCTTCGAGCAGAAAGATCAAACATGAGGCAAAGGCGATGGTTGGAGCTCATAAAGGATTATGACTGCGAAATCCATTACCATCTGGGCAAGGCCAACGTGGTGGCAGACGCCCTTAGCCGAAAAGAAAGGCCTGAGCCGATCCGGGTAAAGGCTTATCAGTTAATCATGACCTCCGACGTGATGACACAGGTTAAGGAGTTTCAAGACGAGGCTTTGAAAGAAGATCATCTTAACTCCGAAAGGATGAGATGTCTAGTTACGGAATTGGGTGAGAACACTCTTGGTGTTAAGACCCGATTTGGGCAAATGTGGATCCCTCGATACGGGGATCTACGTGGAAGAATTATGGACGAGGCCCATAAGACTCGATACTCCATTCACCCCGGTGCTACCAAAATGTATCACGATATGAAGAAGGATTACTGGTGGCCGGGTATGAAACGTGACGTAGTGGAGTATGTGAGTAAGTGCCTGACTTGCTTACAAGTAAAGGCAGAACACTAGAAACCCTACGGGAAGATCCAACCATTGGATATACCTGAGTGGAAGTGGGAGCACATCACCATGGATTTCATCACGAAGTTACCACGCACCCCTAAGGGGTATGATGCTATATGGGTGATAGTTGACCGCTTGACAAAGAGTGCCCACTTCCTACCGATCCGCGAAACGTACTCATCCGAAAGATTGGCGGATCTGTTCATCAAAGAAATTGTAGCTCGTCATGGTGTTTCGGCGTCTATTATGTCTGATCGCGACACCCGGTTTACCTCCAAGTTTTGGAAGAGGTTTCATGATGCAATGGGGACGAGGCTACACATTAGTACAGCATATCACCCTCAGACAGACGGTCAGTCTGAGAGGACGATCCAAACACTCGAAGACATGCTTCGGGTGTGCGTGATCGATTTTGGAGGAAGTTGGGACGACCACCTGCCGTTAGAAGAATTCTCGTACAACAACAGTTATCATGCCAGCATTGGCATGCCACCCTACGAGATGCTATACGGTAGGAGATGTAGGACGCCCGTATGTTGGGGAGACATTGGGCAGAAGGAACTGGGAGGTGTCGAGGTAGTTGAAGCAACGACCGAGAAGTTAGAAAAGATTAATGCCTTCATGAAGGCGGTGAAAGATAGGCAAAAGTCGTATGCTGACAAAAGACGAAGACCGATAGAGTTCAAGGTTGGCGACCGAGTCATGTTAAAGGTCTCACCTTGGAAAGGCATTATCCGATTCAGGAAACGAGGTAAGTTAAGCCAAGATATATAGGACCTTTCCGAATTGTCGCACGAGTAGGAGAGGTGCCCTATCGACTTGAATTGCCAGATGAGTTAAGTGGAATTCATCCCACATTCCATGTATCTCATCTGAGGAAGTGCTTAGCTGAAGAAGATATGATTGTTCCACAGGAGGATATTGAAGTAGACGAACAGCTCAATTACATGGAGCAACCAGTGGCAATCCTTGATCGTAAGGAGAAGAGGTTAAGGAATAAAGTGGTTCCTCTTGTGCGTGTACAGTGGAAGCACAAGAAGGGATCCGAGTCTACGTGGGAGACCGAAGAAGAGATGAGACAACATTACTCACATCTGTTTGAGGAATAACAGGTTTCGGGGACGAAACCTATATAAGGGGGTGGACTTGTAACACCCGTATTTTTCTTTTAAAGAAACAAAGGAATAAAAGAGAAAGAAAAAGGGGAAGAAGAATGTCAACCCCAAAGTTGAGGGACCAAAAGTGTTAAAAATGATAAAATCTTGAAAAGTTGGTGTAAAAGGCGATATGGTCGCCCATACCCACTGCACACACTTTTCTTGTTCGGATTTTAGAGAGAGAAAGCAGAGAAACTCTCGGGTTTTTGAAGAACAAGAAGAAGAATTCGATTTTTAGGTAAGGTTTAATGTTTTTAAGTTGTTCTTGGCTAGATTAGCCTCGGTTAAATGCTTATGTGTGTTTCTATGTGTTCAAATGCGTGTTAAGAAGGTTTCTAAGTGTTGGAATTGTTTGAAGAAGCTCTGGTGAAGAGTGTAAACTCGAAGGACAATTAAGGTGAGTTTCTAGACCCCTTTTTACATGTTTTTAAACGATTTTGGGGCTGGAAAATACATGTATGCATGTTTTTATGAATTTGGGTATGTTACCCGTATGCCATGTACATGAGTATGTTATAGAGTATGTTTTGGGGTAAATGTATTGTTATGGTTATGTTAAGTTATGCCTGGAATCGTATGTACATGTCTAGAACAAGGTATTATGATGTTTGGGGGACTGGAAAATGACTTAGAACCATAAACAGGCTGCTAATACGCCTAATAAGTCCAAATAGTGGTCATGTGTCTGAAAGTTGGACTTAGAAAACTAAGTACAAGATAATAAGTCTGAATAGTGCTTATATGCCCAGGAATTTGCCTTAGAAATATTCTTAGGGTCATAAGTCCAAGCAGTACTTATATGTCCAAACAGTCCTAATACGCCCCAGACTCATGAGTCTGGAAAATTTTCTAAGTATAGGGGGTCATAAGTCCCAACAGTGCTCATGAGTCTCAACAGTGCTCATGAGTCTGAAAATAAACTAAGTATGAGGTGAAAAGTCTGAACAGTGGTCGTATGTCTAGAAAATTTACTAAGTATGGGGTTATGAGTCCCAACGGTGCTCTTACGCCCAACAGAGCTTATACACCCAAAGTTGAAATTTTTCTAAGTGTAAGCTGGTAAGTCCGACAGTGGTGAAACGCCTGAACAGGGCTCCTACGCCCAAACATTTAGAATTTTTTTAAAGAATTTTTTGGGAATCCAGATTTCGGGGTTTTGACCAAAGTTGACTAGGGTTAATTAATGATGATGTTTTATGCATGTAATGATGATTAATGATTAACCCTTGATTAATGTTACTGATTTGATTATCAGTATTTTATTATTATTAACAATATTAATATTATTTTAATATTGTTAAGTATGTACTGGCCTGATGAAGAATGCCTAAAATTTAACGAAGAGCATAATCGTTAATAAGTAAAATATTAATGATAAAGAGAATGGAACGTAAAGTGAAAGATAATGAAAGAGGAACATGATGAATGAATGCATGCATTAATAAATGAATGAATGAATGTAAGAAAGGCTTGCAAGCAAATGAATGGAGGTGCACACCCGTGGCAGGTGTTAGCTCAACTGTGATGCGGGTTAGCTACCCCGAAGGATGCACACAGGGTCAATCTTTGAGATTGATAATGAGGTGAGCAACTACGTGTTGCAACAGACTCGGTTAGCAGGCAATCATGAGATTTCCACTGAGGTGAGCAGTCGTGTGCTGCAACAGACTTGGCTAACGTACGATAGAATGAAAGTTAAAGATAAGTGGTGCATGTACATACCTCAGGTGACTGGATCAGCTTCATGCACAATGTTCGTGGTTGATCACCACAGGTCCAACACCAGCTTCGTGCACAATGTTCGGGGTATTGTACATGTTACCAGAAGTAATGAAATGAACGTACGAAAGAATGTAATGAATGCATGAATGAAAGAAATGATCGTACGTATGTAATGAATGTATGAATTAAATGAATGAACGTACGAAAGAATGTAATGGATATGTGAATGAAAGAAAGAATATGAAAGAAAGAATATGAATGTAAATGATGAACGGCACATGAACGAAAGATAATATATGAACGATGAAGATAATAATAATATTATCTGTGTACGTACTTGTGTGACCGCATCTAAGTAAAGAAAGGTCTAACGAATGAAAAGTATGTTTTTTTACAAAACTAGAACTCACTCAGCAACGCTGACTTTTATGTATTTTCCAGTTGGCAGGTAACAGGTTGCTGAGGATAGCACACGGGGATGGCTACTTGGCGGGCAAGACTGACGTCCATTTATGTTTTGACGATACTGTTGTTTTGTAATTCATTCAACTAATTATTTTGCGACTTATGAACTAGAATGTATTGCTTAACAACAGTATTTTTATTGGATGAATGGTTTTTGCTAAAATTAATTCCGCTGCTTAAAATTATAATATGTAGTTTTATGCTGTGAATGACCAACTGTGAGGTGCCCGGGAACGGGGCCTTACATTTGGTCGTTTTAAAGCTGCTGAAAGAGGTAGTAATCACAGCTCATTGTGCCTGTGCTTTTATGTACATATATACTTGTTCATAGCTTGCTTATTCACATAAATGATCCTTTGTTATATGGGTTTGTTTTATACATTAATATGGTCATCTAATGAACATATTTTTCTGCTTATAAACAAGTTTATAAAGTTGTAATTCCGCTACGTTTTTCAGAAAGTTTAATGGGTTAAACTACGTTTTTTTGTGTTCTAACAAACCCTACAATTATCATAAATTAAACAACTTTAACATTTTTACAATTATCAAGAATGGATTTATAACCACTAATGTTTACTGACTAATTCTCTAACAACAATGAAACCTTTACACTAATATCCTCGGCAATGGCGACGATTCCAAGTACTTGGATCTATATATGATTAATACGTATGTCTGCTCGTGTGCGTTCCGTGCGACCGAACCGATCCACCCCGAACCAACCGAACGTCTCTATTATCTTTGAACGTAACATTAATGCTTAACAGTAATTGATAATAGGTATATGCTCATTTATTTCTAGCATCATTCAGAACTTTGTTCATCTATACTTACCACCGAACGAGTGAGTGTCGTGGCCTCTTTTTATGCTTATTCAATTCTTCAATCATTTACAAAATTGGGGGAAAAATGTGCTCACCCATTTTATGTTGTACAACTTATATACTTCAAATCAACGTGTTACTGTTTTGTGAGTAGTTATCTGGTACATGCATGAGTTCGTTGTGTGGTACTTTCTTTACAACCATTTAATTCCGGTGTAGGAACTGACGGATAAGTATTGGTAGTAATACTGGGTTGACACCCCCACCCTTGTTTGTTGGTATACTAGTTGGTACCAATAGTGGCCAGGAATAGGCCCTTGGGTGAATATATTCCGATAAGAATCGGTGTGTAAGTCATTAGGTTTGGTTGTGAAGCTCAGTTGGCATGTGATTTTGCTTACTTATAACAGTTTTCACAGTATTCTGCAAAACTATTATGCAGCATCAATTTACTTACTATTTAAACCTGCAAGCTCACCAACAATTTTTGTTGACCATTTTGAGCATATCTTTTCAGGTGATAACGCTAATTGAAGATTCTAGGAGTGCTGCCTTAGTGGAGACCCTAGGATGCATTTTGAGACTACACAATACTTGACATACATTCTTTTGAAACGTTGTTGGTATGATTCCACATCTTTATTCACTTGGATACTTTTTCCCGGGTTGTGGGAATTACATTACAATGATATTATTTTAGGTTATGTGATTCGATTACAATGTTTATGCTTACAGCTATGTTGTCGTAAAGATTGACTAAACATGACACAAGTTTTCCTTTGTGT
Organism: Flaveria linearis; assembly: GCA_024085815.1. NCBI lineage: Eukaryota > Viridiplantae > Streptophyta > Magnoliopsida > Asterales > Asteraceae > Flaveria > Flaveria linearis. The sequence goes on from CM044012.1 coordinate 14,359,526, forward strand.
CGGGTGTCATCATGACACGGTTACCATCATTTATTTATATTTAATCTCTATTGTTTACAATGTGTTATGACGATCCCGTCTCGTACATCCCCATGTTTCCGCTTTAGCGGGGGTGTGACAGACTGGTATCATAGCCATTGGTTGTAGAGAATTAGGTAAATCACTTGTCCTAGACTATAACCTAGGAACCTTCATGTAGAATGCATGCTAGGGTTTGGGTGCATCCGATATTGCATGTATGTTTGTTCTATACTTGTTCTTTATCTCTATGTCTTGTTATCTGACCACCCTAAGGAAAGCACTATTACTCTTACTCTTTCCTTATGGTATGTTTTCTACTGGATCTATCGTTCCCATGCACGCCGCATTATTACAATTAGGTCTGGATACCCAACCTGAAGGGATCTTCACAGATCACGTGAAGCATTGATCTTGGATATTGAATCCGTCCGACCCTGAGATAGTTATGCCTGAGGTCCCGAGAGAATAAGGGATAGGCAACTTTGTTAGACTAATTGAGATTATGTGCTTGCATTCTATTTGTTAAGTCGGACTACTATGGGAATACTATTGGTTCATGGACATGAGAACTTACATGATCAGTGCATGATGAATGGGGTCAATACTGTGATGTTAACTTGGGCTGGTGAAACTGAGGGGGACCATGCAAGGCAAATTACCATTACATGTGCACACATAATTGCAATTTCCAGTGCATGGCCTGGCGAATCTTACCATGAGGTAACGATCATAGTTAGTACAAGTCTTCCATTCTATACCTTAGGACACTATAATTATAATTCTAGTAGGAATTTGTAAATGATGATAAAACATTCATATCCTCTACTATCACTTAAGCCATGTTCTACTTGGAGCCTTCATGTGATTCAAATTATGATATTGGTCTTTTCTCCATGAAACATTGCTCCGTCTAGCATTTCAGTAACTATGGAACTGACAAAATGCTTAGAATGAATGTGGACTTCAAAGAGTTGTAGAAGAGTGATGATACTCCCTACACACATTACGTTGTTCATTGGTATGATGTTAAGGAGAATCGGATGTCATGTAACCGGTTTATGCATTGTTCTCGTATATCATGGATGTGGTGGGAACACTGCGGGGAACCCTATATATAAGCATCACTAGAATACTAAGAACGTGCTTGAACTGGGCTACGTGATGATCTTGATCAACTGGAGTATGAAATGTTGGAACTTGATGAGTGGAATAAATGTGTATCATGAAGTGACTAAAGTTTACGTGTTTACTTCTTTCATGATTAGAAAAGGCCACCTCGAAGAGTCACCCGCAGTACATGTCACGAAGGTAAGACTCCAAGGGGCAGAGGTAGAGGTAGGACACCAGGAACAGGTGGTAGTCCCAATGGCAGCAACCAGGGGACTGGAAACCCCGATATGGCTGCCATGACTGCTCAGCAGCTAGCCGCACTGATTCCAATGATAGTGACCTAAGTGAGCGACACTCTTCGGAATCATAACCTCCACGGGGATAATGATAATGACAATGAGCATAACCAAGGAACAGGGGAAGGAACTGAGAATCATGGTACTACTGGCAACGAAATTGGATTATTAATACAAGACGGGGATTTTCATACAAGGAATTTGTGGCCTGCAAACCAAAGGAATTTGATGGAAAAGGTGGGGTGATAGCCCTAACTAGGTGGCTTGAGAAGATGGAGGCAGACATTGATATAACTGAATGCCTGGACAGCCCAAAGATTAAGTATGCCATGTGTTCACTACAGGGCAGGGCACTAACTTGGTGGAACACATAGATTCAAGCGAGGGGAAGAGAATCAGCGATGCAGATGACGTGGGATGAGTTTAAAGCATTAATCACCGAAGAATACTGCCCACTCAACGAGATGCAGAAATTGGAGCATGAATTCTAGAATCATGCTATGGCAGGTGCTGGGCACGCATCTTACACTGATCATTTCCATGAGTTGGCAAGACTGGTTCCTCATCTGGTAACTCCGGAATCCAAGAAGATGAAGATACATTTGGGGACTTTTGCCTTAAATCCGGGCAATGGTGATAGCCGCAGCCCCTCCTACTATTCAGAGTGCAATTCTGAGGGTTGCTACTCTAACAGATGAGAGGGTGAGAACTGGTGTTCTGGGGAAAGGAGCTGAGAAGAGGAAGAATGTTAGAATAGAGAGCAGGTCGAATACCGGGAAATTTGACAAACGGGGCGAAGACAACCAGGAACTTTGTGGCCGTGGCTCAGGGTAGGAAGGAATATGTCGGACCGCACCCTAAGTGTAATAGGTGAAAATTTCATCACCCCCAAGCAATGTCATGCGGGTTTGTGTAAAGTACAGACGCCTGGGGCATCTAGCGAGAGACTGCAAAGTGGCACCGAATCTGGTCGCACCGGTTAATGCGGTCAACCCTGTAGGGAATGTTAGTGTTTGATATGAGTATGGAAGCCCTGATCACTACCAGAACATATGCCCCAAACTGAATCGGGCGTAGGGTTAGCAAGGAACCAATCAACCACAGGTGAGGTCAAAGCCGGTAATCAAGACCAGGGAAATCAAGGAAATGCTGCCAAAGGACGTGCGTTCGTCATCGGAGCAAATGACGGCCGTCAGGACCCGAATGTCGTTACTGGTACGTACTTTCTCAATCACCACTTCGGCATCTATATTGTTTGATACTGGAGCAGACAATAGTTTTATATCTTTTGAATTTGCTCACATGCTTGACTTGAACCCTAGTAGACTAGAAACTAGCTACTCTGTAAAAATGGCCAACGGTAGAATTGTACAGGCTGATGAGATTATTAGAAAGTCCTTGATGATATTGGAGAACCATTCATTTGAAATAGATTTGATACCTTTTGAGCATGGGAGTTTCGATGTAGTTGTGGGGATGGATTGGTTGTCAAAGCACGAAGCAGAGATTGTATGTCAGGAAAAAGTAGTACGAATCCCAATGCCAGATGGGGAGGTACTCAGGATTCAAGGAGAACGATCAGGGAGAACCCTAAAGCTTATCTCCAGCATAGAGACGCGTCGGTGTTTACAAAAGTAGTGTTACGCGTTTCTGTCCCACGTAGTAAAAAAGAAAGAAGAGGAGAGGAAGTTGGTAGATATTCCTGTAGTACGGGATTACCCAGGTGTATTCCCTGACGACTTGTCGGGTTTGCCTCCTCCACGATAGGTGGAATTTCATATAGAGTTGGTTCCTAGAGCTAAACCGGTAGCAAAGACGCCATATCGGTTAACACCATCAGAAATGCAAGAGTTATCTAGCCAATTACAGGAGCTACTGGAGAAGGGTTTTATCCAGACAAGTCACTCAAAAAGAAAGATGGGTCGTTCCGTATGTGCATTGATTATCATGAGTTGAACAAATTGACCGTGGAAAATCGATATCCTCTTCCCAGGATCGACGATCTATTTGATCAGCTACAAGGAGCCTCGTTTTCTCCAAGATCATCGTTCGGGATACCATCAACTAAGGGTTTTCGAGGATGACATACCGAAGATAGCGTTTAGAACTCGTTATGGGCACTATGAGTTCTTGGTCATGCCGTTTGGGTTAACTAATGCACTAGTTTTGTTCATGGACCTGATGAATCGGGTTTCGTGATCATATTCATAGACGATATATTATCTACTCCCAATCGAAAGAGGACAATGAAGAACACCTTCGGGTAATACTAGAACTATTTCGGGAAGAGAAACTTTTCGCCAAGTTCTCAAAGTGTGAATTCTGGCTGTGAGAAGTGAAATTTCTGGGACACGTAGTGAATGAAGATGGAATTCATGTAGATCCTGGAAAGATTGAAGCGGTGAAGAAATGGGAAGCACCCCAGACACCTTCAGAAATACGGCAATTCTTAGGATTGGCCGGATACTATCGACGTTTCATCATGAATTTTCAAAGATCGCTCAACCATTAACACTGCTGACTCAGAAGGATAAGAAATTTGATTGGGGACATGCACAAGAATAGGCGTTCCAAACGTTGAAAGAAAAGTTGTGCCATGCACCAATATTGTCCCTCCCAGAAGGAACTGATGACTTTCTGGTATACTGTAATGCCTCACATCAAGGATAGGGATGTGTGCTAATGCAGAAGGATAAGGTGATTGCCTACGCCTCGCGGTAACTCAAGGTGCATGAAAAGACCTATACAAACGATGATCTAGACTTGGGCGCTATAGTATTTTGCACTTAAGATATGGAAGAATTACTTGTAAGGAACCAAATGCGTCTCTACACAGATCATAAGAGCCCCCAACATATCCTGGATCGGAAGGAACTTAATATGCGTCAGCGACGTTGGGTAGAACTACTTAGTGACTACGATTATGAAATCCGGTATCATCCGGGGAAAGCGAACATGGTGGCTGATGCATGGCAAGGATGTAAAACTCAGTAGATTCCCAAGAACAATAAACCAAGATCTCAATCTCAAGAATGCGGAATGTAATTGAGATTCGAAGAAGATAAACAATAGTTCGAAATGATTCAATTGATAATCAAACGATTACACTCTTGTGCGAATTTGCACAGATTGATTACAAGCGAAAATTACAAAAATTAAGAACTACTGCTTAGAACTACTATACATAAGCGAAAAAAATATTTATACTAAACAACAAGATTCTCGCGTGAATAAGCTTTTCGCGCGGATGATCAATTCGCGCGACATCTCTGACTCGCGTGACTTCACCATTTCGCATAACATCTTCAGTTCACATGACATATCTTGATCAAAACCATCTTTATTTAGCGTTAGTTGTTTTGCCGAGCCTATTATTGTCTTCTACAATCTCCCCCTAGGCTCGGTGAAACAATATTAGTCAAAATCTACATTAGATTTCTTGTATGATCCGGAATATGCATACCACTTATTCCTCAGGATTCGATCTGTCATGCAGACGTACTGGCAAGATAGAAAATAAACAGACTCGTCAGCTGAGATAGGACAATGTACCAGCTTATATAAGTCGTCTTTGCCAAATTTCATTAAGTCAGCTAGATCAATGATTCTGTATGATCTATCAACACATTTGATCCCAGCCTGACCTGAATCCTTTTCACAACTCCAAGAAATAAATTGCTTTAACGAATTTGGATGTACTGGAGCATGAACTAGAACTTTCTTTATGAACTTAGGATGTTGATAAACTCTTATCTTCATTTGAGCTTTGGTGTTTTCATCTAATCTGGAAGAGTCATCAATCACTTTTGATTTGGCAGTCATGAAATCTTTGATATTAGTTTTCATCTCCCATCTAATTTTAGATCTCATCAGTTCAGCTTCTCCATGATTACTTTCATTGAAAAATGGAACTTTACCCATAGCATATAAATCATCAGCTCGTAAGGTATGGAAATCTTGAGTACTCTTCAAGTAATCAATCTCTCCATTCTTTCTTTTGATCACATACATCTGCTTCTCTCCATCATATGCCCAGCTAACCACATGAAAGATTTCACCATACTTGTCTTTTGGCTTTGATACAAATAAAAAGTGAGTTTCTGTAGGGGGTGGAGGTGCTCTGAACTGTAGTCCACCTTTGGTGTATAAAGCAATTTGACCGGTAGCATCCTTTTGTATTGAATCAGTTGGAGTTGGTTCTCTTACAAACTCTGTTGGGATCTCTCCTTCTTCCAGATTAATATCTTTGAATAAGTCTTGTAAGTTGTTTCCAAAAATATCTGTATACTCATTTGGTTCATCCACATCATCAAATAAGCCAAATTCTTCGTCTGTAGCTTCAGTAGATGCAGATTGCTAAAAGGAATACAACTCTTTCTCATACAAGTCTTCAGTAGTAGGATCCAAAGGTTCATATCCTTCTGGATCACTAGCACTTGGTTCGAAACATTGTCAGTGCTAGTGTCACCAGTTGGATTAGAAGATAAACAAACAACATCACCTCCATCATCATCATCATCATCATTCTCATCATTATTATCATGATTATCACCATCATCTCCACCATCATTGTCATCATCGTCATTATCTTCATCATCTTCTTCATCTAAGTCATCATTAGAATCACCATAATCAATCAAATCATCATCTTCGTCTTCATTTACAACAGGAATAGGCATCATATGCTCAGGCTCAACAAAAGCTGTAGGAGTTACAACTTCAGTGATAGGTACCTCAGGTGTAGTTTGATCACCTTCAGTAACACTAACATTGGTTGTACATATGTCGTGTGAGCTTTTGTGACTTTCTCAACTTCTTGTATATCAACGGCAGGAGATGGACTTGGAGAACGCCTGTTCGTCTCACCAACCACAGTTGTAGAACGTACAACTTGAGGTTGATGGAAATATGTTTGAGAGATAACTCTCTCATCTCTTGCAGCTGCCTCTCCAAACCAGCTGTATAATCAATAACATTCTTCATCTGGAGTTCAAGAGATGTAATCCTTGAATCCTTTATGTTTGAATCCAAGTGAATCATAGTAATCATCTTAGTTTTCTCCTCATTGTCCTTCCTCAACTTAGCAATTATCTTGACATTCTCATAACATTCTTTCTCAAGATTCCTTACCCTCTCTTCTAATGTAATAGATGAAGATTGAGTAGCACTGGAAGTTTCTTCTCTTCCTCTGAACTCAGGTGGAGTGTTCAGAAAAGTATCAACATCAAACTCCAAGTTGTCTTGTCTCGGTGGAGTCGAATAACCAGTTTCCGGAGCAGAAACAGCCTCTGTAACAACAGGCTCAAAAACTGTTTCAGGAACAGTAGAATCAATCTCTGCTTGTGTCTCATGTTCTTCTACAAATCTTTTAGGAGATCCTAGAACTCCTGTAGTGGCAGTCTGCCCAACATCTGTAACCTCCACTTGTGTTCTTGGTCGCTTAGGTATTACACCTCTTCTAGCTCTTTTTCTTGTAGGAAAATCTTTCCTCTTAGCCATCCTTTTGAGCCTCATAGATGTATTTGGTGATACCTCAGGAAAATAATCTGTGTCTCTTTCATCAATAGATTGTTTACTGGAGGAAGTAGAGTAGATGAAGTAGTATCTGTCTCTAGAACATAAGGAATGTTTCCAATCTGATCACTCATCGTCTCACAACTAGAAGCTGAGTGAACTACTCCTTCAACTCTTTCACCCTGCTGAGGATCATCTTCAAACAATCTTTCTATCTCCTCATCTATATCTTCTCTCATAGCATACGTAGAAGTACCACTCTATGCATCATCAGTCGGAATATCTCCTTCTACATCTCTGTCACTATCATCGATCTCAGCAAATCGACCAATCTTGGCAAAGCTTTCTCCTGAGCACTTATTCCCTCGTGCTCCAGTCAGATGAGTAAATATCTCCTTCTTAATAGTCTGAACAACATACTTAGGAGATCTGAGTGTAGCAAACTCTGGATAGGCATCATTAATCACCAACTGTATGAATCGTGGATACATGATGAACTTCTTTCCATGATTTGCAGTAGCATTCTTCTACATTTCCTGAAAGATAGCTCCAGAAATGCTGAAAGGAATATCATTCACAAGAGATACCAACAATGATCCAAAAACCGCACTCAGATTATCCATTCCTGCCTTGAGGTTGCTTAGACAATGAATTACCACATGGAATAAGTATTTCCAGTAAGGTGGTAACCATTTCTTTTCAAGGATTGGATATCTGTACTCATATCCCATTCTGGTCAGACAGTCCATAACAACAGTATCATCCAATTTAGTTGGTGTATCCTCAAGATCATCAAGTAATAACACTCTGTTGAGAATATCATGAGAAATGGTCACTTTCTTCTCTCTCACTTTAGCAGTAATAATAGGATTTCCTGCTCCATCCTTCTCTAACGCAGCAGTGTTCCAGAATGCATCAATCAGCTCAGAATAAATGTTAGGGTCAGCTGAAATAGCATACACAATCTGAGAATTCTTCAACCCCTCAATCATAGATGTGAACATCTCTTTCCCTTCTGGAACATCATCAAGGTATGCTACACAATTATGATTTTTATTAAAAATGATTTGTGTCATCTGCGAATACACAAACAAACAAGATAAGTAAGATTGACAGAGTATATAAAAGAAATTTCATACTTAAAAAAATTTTCACACCCAAAAATTTACACTTAGAAAAAATTTGTTTCAATGACAGTTATCACATGAAAATGTATTCCACGCGAAGTTGACACTCATGTGAAAACACTTTCATGCGAAAACATTTCTCACAAACCTGTCATGCGAAAACTTTAGTTTCACACAAAATCAACAGTCATGCGATAAATCCAACTTCAAGCGAAAAGTTTTTTCATATGAAAACATAAGTTTCATGCAAGATTACTTTCACACGAAAACTTGTATTCGCGTCTGTTCAATTCACATGCGATTCGCGCAGAACAACATTCAAATTAACCTTCAAAAACATGATTTTGAACAATGAGAATCATTCTATAACTGTCGCCTATGTCCATTTAGTCCATTACATCTTTCAATTTTAACATTTAAGTCCATTTTATTATATTTTAATTTAAAATTGTTAAGTTCCTTTTAGGATTTTATCTCTTTAGTAACCAATGTATTTAAAATCTAACTGTCAATCTCAAATCTTGATGAAATGTGAACTAATGAGAAGTTTAGTATACGAAATACTCTCAGAAATCAGAACAATGAATTTGTGCGAAAAGAGTTTTCGGATGTGAACAGTGAGCGAAAAGTGATTTTATTTTCACCACAGCGATATTTATTTGTGAACTATGTCACGCGACAATCACCTTTCGCGTGACAAACCTTTCGCGCGACATCTCCTTTCGCGCAAGAGTGTTTTAACACATTGAAAAATTTTCAACTTTTCAAATTTTCACATCTTTCAAAAACCTTTTATTATTAATTATGTATCTCAACAAAATGTATTATTTACCAAGTGGCCAATTAATTTCATGAATCTTAATTTTTCAAAATTTTTATCTGTTATTTATTTGTTTTAAATCAGGTAAAACAAAAACAAAAACAAAACAAAATGATAACAAAACAAAATAACAAAATAATGAACATATATAAAGAGTCAAGATCAGAATCGTTTATTGATCAAAATTTTCTTGTAAGAATTTTCATAATGAGATCATATAGTTCTTTGTCAAGTCAAGAGTCTGTCCAGCTTTATTTAAAAGAAACTGGATAAATTGATTGTCAATATATTTTATCCATTTTAAACTTATACTTCAGTCTTTACTCCGAAAACATAAAGAGTGATATTTATCATGCTTTGTGTGATTTTATATAAATTCAGTGGATCCCATAATCAGAACTCTTGTAAAATACTTGTTAGTCTTTAAGACACTGTTAGGATTTCAAGTCATCTCAAATTGACTTAAACCATGCATTGTTGATCAGTGATACCATTTGTTTATTCCTAAAATATATCTATTTGAGCATAACTAGCCTGAGAAATATATCTTAACACAGAATATTAACAAGTTTAAGGACTTACAAACAGCCATCCGGACTTACGTCTGCCCTCTCAAGATGTTTAGGACTTACAAGCCATCTGGACTTACATGCCCCATCTTTTGATTTTGCCTTCCGTGATCAGAAAATATTCTCAAAGTAGAAAATATATATACCATATAGTATGTATGCCTTTAGACATATCTTTTGATTTGTGCTCTTTGGCATCTTATATCCTATATGGCCTTTTTGGCATCTTTTTGCTCATTTATTTTCTTTATATACATTTTATTTCTTTTTGCATGTCTTTTTGTATTTTCTTATATATATATATATATATATATATATATATATATGATAATCACTGAATCAAATAATAACAGGCTTGAGTATGACAAAAAGATAACTCTCAGTCTGTTTTAGAACATTTTTGGTATTGTCACATAATCCTGATATGTTCCCCACTAAATCGTATCAATTTACGTCAAATTTAATCACTCATTTATGATCTTTTCATTTCTGAAAGCAAAGCCTATTGACACATCAAACATGATCCAAGTCTATTTATATGTAAGCCTTTGAAAATACTTAGACTCTTTTTGAACTGTGTAATATCATTTCTCATTTAATCATGAAAATTCCTTTTTAATAATTTATCCAATCTTGACTCCCCTTAAAACCAAAAATATTTTTTTAAAGCGTATTTCTAATTTCTCCCCTAAAATTGTGATTGTTCTTTTAAAGAAAAAGGAAACAATTACAATTTTATTCCTTATTAAAAATGAAAAATCTATTTGAGAAGATTCAAGAAATCAATTTATCCAATGTTAATCATTCCCAATGATTGCACAAGGAAATCAAATCGAGAATGATCAAATGCCTTGGTAAATAAATCAGCAATATTTTCTGTTGATGGCACTTGTTTTAAATGAATAAATTTACGATCAAAACAATCACGGATGAAATGGATTCGGATGTCAATGTGTTTAGTTTTGGAATGTTGAATGGGATTTTTGACAATGTTTAGAACTACCGTGTTATCACACCAAATGGGTGTGTCATATATGTTAAGACCATAATCAAGAAGTTGTTGTTGAATCCAGACAAGCTGGGAACAACAACTCGATGCAGCCACATATTTAGCTTCGGCAGTGGATGTAGAAACAGTGTTCTGCTTTTTACACTGCCAGGAAATGAGTCTGTTGCCTAGAAATTGATATCCTCCTGTAGTCGATTTTCTGTCTAAATTACAACCACCATAATCACTGTCAGTATAAGCAAATAAATTGAAATCGGAAGTTCGAGGTTACCAGAGACCAAGTTTTAGTTGACCCTTGAGATACTTGAAAATCCGCTTGACAGCTTTCATATGTGATTCTTTTCGATCACTTTGATAGTGGGCACACTGACAAACAGGGAACATGATATCCGGCCTACTTGCAGTAAGATACATGAGGGAACCAATCATTGATCTGTACAGATGTTGATCAACTGATTCGCCTAATGGATCTGGAGTGAGAGTAGGACGAGAAGACATAGGAGTTGGAGCTACTTTAGAATCCTGAAACTTGTATTTCTCTAATATAGTCTGAACATATTTTTCTTGATGAATGAGAATACCAGTTTCAGTTTGATTAACTTGAATACCAAGAAAAATGAAATTTCTCCAAGAGAGCTCATATCGAATTTCTTCTTCATCACTTCTTCAAACTCTTTGCACATACTCTCATTAGTAGACCCAAAAATGATATCATCGACATAGATTTGGACCAGAATGATGTCATCGCCTGATTTACGAATGAATAAGGTTTGATCAATTGCTCCTCGTGAATAACCATTTGCAAGCAAATGTTCATTCAGAGTTGCATACCAAGCACGAGGTGCTTGATGTAAACCATACAACGCCTTATCCAATTTGTAGACATAGTCTGGATGATCTGGGTCTTCAAATCCATTAGGTTGACAAACATAGGTTTCCTCATTCATTTCCCCGTATAAGAAAGCAGTTTTGACATCCATCTGATACACCATAAAATTCATGTAAGAAGCGAAGGGTAAGAAAATGCGTATTGCTTCAAGTCTTGCAACTGGAGCATACACCTCTCATAATCCAATCCTTCAACCTGATAAAATCCCTGCACTACAAGACGAGCTTTGTTCCAAACTATAACACCTTTTTCATCCGTTTTGTTCCGAAATATCCATTTTGTTCCAATCGGAAGCTTATCTTTTGGATGTTCCACAAGATGCCAAACATTCAGCTTCTTGAATTGAATCAAATCATCCTGCATTGCTTCTATCCAACTGTTTCCTTGAGTGCCATTTCAACATTCATTGGCACTATCTGTCATAGAAAGCAAGCATACAAACATGTGTTGATTGCCCCTGATCAACTTCTGGTAATTACACCTTCATGCAACGGACCGATTATTACTTTAGTTGGATGAGTTTTATGCATTCTCAGCTGAGGAAAATCATCTACAATAATCCCATCTTCCAAGTTAGTGATATGTTCAACATTTGCGTTCACTTAGTTAGAGTGCCTAGATTGATAAACAATATTTTCTTCAAAAGTATCATCCGAAGTGTGATTTTCAGAAGTAGTAGACACATTTGGAGATTCTGCAAATGGAACTTGAATTACTTCAATTGGAGTATCTATAGTCTCTGAAGAAGATGATGCAGACAATGGTGAATTTAGTGTTCTTCTAGCTCCTGATTGTGTATCTGATCTGAAAGATCGTCTGGTAAACCAGTACTTTTAGACACATGCACAGAAGCAGTAGGAAGACTCTAGGATGATGATGGAATTACAGAATCATCAGATATGATAGATGGAAGTTCCTCAATGATTTTGTTCTCCAAAGATAATGACAGAGAGTTAGCATCTGCAGACGGAGGTTTAGAAATTTTAAAATTTATGAATAATGATTCATAATCATAAACCCATGATGGAGCTGATCCTGCATCAGTTATGTTAAGCTCGTGCCAATCAATATTAAATGACTCAATTATTTGTCTTGTTCTTTTATTATAAACCCGATATGCAACCTTATTAGCTGCATATCCCACAAAGTAACACTCATCAACTTTTTCAGAAATTTTTGAAGTTGATTCAGTTGTGTGTAGTGTAAGGCCCCGATCCCGGGCACCTCACAGTTGGTCGTCATTACCCATAAAACATACATTTAATATAACTTAATAAAAACCATGCAGCGGAAACTTTAAATTTACTATAAATGCTTTTGTAAAGTAATACAACACCCGTTACAAAATATCATATGAGTAGTTGCGTGCAACTTGTAAGGCCCCGATCCCGGGCACCTCACAGTTGGTCGTCATTACCCATAAAACATACATTTAATATAACTTAATAAAAACCATGCAGCGGAAACTTTGAATTTTACTATAAATGCTTTTGTAAAGTAATACAACACCCGTTACAAAATATCATTTGTTTGCATTACAATACAAAAACATTAACAAAAGAATGCCATCCCAAATAGACCACTAAGTCTTCATTTCCCTCAGGCAAAGTCAAGACAGGAGCTTGTGTTAGTCTTGCCTTCAACTCCTCAAAAGCCGTCTCTTGTTCTCGACCCTACACGAATTTCACGTCCTTACGAGTCAATTTTGTCAAAGGTGAGGCTATCTTTGAAAAGTCTTGAATAAATCTTCTATAATAGCCCGCCAATCCCAAGAAGCTACGAATCTCGGATGGCGTCTTTGGTGATTTCCATTGCATCACAGCCTCAACCTTTGCTGGGTCCACCATTATTCCTTCTGCATTTACCACGTGACCCAGAAATTGCACCTCGCGTAGCCAGAAAGCACATTTGGAGAACTTAGCATACAGTTTCTTCCTTCTCAAAGTCTCCAATACTTCCCGAATGTGACCGGCATGCTCTTCTTTGCTCCTCGAATAAATCAGGATATCATCGATGAACACAATCACTGATTTATCTAACATTGGCCGACACACTCGGTTCATCAAATCCATAAAAGCAGCTGGCGCGTTAGTTAGACCAAATGACATAACGAGAAACTCATAGTGTCCATAACGCGTACGAAGAGCTGTTTTAGGAATGTCATGCTCCTTTACTTTCAATTGATGGTAGCCAGATCGAAGATCTATCCTCGAGAACCAACTGGCACCCTGGAGCTGATCGAACAAGTCATCGATTCTCGGTAACGGATACCGATTCTTTATTGTCAACTTGTTCAATTCACGGTAGTCGATACACATTCTCATGCTACCGTCCTTCTTTTTCACAAATAAGACCGGGGCACCCCAAGGAGAGATACTCGGTCTAATGAAGCCCTTGTCAAGCAACTCCTGCAGTTGCTCCATCAACTCCTTCATCTCCGTAGGAGCTAATCGATACGGTGCCTTGGCGACAGGTTGGGCACCGGGTATTAAGTCAATTTGAAATTCAATTTCACGGTCAGGTGGCAATCCCGATAAGTCTTCCGGGAACACATCTGGAAATCACACACAACCGGAACGTCAGATAGTTGTGGTGTTGGCGTATCCATATCCTTTACATAACATAGGTAGGCGTTGCACCCACGCCTCATGTACTTCCCCGCCACCGCCATCGAAATCACCTTCGGAATCATCGTTACCCGATCACCGTATATTGTCACCAGACTTCCGTCAGATGGCGTCAATCTAATCATCTTCTTTCGACATACGATATTCGCTTCATAGGTTGCCAACCAATCCATCCCTAGTACTACATCAAATCCACCTAGGGGCATCACATGTAATCTAGCAGCAAACCTATGGCCTTCTAATTCTATGGCACAGTCCTCTATCACATCAGTAACTCTAGTGGACTTACCAATAGTGGTTTCTACTTCAAAGGGCTCATCAATGCATTTACAACTAACAGGCAATTTAGCACAGAAAGTATCAGAAATGAAACTCTTACTAGCACCAGAATCAAATAACACAGAAGCAAGAGTTTGATTTACTAGAAATGTACCTAACACCATATCGGGGTCCGTCCTAGCCTCTTCCTGCGTCATAGTGAAAGCCCTGGCGCTTGCTCTCGGACCTTCACTTCCCGTCTTCTTTACCCCTGAAGCCTCAGCCCTCGGCTTCTTACAGTCCCTGCTCATATGGCCACTTTCTCCACAGTTAAAGCACTTGCCCATCCGGCAATCTTTTGATATGTGCCCTGTCTTCCCGCACTTAAAGCAGAGGTTGGATCCCCATTTGCACTCCCTTGAGTGCTCCCTTCCACACTTACCACACTTCCTCACCCCAGCTCCAGACATGACCACTCGGCGGTCATCCACCCTTGCCTTCTTGTTGTTCGTCGAATTATCACCCGACCAAATCTCTTCCCCTACCAGTTCTTCTCTCCACTTCCTTTCTTGCTTCCCTCAGCCTTTACCAAAGCAGCCCGTTCATCGAATAACCTTCCCGCCAAATCCACTGCCGACCTGAAAGTGCTTGGTCGGGCAGAAATCAAGTGCCAACGAATTTCAGCTGGCAGCCCCTCAATATACCGGTTGATCTTTCGAGACACCGGCGTCACCTGCTCCGGCACCAACAGCGCCAACTCGTTAAACTTGGTGGTATATTGTTGGTGGGTCATTGTCCCTGCCTCTAACTACAGGAACTCTCTCTCAATTCTATCCATTTCCAGACGAGGACTGAATTCCTCGATCACCAGCCTTTTTAACTCAGCCCACTTCATCTTCTCTATAGCCCTGCTACCCTCGGCTTGGACTATATTTTTCTACCAGCATAAAGCCGACCCTGTGAAAGAGTGGGTAGCAAACTTCACCTTCTTGTCCTCCTGGCAATCACTAATATCGAGGACAGCTTCCATTTCCATCACCCACTGGTGAGCATCAGTAGCAGTACCGGAACCATCAAAAGTTGGGGGCTTGCACCTCATGAATGCCCCGTAGTTACAACCCGGGCTGTCTCCCGTAACTGTTCTTCTTCCTCTTCCTCTTCGTCACCGGATAATACTGTTTCTGCTTCTGTTTGTTGCTGTCTACCCGAGGACCGATTCCTCCCCTGTCTATCATCTTCACGTACTGACTTTATCACTTCGGTCACTACAGACGGTAAAATCGTCTGCATGACTTGGTGCACCTCCTCGATCACTGTCTCTTTCACCGAGGCTCTCACATCATCACTCTCATCCACTCCCCCCGAGGGAGTAGTATTAGGTTCTTCGGGAACCTTCTTCTCTTGTCTAGGCCTTCTTCTTGTGGCTCGTGGTTCCGCACCACTTCCGCCACTGCCTCCACCAATTGGGGCTTTAGATGATCTACCACCAACCATCTTCTATCACACTGGAAGATTCAAACACCAACACGGTCATTCAAGGAAATAGCTCAGTTTATGTCGAGTATAGTAAGTCCCTAATTACAGTGGCCAGTTGTGATTAGCCACTTACTCTACTCTTCACACCCCGAGCATTACCTGTCCTGACTACATTAGTATCTAAGTCTAACAGTACACATAAACACATAACATGCGCACGTAACACTGGTTAACTTTCAAGAAAATACCTGATGGCACGCAACTACTCAGATGGCATTCTCTTCCTTTCTGTCCCATTTTCAGTTTAAGTTTAGGTTATTTTAAAATTTTACCCATTTCACTTAAACTTTGGCTCTGATACCAACTTGTAAGGCCCCGATCCCGGGCACCTCACAGTTGGTCGTCATTACCCATAAAACATACATTTAATATAACTTAATAAAAACCATGCAGCGGAAACTTTGAATTTTACTATAAATGCTTTTGTAAAGTAATACAACACCCGTTACAAAATATCATTTGTTTGCATTACAATACAAAAACATTAACAAAAGAATGCCATCCCAAAAGAGCTGAGTAGCCGCCTCGTGCCATCCTCAGCAACACTACCTGCCAACTGGAAAACACATAAAAGTCAGCGTTGCTGAGTGAGTTCTAGTTTTGTAATAAAACATACTTTTACTTATTTAAAAGTATCCTTTCGTGCATGCGTTCATACATCATACGTACACAGAGATAATAATCGTTATTATCTTCATCATTCGTTATTCATCGTTATCTTTAACTTCTCGTATGGATTCTGCCAGGCTTTACCCACTTCATAGCACTTGGCTATGATTACTGTGGTCGAATGACAAAAATCCCGTTCATACTTACTTGCATACATTGAAAGGTGAATTGTACCAATACCATATGCTACACCCCGATCGTTATTAGCTACCGGGCCGAAGTCAACATATGAACAACAAAACGTATGCCACGGTACTAGAGGTAAGCGGTAGAGGTACCATGACCATGGTCAATCACATAGAAGGCCCAATCGCGTTATTCAATGCTTGCAAGACATAATTCATTCGTTCATTAATGCATGTATTCATCATCATTCTTCTTTTCGTTCACTCGTTAATACATGCATTCATCATCATGTTCCTCTTCCATTATCTTTCACTTTACGTTACATAATACTTCATTAGTTCATTTCCGTTATTCGTAAAGTTTCAGAAAGATAAGCATACACAATTAAAGGAACATACACACTCATCATACATACTCATCATACATTTCATCATCATGCATTCATCATCATACATTCATCATCATGCATTCATCATCATACGTAGCAACATACCATATTTAACAATATTTTATTAATAATATTGTTAACAATAATAATACACTGATAATAATATCAGTACAATAAGGGTTAATCATACTCATCATTACATGCATGAAACCTCATCTTTTATTAACCCTAGTCAACCCTGGTCAAACCTCAAACTTCGGATTTACAGGAAATTTCTGTAAAATTCTAAGTTTTCTCGGCGTTTGAGCCCTGTTGGGCGTATAAGCCCTCTGGGCGTATGAGCCCTGTTAGGCGTAAGAGCACTGCTGGACTTTTCATCTTGTACTTAGAATTATCTGGCCATACGACCTCACTGTTGGTCGTATGAGCACTATTGATCGTACCATTCCCTAGACTTAGAAATATGTTCTGATCATACGACCACACTGTTGGTCGTATGACCACTAGTGGACTCATCATCATACTTAGAAAAATCTCACTTGGTCATACGACCATACTGTTGGTCGTATGAGTCCTATTGGACTCAACACTTAGAAAAATTACTTGGTCATACGACCACACTGTTGGTCGTATGAGTCCTGTTAGACTTTTCAACACTTAGAAAAAATGCATCACCTGGTCATACGACCACACTGTTGGTCGTATGAGTCCTATTGGGCTTTAACACTTAGAAAAATCCTGATCATACGACCACACTGTTGGTCGTATGAGCACTGGTGGACTCATCAACTTGTGCTTATTTATTCTAAGTCCCAATTTCAGACATATTAGTAACTTGTTCATGAGTCTAAGTCCCAAACATCAAAATGCCTAGTTCTAAACATATACACATGATTCTAGGCATAAATCTAACATAAACATAAACATACATACATGCAGTTCATACGGGTATCAACACAAATTTTATAAAAACATACTTACATGCATTTTCCAGCCCCAAAACAGTTAAAAAGTAGTAAAAAGGGGTCTAGAACTCACTCAGCAACGCTGACTTTTATGTGTTTTCCAGTTGGCAGGTAGTGTTGCTGAGGATGGCACGAGGCGGCTACTCAGCTCTTTTGGGATGGCATTCTTTTGTTAATGTTTTTGTATTGTAATGCAAACAAATGATATTTTGTAACGGGTGTTGTATTACTTTACAAAAGCATTTATAGTAAAATTCAAAGTTTCCGCTGCATGGTTTTTATTAAGTTATATTAAATGTATGTTTTATGGGTAATGACGACCAACTATGAGGTGCCCGGGATCGGGGCCTTACATGTAACAAAGTACAACAACAACCAAAGGCTTTAAAATATTTGACTTTGGGTTTGTGTTTATAGAAAATTTCATAAGGAGTCATATTTAATCTTTTATTTATTAGAACACGATTCTGAACATAACATGCAGTGTTTACTGCCTCAGCCCAAAAGAACAATGGTAATTTGGCAGCAAATTTCATAGTTCGAGCAGCTTCAATGAGTGTTCTATTCCTTTGTTCAGCAACTCCATTTTGTTGTGGAGTGCCTGTAGCACTGAATTATCTCACAATGCCTTTAGATTCACAAAACTCATTCAACGTTTGATTGCAAAATTATGTTCCATTGTCACTTCTGATGCATTTTACCTTCTTATATAACTGATTCTCCACAAAATTAATGAACTTGATCAAAAGATGTGGAGTCTCATCCTTAGATACTAAGAAAAACACCCAAGTAAATCTTGAAAAGTTATCAGTAACAACCAAACAATAAGATCGTCGACCCAAACTTAAAACACTCACTGGACCGAATAATTCCATGGGTAAGAGTTGTAAGATTGATTAGATTGAGTTGTGTGCAATTGGTTTGTGAGGAAGTTTATGTTGTTTACCCTTAGAACATGACAGACAATGTTCAGTTAATTAAAATTCTTTTCAGGTAAACCAATGACATGATTTCCACGTACCAATTTATTCATATTTTTAAGATTTACGTGTCCCAACTGACGATGCCATAACATGGAATCATTCTCCGAGGCTTTGGATAATAGACAAGAAGCTGTTACCAAAGAATTAGAACAATGCATATCAAGAAGATATGTATCATTGTCTCTCGGAGCCCTCATCAAAACCCATTCATCAGGAATTATAAAACCCGGTTTTGTGATTAAACATTCTTTATTAGTAAAATGTGTAGAATACTGTTTGTCACAAATTTGAGACACACTTAGCAGGTTATGTTTTAATTCCTCAACAAAATTGACATTTTCAAAACTGAGTACACCATTAGTAACTGTACCACGTTTAGTAATACGACCTCCTTTGTCGCCAGCAAATATTACCCTTCCTCCATTGTATGACTGAACATCTTGAAGTAGAGATAAATTTCCAGTCATATGTCTTGAACAACCACTGTCTACATGCCATAAGCTTTCTATGATCTTTTGCGGTCGTTCCTGCATAGGTAAGAGAATTACTTAGTCTTTGGTACCCAAGTCAAATAAGACTTGAGCACATTCTGTGTTGCAGTTAGACAAAATGATTTGAGATTGTTGTATTCGCTTTGCACATCAATAGTTTCTTTAACACTTCTCAATTGAATGTTGTCTTTTAAATCATTTTTCAAATTCTTATTCTTTTCGACATCATTAGCATATACAACTTTTGTTCTTAATGGTTTTGAAAATTTTCCACGAGTGAAAAACATTTTTCTATTGTGAGCAATAGAATTATGAAATCGTTGTCTGCTTGGTGATTTTTCTCGATAAGGACAATTATTTGCAAGATGATTTATGTTTCCACACTGATAATATTTCCGTTGTTGTGTGTGGAAGACAAACTGTGGATGACAATTATGAAAATTGTCATAAAAACCAAAATCAGATTGACATTTTGGTTTAACTTTCTGCACAGTCTCTCGAATCTTTACCTTATTGCATAATTGCTTGTTCATCTTAGAAAGATTCGAGGAAATAGATGATTTGTTAACATTTGAAATGTTAAGTTTATCTACTTTGGCTATTTGAATGGATGATGCTAGAATTGGAACAGTCTTAGAATGTGCTAGAGAAGGACAAGGCTTTGTTATTCGAATTGATGTTGGAGAAAGACCAGGCTTTGTTATGCAGATTGATGCCGGAGAAGGACCAGGCTTTGTTATGCAGATTGATGCTAGAGAAGGACCAGGCTTTTGAAGTTTCAGAATTGATGAAGAAGGACTAGTCTTTCGCATATCTGGGCTACACATATCCTGTTTCACAGGATTAGCATTCTCATGAAGTCTATTTTTAAAGAATCGAAAATTCGTTTCTTTAAAAATATAATCTTCATCATCAATTAAACCTTTAGGAACAAATCTGTTTTTAAAATCTTTTTCAAGATTAACTTTATGATTAGCCCTTTGAATTTCATTCAAATTACAGGTTACATTTGGTTTTGTTTCATTTAAAGCAATATTCTTTTCATTCCTCAAAGAAGTTTGATTATAATCAGATTTGAAATCTTTTACATTCTTATTACAAACTCTCTCTTTCATTCTCACAATCACTATCACTTTCCCACTCTTCAACCAAACCATCCACCTTCAAATTATCTGCATAAAAATTTTCAGTTGATTGTTTAGTTTTTGTTATTGTGATAGGATCAATAGTCAAATTTATTTTGACTGAAGGTTTTAAGTCTAAGGAAGGTGAAAAACCTATCCCATAACTCATATCACAATCAAAAATGACATCAGACGAAGGCAAACATGAATAATCATGATTGATTGGTGGAGCGATGTTCAAAAATCCAACACCACATTTTTCTCCTTTTATCTTCTGAGTCATGATTTGATAATACTTTCAACCATGTTTGATGAAAGTTCAAACTTATCAACAGTCAATTTAGTTGAGGCTAGTTCACTATTGAGTCGATTGATTTCCTAGGCGAGTTCATTATTTCTGTTAGTTAAATCATTATTTGTACATTTTTTATCATGAAGATTTAATTGTAAGTTGTACACCGTTTTATTTAAACCTTCAAGTTTTTCTTTAAAAATCTTTTCATTTGACTTGTGTTTCGAGCTTGATATTGAAGTTTTTCAACTTCCATTATCAAGTTCTCATTATGAACTCTGTACCTTTGAACTTTCTCAATACATAAACTTGTGCATAAATCATCATATACCTTTCATTTTGAGCTTTCACCTTCTGATTCTTCAACATTCTTTCCCATAAAGGCCTTCATTGCATCAACATGTTCTTCCGCTGGAGCAACATCGATAGTCTTTGAATCTTGAAACTTGCATTTGACTGGAGGCTCAACAGTGGTCTCTTCCATTTCTTTCTTCTGCTCAACAAACTTCTCTTCCTCCTCTTTTTCATAGCACTTTCATAAACTATAACTTCTTCCTTCTCTGCTTCCTTCTTAACAAACACACTAATAAATCATTTGATACAAACTCAGCAAACAAATTCTCATCCTCCTATGGTTCAGTAACAATTTGACCAACCAAAGCTGTAGATAACTTCAAGTCCAGTGCTTCCATCCGATCTGACCAATCATACTCAGCATTAGTTTATGAAACTAATGCTTTGTTACCTCCAGATGAACTTGCTTTATCCTTCTTAGTTTCAACCTCCACAGTGACTATTCTTTTGGTCCTTCAGCTTGACCAGACTTAGGTTCAGTGCATTCTCTAGCAAAATGTCCTGGTTTATCACATGTTGGACCAATAGAACCAATGAGACAGAGCAGAAAAACCTTTAAGTCCCACATACATCACAACAACTGCTGAAGACTTCATCAGCTGATGATGACAACATCTGAAGACTTCATCAGTTGAAGTACAAAGACTGAAGACATCAACTAATGTACAAAGACTAAAGACATCAGCTGAAGACATCAGCTGATGACAACAGCTGAAGACATCAGCTGATGACAACAGCTGAAGTTCAAGTCTGAAGTTCAAGTACTGAAGACTTCAGAGGTTGTCATAACAGCTGAAGAAGTATTCTTCAGTTGTTGTGATGGTTTTCTTTTTCAGTAGTTTCCTTTCAATTGTTTCCTTTCAGTAGTTTCTTATCAGTAGTTCTCTTTTATGTTTCAGTACTTTGTAAAACGTCTGAAGAGCATGTTTTTCAGGCGTTATAGTTTCAGTAGTTTCTTTTCAGTAGTTGTAATAGTTTACACTTGTCTTTTGTAAGAAGATGTCAGCTGTTAGACATCTTCAGTAGTTTAGTCTACTTTCAGTAGTTTGTTGTAATAATTGTAAAGGTGCCGAAGCATGTGTTGAATGAAAATATACCTTATGGCAAAAATTCTCTCTCTCTATAACCATACTGCAAATCCAATCTGATTGATCAAACTAGATGCTTAGATCCTTTCAAATGGTATTAGAGCTGGTTAATCATTGATCGATTTAACAATTGATCATTGAAATTGCTCTTCAGACATCTACGTTTGATCAAATTAGCAAATTTGCAAGAATCGGTTATAGATATTGAGTTTCTGTTGCTTCTGGTCATTCATTTTGAGGTTCTACGTGGTTTTGTGCTAGATTTACTGAAATTACTTTGAATTTACCCGAATTTGTGAAATGGCGACACCAACCAATGATCCTCACAATACTGGCTCCTCAACAAAGCCTCCGATGCTTGTTAGGAGTGAGTATAACATATGGCAACGACGTATGCTCCATCACTTGTCTATGAACAGCGCAGGTTGTTGGAAATCTGTGGTGCATGGACCATACAAGCCTATGGTGAGTACTCCGGAAACAAATGAAAGGGTTCCGAAGAAACCTGATCAGTATTCGGATGAAGATCTAAAGATGTTCGAAATTGATGCTAAAGCCCATGGAATTCTGGCCATGGCACTGCCTAATGAAATCTATTCAGGGCTGATGCATCATGAAACTGCTCATGACCCCTGGGTTGCTTTAAAAGAACAATTTGGAGGAACTGATGAGGTCTTGGCAAATACTAGGGAAATCCTTACCCAACAATATGAGACATTCTCTCATAGGAAGGGTGAGTCTCTGACTCAATTGTTTGAGCGATTTTCCTGTTTGATTTCTGAGCTGAAAATGGTCAAACAAGAATATACAAACAGCCAGATGAACAACCGATTCCTTAGATCCCCGCCTGAGAGATGGGACACATACACTATTTTCCTACGCTCTAGTGCAAATCTGAGCACTCTGTCTCTCACCCAACTTCATGGGAAACTGTTAATATTTGAAAGAGAGATAGAATAGAAAAGGAAGTTGTCCTCATCTGGAAAGCTCACTGATGACTTTGTATGAGGCAATACTGCACTGATAGGTCAGGAGTCAGAGTATGCTGCATCAGAAAGTGCCTATGATGAGCATATTGATTTCTCTACTAACGTAGAACATGCTTTTGTTGGTGTGTATGGTAGTTCAGGTGGCAGTAGTGATAACTGGTGCTTTTTGATGGAATATTTGAAGGGCATTCTAGATGATGATCTGGAAGAGATGGATATTTTAAGCCAAATGGCAATGATCAATATCAGATCTCAAAAGTTCTACAAAAGAACTGGGAGGAAATTCCCTGGTCACTCTGGCAAAACCAATGTTGGTTTTGACAAGAGCAAGTTGAGGTGTCACAAGTGCCATAGGCTTGGACATTTTTCTAGAGAGTGTAGATCATCTGAATCTAACTCATCTGCACCCTTTGTGACCTTCCCAAGCAATAGCTCATAAAACAAAGGGCAACATTCCACTAGTTCTGGTCATCCATCACAAGTTCAGTCATCACCTGCATATTTTGTTCCTCAAGGTCATATGCCATATCCTTACCCCTGTTATTACATGCCTCAGCCAAACCAAGTTCAAGCACCCATTGCTCAACAACCACATGCCCTTCGTGAACCTCAACCATCACAATCTCATCAACAATCTCAACCTCAATAACACAGCTTTTTCACCCCAGGAGTTGTTGACTGGAGCAGTTTACCAGATGATATGTCTGGTCATGAACAACTATTTCCTGGTGCTGGTCAACATGGTGGTGAAAATCCCTTTGGAAACCTTGCTCTCATGGCCCTGGAGTCTACTGATGGTTCAACTTCAAATGCCCCAACATCACAGGTATCTTCTGAGGCCAAAGCCATGTTATGTTCTGAATCATGCATAGCCACATTTGCATCTATTAGAGACGCAAATGTAGCTTTAATTAATAAAAATCTTGAGCTAGAGAAAGCACATTCCAAAAGAAAGCTGAGTTTGAGTCTGTTTTGCATGATAAAAATGATGAAATTTATAAACTAAAATGCCAAATCATAGAGGATAAGGCTAGGGATGAGGTACTTCTAGAGAAGTATAAGGACCTCAAAGAAACACTTGCAACTACCCAAGTAGAGTGTGAACGCTAGGTAACCTCCTCAACTTCAAATGTGAAGTTTGGGATTGGTCATAATCACACTGCTCCTCCTACAGATTTTACTCCCAAGGTAGAAGTAGAATTTGAAGGAGAAAGCAATAACCAATCCACCTTATCATGTGATTCATCTTCTGATAAAGCACCAAAGTCAGAGGATGAAGTCAGCATTAATTCCTCACAAAACCAATCAGCTAATGCTGAAACAGCTGATGGTTCAAATGCTGACGTCACATGATCAAGGAGTTGATCACTTCAGGTGTTGTCTCACAAAGTACTGAAAGTACTGAAGCACAAGTGACAACACCTGAAGAACAAACCCAAACTACTGCAAGTACTGAAGGGAAGAAAACTGCAAGTAGAAAGGGTTTGAAAACTACTGAAGAAGATATCAGGAAAGCAAGTACTGAAAGGAAGAAAACTGCAAGTACTGATAGAAAACGACTGAAGAACAACTCTTTAGTAGTTTCATCTTCTTCAATAGATGATCAACTAAAGATGAAGAAGAAGCCATGTGAAATATGTGGCTTATTCAATCATCTTACTGATGATTGCTGGTATAGAAAGGGTTCCAAACTCAATCAAAATTAGAACATTAAAAAGAAGATTAATAAAATGAAAGATGAGTTTGAAACCAAGTTTGTACGAGCAACATCTCAACCTGAAACCCTAAAGTCCTTAAAGAAATCCAAAAAGAAGGAAGGGGTTCATCACGCAACAGCTGAGGTTGCTCAAATGAAGATGGTACAACACAAGAACCCATCACAGCCAAGAGCTGATATGTCTGATGAGCTAAAAGCTTTAGCAAACAATCAGACACAACTTGTCATGATGGTTCAACATCTATTGGGAAGAGTCAACCATTTAGATGCTCTTGTGCTGAAACCACAGAAAATGAAAACCAAGCCAAAGAAATCCATTTCTACACCATCTCCACCACCTCAGACTGTCAAACATAACGAACAAGTTAGTATTAAATCTGTTGATGAGAATAGACCCAAAACCAAAAAGGTTTGGGTTTCTAAAACTAACTAATTTGTTGTGATGAATGCAGGGTTCTTCGGCATGCCAAAGAAGCATCTGGTATGTGGATAGTGGAGGATCCATCCATATGACAGGGAGCAGCTCTTTTCTTAATGACTACTCTCAACGAGAGAAGGGGTTTGTCTCTTTTGGCAATGATGCAAAAGGTTACATCATCGGCAAAGGCTTTGTTTCCAATGGTGAAATAAGGTTTGATGATGTTAACCATGTGGAGAATCTCAAGTACAACCTCTTGAGTGTCAGTCAAATGTGTGATAAAGGCCATGTTACACTTTTCACCAGCCAGAACTGCAGGATTCTGTCATACAAAGTTCTGAGTTTGATTGACAAGGTGTTGGATGAACATACTCTCCTGAAGGCCAACAGGACAGGAAGAGTATATGCCTTAGATCTTTCAAAGAAAATTGATATAAAAGGCCATCCTTGCCTACTCTCCAAGGCTTCTCCTTAGGAATCTGAACTATGGCATAGAAGGCTTGGTCATGTGAATCTCAAAAACATGAACAAGCTGATTCATCATGGTTTAGTAAGAAGGTTGCCTATGAAGGAGTTCAAATGCAATGACAACTGCTCTGCCTGCTTAAAAAGGAAGCAAACCAAGTATCATTCTCTCCAATAGAAGAGCCAAAGTCCACTGCCTGCTTGCAGTTATTGCATATGGATCTTTTTGGTCCTGTTAGAGTGATGAGCATGGAAAAAAGAAATATTGTCTGGTAATTATGGATGATTAATCCAGATTTGTATGGACTTTCTTCTTGCACTCCAAAGATGAAGCTGCACAAGCTGTTATGAACTTTGTGTTGTATGTTGAGAAACAATATTCCCTTCCAGTCAAGTGTGTGAGGAGTGAAATGGCACAGAATTTAGAAATCACACACTTGATGAATTCTACTTGTCAAAGGGAATCAAGCGGCAATTCAGCATTCCAAGAACTCCTGAGCAAAATGGAGTAGTGGAGAGAAAGAATAGGACATTGGTTGAAGCTGCCAGGTCAATGTTTGCTTGCCATTGACATTTTGGGCTGAAGCTATCAACAAAGCTTGCTATGTGCAGAATAGAGTATTAGTAAATCAGAGGTTGATGAAGACTCCTTATGAAGTGCTACATCATTTGGCCCCTTTGATTTCATTTTTTAGAGCATTTGGATGTCCCTGTTATATTCTCAATATAAAGAATCTACTCTAGAAGTTTGAATCAAAGGTGGATGCAGGGTACTTTATTGGTTATTCAACTACTTGCAAGGCATACATAGTTTTTAACTGTAAAACAAAGATGGTTGAAGAGACTTTGCATATGAAGTTTAATGAATCTCCAAAGGACAAGATTCCACAAAACCCTGTGGAGTTATTTGATTTGGACATAATGCAATATGTTCCTTATCAGTCTCCAGCTGTTGTTCCTGTCAAAAGTTCTCTACCTGGTGGTACTGATGATGATGTAGTCAGTACTCACCTTTTCAGATTTAGTGACCAACTGCCTGAGTCATCTAAACCTGATGCTCCTGTAGATTCAGTAGCTCCATCCACAACAAATGCGGATGAGATTTCTGAATCATCTACTTCATTTGAGTTGCCATCTCCTATATGGTTTCAAGAATCTCCATCAACATCTGTTGCTGCTGAATCTCCTACAAACACTTGCGCAGACCTCATTGTTTATCAAGAGCTGAAGGATCACCGAATGTCTCAAATCATTGGTGATATCAATGCTGGAGTCTCAACCAGAAGTCAATTGTCCAATTTTTGCTTCTTTGCTCTCTTCATCAGTCAGCAAGAGCCAAAGAACTGTCATGTTGCATTAAGAGACAATCGATGGGTTGAAGCAATGCAGCTTGAGCTTCTTCAGTTCAAAAAGCAGCAAGTGTGGGAGCCTGTTCCTTTACCCCAAGGTAAGTGTGCAATAGGCACTAAATGGGTGTTTAGGAATAAAACAGATGAAAGGGCCAAATTGTTAAGAACAAGGCTAGACTGGTTGTAAAGGGGTTTGCACAAGAAGAAGGTATTGATTATGATGAAACCTTTGCCCCGTAGCTAGACTGGAGGCAATTAGATTGTTCTTAGCTTATGCTGCTTTTCATAATTTTAAAGTTTTTCAAATGGATGTCAAAAGTGTATTTTTATATGGTAAAATAAAAGAAGAGGTTTATGTCTGTCAACCACCAGGTTTTGAGGATAATAAACATCCAGATTGGGTGTATAAGCTTGATAAGGCTCTATATGGGTTGAAACAAGCTCCTAGAGCCTGGCATGAAACATTGTCTACCTTTCTTCTTCAAAATAATTTCACTAGAGGCTCCATAGATAAAACTTTATTCATTAAGAAAGTAGGGCAGCATAAGCTACTTGTTCAAATTTATGTTGATGATATTATTTTTGCATCCTCTGATCCACGGTTGTGTGATGGATTTACAAAGTTAATGCAAAAGAAGTTTGAAATGAGTGCCATGGGTGAATTACAGTTCTTTCTGGGTTTGCAAATCAAACAAAGGACTGATGGAACCTTCATTCATCAGTCCAAATATACAAAAGATCTTTTGAATAAGTTTGATTTACAAAACTGTAAGCCCTGTTCTACTCCCATGAGCAGCACCACACAACTGGATGTTGATTAGAAAGGTAAAGCGGTTGATGAAACCCTTTACAAATGTATGATTGGGTCCTTGATGTACCTTACAGCTTCTAGACCAGACATTATGTTTGCAACATGTGTCTGTGCTAGATTTCAGGCTGCACCTAAAGAGTCCCATTTGATTGCAGTCAAAAGGATCTTTAGATACTTGCAAGGTACTCAATCTTTAGGACTTTGGTATTCTACTGGGCATTCTTGCAAATTAGTTGGTTTCTCAGATAGTGACTATGCAGGGTGCAAAGTCACCAGAAAATCAACTTCTGGTGGATGCCAATTTCTAGGCAATTATTTAGTTTCTTGGCAGAGTAAGAAACAAACTTCAATTGCTAATTAACTGCTGAAGCGGAGTACATTGCTGCTGCAAGTTGTACATCCTAGGTACTTTGGATTCAGAATCAATTGTTGGATTATGGCATTACAGAGACTAAGACACCATTACACATGGATAGTGCTTTAGGTCTTTGTATTGTTAAGAATCCAGTCCAACATTTTAGGACCAAACATATTGAGATCAGACATCATTTTATTAGGGATTGTTATGAAAAAGGTCTAATTGATCCAAAGTTTATTTCTAGTGCTGATGAGCATGCAGATATCTTTACTAAGCCTTTAGACAGTGCATATTTTCAAAATCTGGTGCTAAGGCTTGGTATGCTGCAGCTGGAATAATTGACTAATATTGATGCTCTCAGGTCACAAGTACTGATGAGCATTAGTATATAAAAGTCAAAAATAAGTACTGATGAGTTATTTTGTCTTCAGTATTTTTCATATCTACTGATGTATTATAACTACTGAAGGCTAAAATACTTCAAAGTACTGAAGTACATTATTTGTTGAAAAGAACTGATGAAGTTACAACTACTGATGTAGTTATAACTACTGATGTCTATTTCTAACAAATAAGTACTGAAGAACAACTTTTATCCACAAGTACTGATGTGTAATCTTACACATAAGTACTGAAGACAACATTTGTTAACAAGCTCCGAAGAATAATTTATTTCATCAGACTTTCTGAACATCTGTTCACAAGAGCTGAATAATAAATATTCACAAGAGCTGATGACCAATGAAACGTCTGAAAAATCAGAGTCTGATGAGTAAGTGTTGAGGTCAGAATGAAACAACTGAATTGACGACAACAGCTGATGAGTAACTTTACTCTTCAGCTGATTCGAACAACTGATGTTTCATTTCAAAACATATGAAGGACAAAACCATGTCTTCAATAGTTTCAACTACTGATGACTAATACCAAGTCTTCAGTTGTTTACAACCTCTGAAGGTTAAAACCATGTCATCACTCGTTTAAAACAACTGATGACTAACACCAAAACCTTCAGTCATTTTCTTTCAGCCGTTTCATATCCATACCCTATAAATACCTAATCCTAACTTCAGCATTTTTCATTCTCTCACAAACCTAACGTTCAAAAAATTTTTACAATCATCGTTATCGTCATTATTAAACCCATAATTATTATTAATTATTATTACTATTAATAAAACCCTTGTTAAAATACCAATATCATCATTTATATTTTTATCATTATTATAACTAACCAAATTCTGGTCAATTTTAACTAAAACAAACATGGAAGTTGGGGAATTAAAGTGTAGGGACTAAATGTGATGTTTTGCCAATCTTGGGCTGTGTATAAAAACCCCTTTACCAGCCCTAACCTTAACCCTTCTCCTTTGTTCTCCTTCCTGTCGCCCCTTCTCCCTTCCCGTGCGAACCGACCCTTTTCTTCGTGATTTCACCGGCAAAACATCGGCACCAGCCGAATCTACATGATTTTCATAGGTAGACGACCTTAGTGATCCCTTTCCTTCCTTATTTCTGCTGTCCTTTGAAGGGTTTCGGGTGCTCAGTGCGAAACCGAGCGTATGAGATCGTGAGGTGGTGTGTGATGTCTTTCGTGTGTCCTCCTTGTTTGTGTGTGTGTGAAATGCGATTCTAGAAATCTTTGTGGTGTGAATCGAGTGTACGCGGCAACTGAAGGCCGCTCTGCACACTTCTGTGTTCGTGGTTCTGCTTGGGCGACTGAGTTCTATATGCGATTGAGACATGCGATTGTGTGTGTCATGCGATTGAGTCAATACGGATGACTGTATGCATGTGATTGGGTCTATGCGTATGAATGTTGAGTCATGCGATTGAGTGTTGTTGGTACCACTGAGTGCCGAATCGCACGAATGAAGGTCCATTCATACAAATGGAGCTGATTCGTACGAATGAAGGTTGATTGGTGCGGATTAGGCATTGAGTCATGCGTCTGGTCCCGTCATGCAACTGAAGTTGTTGTGTGTGAATTCCTCCTTGTGTGTGGTGTGTGTATGTCGTGTGATGTCAAGGTGACATCGACACGGTTATCACTGCTAATAACAGTATAACGTTAACACTATAAGAATTACTAATATTATCACAAATCAAATCAACTTTAACATTTTTTACAATTATCAAGAACTGATTTGTAACCACTAATGCTTACTGAGTACTTCTCCAACAACAATGAAACCTTTACACTAATATCCTCGCCAATGGCGATGATTCCAAGTACTTGGATCTATAAAAGATGTAATACGTATGTCTTCTCGTGTGCGTTCTGCGCGACCAAACCGATCCACCCCGAACCCATCGAACGTGTCTATTATCTTTGAATGTATCATTAATGCTTAACAATAACTGATAATAGGTGTATGATCGTTTATTGCTGGCATCATTTGGAACTTTGATCATCTATACTCACCACCGAACGAGTGAATGTCGTGTCCTCTTTTTACGCTTATTCAATTCTTCAATCATTTACAAACTTGGGGGAAAAAGTATGCTCACCCATTTTATGTTGTACAACTTATATACTTCGAATCAACGTGTTACTATTTTGTGAGTACTTATCTAATACATGCATGAGTTCGTTGTGTGGTACTTTCTTTACAACAATTTAATTCCGGTGTAGAAACCGACGGATGAGTATTGGTAGTACTACTGGGTTGACACCCCCACCCTTGTTTGTTGGTATACTAGTTGGTACCAATAGTGGCCAGGAACGGGCCCTTGGGTGAATATATTCCGACAAGATTCTGTGTGTACGTCATTAAGTTTGGTTGTGAAGCTCAATTTTCATGTGATTTTGCTTACTTATAACAGTATTCACGGTATTCCGCAAAACATTTATGCAGCATCAATTTACTTACTATTTAAACCTGCGAGCTCACCAACAATTTTTGTTGACCATTTTGAGCATATCTTTTCAGGTGATAACGCTAATTGAAGATTCTAAGAGTGCTGCCTTAGTGGATACCCTATGATGCATTTTGAGACTATACAATACTTGACAAACATTCTTTTGAAACGTTGTTGGTCTGATTACACATCTTTATTCTTTTGGATACTTGTTCCTGGGTTGTGGGAATTACAGTACAATGATATTATTTTTGGGTATGTGATTCGATTACAATGTTTATGCTTATGGCTATGTTGTCGTGAAGATTGACTAAACACGACACAAGTTTTCCTTTATGTCGGGTGTCGTCATGACACGCTTACCATCATTTATTTATTTTGCATCTCTATTGTTTACAATGTGTTATGAGGATCCTGTCTTGTTACATCCCCATGATTCCGCTTTAGCGGGGTGTGACAATACCTGATGGCACGCAGCTACTCAGACTGCATCCCTCCCCTTTCCGTCCCATTTGCAGTTTAAGTTTAGGTTTATTTTAAAAATTTTACCCGTTTCACTTAAACTTTAGCTCTGATACCAACTTATAAGGCCCCGTTCTCGGGACGCTCACAGCTGGTTTATATTAACCTTACTAAAATCATGCAGCGGAAACACTTTAAACAAACATTTCATTTCCTTATATAAACACCTTTGCAAAATAATACATCGTTCATTACAGAATATCATTCGTTCATATTACAATGCAAAAGTATTATAGAAAAGAATGCCATCCAAAAATGAGCAAAGTAGCCACCTCATGCCATCCTCAGCAATCACTACCTGCCAACTGGAAACACATAAAAAGTCAGCGTTGCTGAGTGAGTTCTAGTTTTATAAAACATTATATTACCTTTCATTCGTTAAAACATTTTCTTTACTATCGCACGTGATCACACATTATACGTACATCAAGGTAATAGTTATTATCTTCATCATCGTTTGTTTCGTACATTTCGCACGTTTCGCACGTTTCGCACATTTCGTACTTATCGAACTTTCCGTACATTTATTATATTTTCACTTCTATCTAGGTCCTATCATGTATTTAACCCCACTTTTGAGCACAAAGCCATATCATCTAGGGTTAACCGACAAGGACCCCCATATCGCACATATAGAGTAGTTACATAGACTAACTCCCCCTATGTGTGTGAACTCTTATGGGTTAGCCAAAATCGCACGCTGCATAACACACAGTAATTAAAATCGCACGTATTGGAGCAGTCACCAAGACTAACTCTTACTGTGTGTATGAACCCTTATGAGTTAGCCAAAATCGCACGCTTTAAACACACAGTTAAGCTAACAACTCTCAATGAGTCATGAACCTCCTTTCATTTGCTTGCAAGACTATTCATTCGTTCATTATGTTCCACTTTCATTATCTTAATTCTTTCACTTCGTTAAGATAATACTTTACGCTCTTCTCATAATCACACCACATAAAGTCACGTCATCATATGTATTAAGGAACATATCATACAAACATACATAATCATCTTACATCAAGTCACATCATACATCACCCATCACATCAAAGCCTACATTACTCTTTTTGCCCGAAAATCAAAAGATAAACTATGTCCTTTTGGGCGCATGAGCCCTATTTGGGCGTATGGACATTGTTAGGACCAATTTCGTACGGAGTACTAATAGATTTGGCATTATACCGAGTCAAATAGTGCAGAATCCTATTTGATTTTCAATCCAATCAGTGAGAAAACAATCTGATCAATCCAATGATGAAGCAAATGTTAAGAACGAAGAAGAATTGAACAAAAACGAATTATGAACTTGGATTGATGTTTTTGTACGCTGTGGACGGCTGGGGTACGTATGTATTCGAAGTGTTATGTTTTTCCACGAATTATGTCGTATTCATAGGTTTCCTGTCTTCAATCGTACGACTGAACCATTAGCATGTTTCATTCGTGCGACTGAATCATGCGATTGACTCATACGCACGACTGAAGGTTCAGTCGTGTGACAGACTCAATCTTATGTCTCAGTCATGCGAATTATGCAGTCTTTTGGTTCAGTCGTACGATTGGTCCATAAGCATGATAAGTTCATGTGTATTGTCCATTAGCATGGTCCATTCATATGAACTATCACATGGATAACTTACATATAATTTTAAGTTCTTATTGACTTAGAACCATACAGAACAACATCAAACCTATATAGTTAGTTCATACACATGCAACACATTCAATATAATGATACCATGACATAATCAAACATAAATTTACATCACAACACATTTCATATATCATTCATTCAATCATTACATAGATTACATATATGTAAGACATGAAAGACTTTTATATTTCATAATATAAACTAGGTACGTCAATATGTATCAACAAACTCCCCCTTGGACATAGTTTACTCTATTGTCTAACAGTCTTCACGTGCTCTTGGAACATCTTGTACTTCTCTTCTTGTGTAACTCCTATATGTAAATGCAAAACAGAGTCTTATGCGTGTTGGAACTATAGACCTTGTACGATGTCCTGCGTGTCATAGAATAGTGGTCACTTCTATAGTGTGTAGACATCGTCTTTGGATAAGTTGGTCAGCCACATAGGGTCAAACACCCAGATAGTCTCAATCTGAGCATCTTTGTGTAACACTATGACCGCTTCACCTGTTCGCTAGTCGTAGTACCACCATTTAAAGTGTGGAGTGAAGTCCTGAGGCATCTCCCGTAATGGGATCTTTGACATTGTGCACGGAGGACTCCACTTCAGCACTACCTTAGGCTTTCTAGTATGTGGATCAACTTCGGTCTTATTGATGAACCGTTTAGGCTGTTGAGGCCTGAAGTTGACCCACCTTGTGTGGTACTCTTTCTTCAACGCCATCTCAAACTACCTCGACATCTTCCTGGGGTTGGCGTACAAAAGGTCTAAACAGGCAAGCCTATTTAACTCAAAACCAGGGAGAGTCTTCAGATCATGGGGATATCTAAAGTACTCTACTCCCTTCTCTCTCTTCACTGTGTACACATCTAAGTCTTCAAAATACGCCCAGCTAATGATCTTGCCCGACACCTTCTGATTCTTCTTGACTCTTTAGAGTTTGGTGTATGTGTTAGACTTTTGCGGTTGTCGCTGGGCTCTCATCTCTTCTAAACAAACTACCCATTCAGCTTTCTTGATGTCAACATCAGTGTCCAAAGCTTGGGCTTTCCCTTCTACTTTCTCCTTCTCTTTCTCTTGAGCATCAAGAGCTCCAAACATATCACTGCCAAATGTTTAACCCAAATCGGGGATAACATTTCCCTGTTGGTCAGTGTACTATGGATACTCTTGTGCTGTAATATCTTCTATATCAATTTCATTGACGCCCTGCAGCTCTTCATCACTCATGACATCAACCTCGGGAGCGTCCTTAACTAACTCATCCGAGTTGAGTCTGAACATATCAGCCAGCTGCTCGTCTGTAAGATCATGAATGATCTCTCCCTCCTCGGGTGTATAGCTCATAGATCGTCGCACAATCCCTTGCAAATCAAGAATCATTATTAGCTGAGTCTTGATTTGCTGAAGGGGTACGACGTCATGCTCATCCGTTTGTTAAGATTCAACTATTTGTTTAAACATTCAAAACCACAGAAACTCATCAGTAATTAATTCATTTATATTAATAAAATTTGATAACCATTAATTACATAAGTGTAATACATAGTTCAAGTACAAAAGATAATCAAAAGCCAAGACAACTAATCATTACTCTTGTCCTTGTCACTTGGCTCGTCAGCTTGAGAAGCTGAGGTGGACGGTCTTGATTCTTGACATCGTTTTGTCCTCCTTTCCTGAGCCGCTGGATCTGATGCTGATGCAGATGCATCACCTTCTGGCTCATCATCATCATCTCCCTCTTTGTCCTTTCCGTTTCCCTCTCCATTAACATCATCATCATCATCAAACTCATCATCATTAGATGACTAATCATCATCATCATCATCATCATCATCACCATCATCACCATCACCTCTGATCTTGAGGGGCTCGCCTTTAGTGCCCTTTAGCCTTAGGCGTAGCTACTTGTTCTTCCTCTCAACATCCTCTATTCGCTTCACAGATGCCATCAGAAGAACGTTCTGTATGTCTAAGGCATGGTGAGCTCTTGACAATTCTCCCTCGAGGGCAGCTTCCTTCTTAGTCAGATCTGCAATCTGTTGACTCTGAGCTGCATTCGTCTCGGTCAGCAAGGTGATCTGCTTGCCCTGCTCAGCGTTGACAGCCATCAATTGAGTCATCTGGTTCGCTCGTATATCATCAGTTGCGAGCATTTTCAGAACCAGACGGTTGAGGCTGGCAAGCTGTTCCTCTAACCCAACGTTGGGCAGAGAGGATCCCAGTGGTAGTATTGAAGAGGTGGAAGGTCCGGCATGTGATGTGGCAGGTGGAGTGGTGGATGGAGTATATGTGGGAGTGGTGGTGGTTGTTGTTTGTAGTGGAATGGATTAAGTGGGTGGAGTGGTGGTAGCTGTAGTGGTGGTGGTAGGTGTGATGGGAGTAGTGGATGTGATGGCTGTGGTGGTGGTAGGTGTAATAGGGGTGGTGGATGTAGTGGTTGTGGTGGTAGAAGAGGTCATCAGCACTATACGTCTTCTTTTGGGCTTCTTGCCATGTGGCTGGGCCATCCTCTTCAATCGTGAGCCCTTGGAGCTCTGGGCTCCCCCTTGGCTTGGCTGGGGTGGAGTGTAAGTAGGATCAGTAGTATCATTACTCTCTCCCCTAGCCCGGCGTCCCCCAACCGCCTCCATACCCCAGTCGGTAGCAACCACCCGACTACCAACTATTCTTGTGAGGGGCTCCTCATCGGACTCCTTCTCTTCATCATCTGCAAGGAAGTCCCGGTGGATGGGTGCCTGCTCCAATCCATCGGGAGCTGAGGAACTAGCATGTGTGGGTGGTGGAGATGTAGTGTAAGTGTCAGTGGCCCTTGGTTCACTAGGTCCTGTATCTCCACCACCCTGACCGTCATCATCGTCATCGTCGTCATCCTCATCAGTAGAAGCCATGACTGGCGCAATATCCAAATCGCTATCATCATGACGCCACTTTTTACGAGCTGGCACCACGTAGTCCTCCCTCGCTAGATGGCCGAACAACCTCCTAACCGAGGGCTTCACCTGCTTCCCCCGGTAAACCTTCATCCTTCCCAAGGTGGTGTCGTCCATTACTTACAACGACACCGTAACGTCCTTCTCCTTGGGAAGGTGAGGAAGCTTCTTGTCTATCATTATCTGAAGAAACCTCGGGTACATGCAAAATCCTTCTTTCCCCTTGGCCTTAATGTTCTCTACCAGATAGGTAAAGAACATCCGTGAAAAGCTGAACAGATGGTTCAGCACCAACGCCACATAAGCGTTCTGGATCTAATCAGATAGCTCATCAAATCCTCCTCTCCTGGAGGCGATGCACTTCAGGATCACATGTGCCAGATAATTAAATTAAGGGCACATGTTACTCTTGTTCAGTACGCCGGTGTTGATATCACCAGCGTACTTGATCCTGAGGAAGCATCCCATGCCGTTAGGGGATACAGCTTGGTTGGGTGTGCACCACAAGGCCAAGACTCGCTTGATATCCTCTTTGCTGATCTAGATATCTTCCCCAAAGATAGAGCTCCTAATGTAGTAGGACTCTGTCGATCTGTCAACAATGGTGTTCTCCCAGAACGTCCGCTGATTCGATTTGTATGGTATACATGGTGTAGATATGGCGATGAAGATCCTGGAATGGAGAATAAAAGAAATGATCCCGGTAAACACAGAAGCATTCTGGGATGTGGGTCCAGATGAGCACATATATTGTGCTTAGTGCTCATCGTCCATTTATTTTCCATATTGTTGCAATACAAGGGACAAACACATTAGTCCTATTCATAATAGATAAATGATTGGACTTAGAACAGATTTTGACCAATCTCGTTCAATCATGCGATTGAACCATACGACTGGGTTGAGTGGTTCGATTGAGCCTGCAACTGAGTTCATTCGTGTGCAAAACCATGCGGTTGAGTCAGTCGTGCGACTAAATCACCGATTGGTTCAATCGTGCGATTGAAGCATGCTACTGGTTCAATCGTGCGACTGAAGTTCATCAGTGTGTCCATTCCTATAAAACCCTGTGCGACACCATAATCATGAATCTTGTCATCAAGTAAAATTAGACGTCGTTTTTAGGTTCATATGGTTCGCAGGGACTCAATATAGCACTTAACCTCTTTTGAATCGACATTTTTAATCGTTTAAGTGTTCAATTTTAGGGTTTATGAACCGGTTATTAGTTTGAACTATTTTTGTAATTTAGGTTCGGTTTGAGCACTTGTTTGTCCATATTCCTATCGCAAATTACCTTTGATGAGTATAGTGAGGGTTAGAACACAAATCAGAAGGTAATATCAAATGTTTGAAATTTTGGCAGCGTAATAGGGCTTAGGCAGGTTTTGGAAAGTTTGAAGTCTAGTGGAGATAGCGACCGAATGAGCCTCTATTTATATTGTTTTGGTTTTCAGTCGTGCGACTGGAACCATACGCATGGCTCAATCGTGCGACTGAGGTTCAGTCATGCGACTTGACTCCATACACCTCTCTTCAGTCATATGACTGGCTCAGTCTCCTCTCTCCAGTCGTGCGACTGGCTCAGTCTTATGGTCCAATCGCATGACTGTCTCTTACTCATGGTCCAATCGTATGACTGACTCATACTCATGGTCCAATCGTATGACTGACTAATATTCATGGTCCAATCGTATGACTGACTCATACTCATTGTCCAATCGTATCACTGACTCATACTCATGGTTCAATCGTATGATTGACTCATACTCATGGTCCAATCGTACGATTGACTCATACTCATGGTCCAATCGTACGATTGACTCATTCTTATGATTCAATCGTGTGATTGATTCATACTAATGAGTTGACTTCATACTTTTCAAACCTTCAGTTTTTAACTTTGATTGATATAACATTATGAGCACTGATCATCTCAGACATGATCCTTTGATCGAGAAACTGTTCGATCACCTCAGACGTGATCCTTTTAATTTACACGGTTTGGTCACCTTAGATGTGACCCTTTTAACTTTCAAACCTTGATCATCTCAGATATGATCCTTTTAATTTAAAACATTTTGGGTTACCTCAGACGTGACCCTTTTTAAGGTATGATTCACAGAGTTCATTTTGTTACATAGTCTGACATTGACACAAAAAGATAACTAAAACATAAAAGCAACTTGAAACTAAACAAAAAAAGACATATTTTTGTGTTTTTGTGTGAGGTGGGTTGAAAATTTTTAAGTATCATTTAAGCGATTTCTCCCCCTGAGCAAACGACTTCAATTTGGTTTTATTAACTCTGGAGCGATTCATATGGAATCATACAGGGTATCATAATCATTTGGGACTCCTCTATATATGTTTAAAGTAATGATACTTATTGCTCACTGACTCACAAGCACTTACATGAAATCATACTAGTGATGTAAGAGACACACAATGATTTCGACTGTCGGGAGTTGTACCCATGATATTATTAGTATTGTTGTCCACTTAAATCCATACACGGACTTTTAACTCACATTCATGATTAGATTTTATTATTTCAACATGTGTTTGTGGATCCCACACTTATATGGTAATCAACATTCCTCAAGAGATTTTTGAGCGGTCTACGGGTTTTGAGACATAAAGAAACTATTCTGAGAGCTTTCAAAGAGATGCTAAGCCTCAGTTCAGTGCCATCGCACAGCAGAGAGGCTCAAACAACAATGAATTCTAGAATATTAGGTTATGCTTATCCTCAGGTCGGTGTCATTGCACAGCAGAGAGGCACACAACCTATCTTCTTGTAAGAGAACCTTTTTCTTTTACACATCACGCACCAACAACATTAGTAATTAGTTTTATTACGTTTATAAATTTTTTCATGTGTTATGCTCATTTTTATTGTCATCCCCACACATTTGTGGTGTATATTTTGCTCGTCACCCGTTATTGGAATTTATTTGATTGTGTTAACCAGTGATAAGATGGAAACCCACAGCCTGTTGAACAGTTTAGTTTAGATTGTTTCACCAACGAGGTCTACTTGTCTGTTGGTTTGAATCTACCGACACATTGTATAATGGCCAGTCAACCCCTAGGTCTACTTTCTCTATGTATCCTCAGTGACAGACTAGTGTACTATCATTTTTCCTTTATTTAGCTTAATCATCGTAGACTTGAAAGTTTGATTATAGCCTTTTGATCTTTTTAGTCCCAAACAATTAGTTCTCTATATACTATCATTTTCCATAGTTTTGAATCAATCTCACAGATTTGATTTGCTTTCCGCCTATCTGCCCGCCTCCCATTTTTTTAAAGTAAATAAATACTAAAACAAAACTAATCTCCCCCTAAAATTCTAAAACCGAAAATCTTTTTGTGTTTTTGGATTTTTTAGGACAGAAATAATTAAAATAAAGAAAAATTAAAATAGACAGAAAGACGGACTATGAACTCGATTCTTCTGGAATCACATCACTTTTGTTTTTCACGCCATTTACCTCTAATAAATATAAAAACCGAGGTTTATCAAATGCTTTTGTATAGAGGTCGGCACGTTGAAAATCCGTATTAATTTTAATCACATCGATTAATTGCTTTTCAAAACAGTCACGTATAAAGTGATATTTAATACAGAGGTGTTTAGTCTTAGGGTGTTGGACCGGATTTTTAGTTACAACAATTGCAGCAAAATTATCAACAAAGATAGGGGTGTTAGAAAATTGCAAACCGTAGTCGCGCATTTGCTGTTGAATCCAAATGATTTATGACCAGCAACGTATTCAGCTTCAAATGTTGACAAAGCAACAGACGTCTGCTACTTACACTACAAGGTGACAAACCGTCTTCCAAAGAACTGATAACCCGCTGATGTTGACTTGTAATTCATCTTGCAACCACCGTAGTCCGAGTCACTATACGCTGTAAGCTCAAAATCATAATCATGAGGATACCCAACCTGAGTGTTGGAGTACCCTTCAAATAACAAAATATACTTTTAACCCTGATGAGATGATTTACTTTTGGTTTAGCCTGATATCTGGAACAAAGACACGTGGCATACATCATATCAGGACGAGAAGCTGTGAGGTACATAAGAGATCCGATCATCCGTCGATACATAGTGACATCTACCAGATCACCATTTTCGTCGGGTGCCACATCGTGATTTGTGGCAAGTGGAGTTCCAGCAACAGTTGTATTCTCCA
This sequence comes from Flaveria linearis, assembly GCA_024085815.1. Lineage (NCBI taxonomy): Eukaryota > Viridiplantae > Streptophyta > Magnoliopsida > Asterales > Asteraceae > Flaveria > Flaveria linearis. The sequence goes on from CM044012.1 coordinate 14,400,073, forward strand.
TTTCAAACCGACTAACAATGTCTCCTACATACTTTGTCTCAAGGAGGAAGATTCCTTTGGGTGTCTGATCCACATGTAACCCAGGAAAGAACTTCATTTCTCCCATGGCACTCATCTCAAATTCAGCTTTCATCACAGATTCGAATATAAAACTTAATTTTTCGAACCTAAGATGATGTCATCCACGTAAATCTGAACCAGTAGTAAATCACTATCTTTCTCCTTGATAAACAGAGTACAGTCAATAACCCCTCTACGAAAACCATGTTTAAGCAGATGGGTAGAGAGTTTTTCATACCAGGCTCGAGGGGCTTGACGAAGCCCATACAAAGCTTTGTCTAGTTTGTACACTCAATCCTGATGATAACGGTCCTCAAATCCCTCAGGTTGACTTACGTACACTGTTTCACGAATCTCACCATGAAGGAAGGCACTTTTCACATCCAATTGATAAACTTTGATTTGCATATATGATGCATAGGCTAGGAATATACGAATAGCTTCCATCCTTGCCACAGGTGCAAACACTTCACTGTAGTCAGTGCCTTCGACTTGCCTAAACCACTGAACAACAAGTCGAGCCTTGTTTCGAATTATGACCCCTTGGTCATCTTTCTTGCAACGAAGAACCCATTTGGTGCCAATCACCTTTGCACCTTTTGGTCTGTCCATAAGTGTCCAGACTCCTAACTTTTTGAATTGAAGGTGTTTTTCTTGTATATCACTTACCCGTGCCTCATCTTGTAATGCCTCGCTTACATACTTAGGCTCAACTTGAGAGACAAAGCAGCGATAGGCACCATCATGAATATAGCCCTTTTCCATCACTGTGGCATAATCAGCTGAATATAACTGATTTCTAGTTTGAACTCCCGATAGAATATCCCCGATGACGTTATTCAGGGGATGATGAACGTGTATCCGAGTTCCAGGAGTGGTGAGAACAACTACCTCATTATCCAGATTTGGAGTCTCATTTGCTATTGGAGTGTGAGGTTCCGATGTGTCAGCGTCTTTAGATTCAGCTATGGGTGTACTTGTAGTAGCAGGAACCGGTTCTGTCTGATCCACGTTTGTGGTCTCAACTGCTTCATCATCAGAGGAAGAGTCACTTACCTCAAGTTCTTCACCTGAAGGGCTTGAAGTATCATCTAGTGGAGCAGATGATGTAGTGTCTAATGTCAGAGAGTTCAACACATCATACATCATCCGAGCAGCTAAGTAATCTTGAAACTGAGAAGATGGTAGATTGAACGACTTGAAGAATCCATCATAATCGAAGAAGAAGGAAGGTCCTTTTCCGGCAGGGGGTGGTGAATCTTTGAACATCAATGTTACACCACATTTCTACCTGACCCGTTGAGTTGTTGTACACTCGCTTGTCTGGTATACTGTAGCCGAGAAAAATACCTTCTTCTGCCTTCTCACAAAATTTTCCAGTTTGATTCTTCTTCAATAGCATGCAAGGTGCACCGAACGGTTTGAGATACTCCAAGTTAGGTTTATGTCGCTGGAGTAATTCATAACATGTATTTCCCTAGCGTTTGACCACCAGAACCCGATTCAGCATGTAACAAGCATTAGCCACTGCTTCGTTCCAGAATTGAATAGGCAGTTTTGAATCGGCTAGCATTGTCCTTGTAGTCTCAATCAGACTCCGATTCTTCCTCTCCGTGACACCGTTCATCTGTGGAGTATATGCAGAAGTGAATTAATGAACAATACCTTTCTCTCGACAGAACGTCTCCATCCACTGATTCTTGAACTCTATGTCGTTGTCTGATCGAATCTTTCTAACTTTTAGCTTGTAGAGAGATTCTAGTGTAGTAACCAGATGCTTGAATGATTCAAACATTTCAGACTTTGCTTTCAGAAACATTATCCAAGAAAATCTATAGTAATCATCAGTCATAACAAAGGAATAGAGGTCTCCGGCAATGCTCCTTGTGCTGACTGGACCAAACAGATCCATGTGTAGAAGCTCAAGTGGAAATTCGACAGAGTTAACTTTCTTAGCTTGGGAACCAAGCCTTAACTAGCTTAGGTGTCCCAGAGGTATCACACATCAGGAACTCAACCCACTATCCTTGAGAGGATGGGGGCATATCTTTCTTCTTCTTGTCCTCACTATCAGACACATTACCTGATTTTTCTTTCCATAACCCAATTTTATGTAAGGCCTGTTTATGGTAAACATGCAACTGGCTAATGGTTTTAAATTTAGGTTCACTAATAATCTTAGTTTAACCTTGGGTGACACAGCCTTGCTTTCAGCTTGTGTGTATGGCCCTTGGTATTTTGGAGGAGTATTAGATCTGGTTTTAGAAAATCTAGGTTTTTCATCAAAAGATTTAATTTTTCTTTTGGGTGTCTGATGATAAGGACAATTGGAAGAGATATGTCCTTGTTTCCCACAACTGTAGCAAGATCTCCCTTCTACATATTGTGGAAATTTTTGATGTGGGTTTAAGTGCGGTTGGGGGCTTGGTAATTTTTCTTCCTGTTTAGATGTTTCACCTTCTTTAACAAATTTAATTGTCTTGAGTTTTTGAACATCTTTTGTCTTAGGTTGATTTGGACTTTGATGATAACCACATTTAGGAATATTTAAGTTAACCTTTTTAAGTTCTGGAATAGACGTTTGTGAACCTGATTCTAAGTTAACATTTTCAATTTTATCAGTTAAATCCCCAACAGGCATCTTATCTTTAGATCCCAAAGTAGTATCAGTCTGTTCGGTGACCGACTTCACAGCTTTACCTGTAGAATCTGGATCACTGACTAGAGGGGTAGTCACGACATGATCCTTAACCGGGTTGTTATTTATTGGTCTACATTTAGTATTAAAAAGGATAACATGTGGTAGTGGTACTACTTTATAACCCAAACCTTCCCTACTGTTTCGTTCTTTCACTAATTTTTGAACTATGTGAGAAGAACTTGCCAAACTATGCAGTTTTTGTTTCAATGATTCAACTTTGACTTCCAAAATTGATTTTTGCTTCTTTTTTTCTTCCAAAGAATTTAAATAGAACATAATATCATTTGATTGATTAAGATTAACAACTTCGGTTACCCTCAATTATTTCCCTAGAAGTTCTATCTTTTCTTTGAAACTGCACTCATTTGTTTTAGCACACAATTTGCTTCAGTGCAGAGTTGCAAATCCTTTAACAGATTATCATTGTGTTCTAATAACCTAGAAATTTTAAATCAATGCTTTCCCTAAAGTTATCGCATTCAGAACAAGCATGTTTATCAAATAATTCGTCTTTAGAATTTACCTATGAGTTACCAGACGAATAAGCCATCAATACAATGTCAGACTCTTCAGCAACTGACTGTTCGGTGTTTGCTTCACTAAGCTCTTCTTCTATTAAGTGATCAATGACATCTGTAGCTTCTTCAACATCTGAACGTGAATGCTCAGCCATTATGTCTCCCTCACTTGCCGATCCTTCATCCAAGGTGTCAACAAAAACAACGTTAGATTCACCCTCGGATACGAATCGGAAGGACCAGTCTTGCCCTTCATCACCTTGAGCAACCAAAGCTTTAGAGTCTTTACTTGCTGTTGATGTCCCAATCTTATCCTTTTCCTGACGATTGAAAAAGGGAAATGAGTTCCATTTCTAGTCTTCTTGGGCTTAACACACTCCCGCTTGAAATGCCCTTTCTCACCACAGTTGAAGCACGTGACCTCGGTTTTGTCGAATCCAAATGTAGTATCTTTAGTTTCCACCAAGTTTTGTCCCATTTTCTTCACAAACTTCTTGGCTCTTCTCACAGCTCTAGCCAAGGCCCACATGATATCCATGCACTCTAACTCAGTTTCATCAACTTGCTCGTAATCTTTATCAGCAAGATGACAGTTTTTAATCTTTCCAGCAACTAGGCCATCATAAGACTGAACAACTGCAACTAGAAGGTCAATGTGATCTTTTGCTACTTCCATAGTCATATTGCCAAGATTCTCAGTCTTTAACTTCATAGCATTTTCTTCAGGAACTATGTAGTGGGTTCCAGATGACCCAGACGTGTCGGTACCTGATGGGCTGCACTGAGAAGGAACAGAAGAGTTAGATACAAAAGCAGTTTGTAATGGTGTACTTGACATAGTAGGAGGTGGAACTGAGTAGTATAAAGCAGGATTCTGAGCGTAGGATCCTTTCTTTGACTTGTACTTCTGACGCAGTTCTTCCTCCCTGAGCTTTAAAATGAAGTCATTTATGTCCAAGGCAGCAAGAGTATCATTTTTCCTTTAATTGGACACAAAGGAATCCTATTTGTCTGGTAACCCATCCGCAAAGCTAGAGACTTTGTCTTTTATGGATGTAACCACGCCATGAGTGTGCAACTCACTCATAAGATGATAGAATCTGTTGATGATATCGTCTAAGCTCTCCTTCCCGATTGGTGAGAAATTGTCAAAATCCTTTTTCAGAGCCTTTGCCTTGAGTGCCTTTAGAGTTACATTGCCTTCGTATCTCTTTTCTAAGGCTTCCCATAACTTTTTAGATTGTTTGTTCTCAGAAAACTAATGAAAAATATCTTTAGGCATTGACTGAGTCAATAAGGCATATGCTTTCTTTTTAGCATTATGCATAGTCTTCAGGGCTTCACTCATACCTTCTAATGTGAGCTTTACCCCATTAGCACTTACTGATACCACGTAACCAGTCCCAATAGACATCCACAGATTGGGGTCAACTCTATTCAGGTAGATTTCAAACCGATGTTTCCACTGTGGGTATTCATCCAATGTTAATAGCTTTGGCGGTTTGTTGTGGTTCCCTATCTCACTTTCTAGAAATAGTAGATTCTGGATGCGAGAGTCCTTTCCAGCAGTAAATGCAGAGAACTGATTTTCCATTTCTGCAAACTTAATGAACTAAGAACAGGATAGATAGACTGATATGATTAGACAGCCGACTAGTTCAACCGTGCGATTGAAGGATGCGAATGGCTTCAATCGTGTGATTGGATTCAGGCGTACGAATGAACAAGACGAATAAGGTCAACCGAATGGAAAACTTCAACTGTGCGAATGAACTATGCGAATGAGTTCAGTCGTGCAATTGAACTATGCGAATGAGTTCAGTCGTGCGATTGGGCCAATCGTGCGACTGAAGCTGCTGCTGCGGGAAAAATCGAATTTTAAACACTTGACTCAAAATTACGAATTTTCAAGAACCCTAATCTACCGTATGGGAACAAGTCGAACTATTGACACAGAAACTCGACAAAAACAAGTTTTTGAAGTGAAAAAGTGTATCTTTTGAATGAAAACTTTAGTTTTGACACCAAAACCAATTGAATCCACGCAAAATCACGAGCCTAGGCTCTGATACCACTTGTTAGGACTGATTTCGTACGGCGTACTAACAGATTATGCATTATACCGAGTCAAATATTGCGGAATCCTATTTGATGGGCGATCCAATAAGTGAGAACGGCAATCTGATCAATCCAACAATGAAATAAATGTTAAGAACGAACAAGAATTGATCCGAAACGAACTATGAACTTGGATTGATATTTTGGTATGCTCTGGACGGCTAGGGTACTTATGTATTCGAAGTGTTATGTTTTTCCATGAATTATGTGGTATTTATAGGTTTCCTCTCTTCAATCGTACGACTGAACCATTAGTATGGTTCAGTCGTGCGACTGAATCATTTGATTGACTCATACACACGACTGAAGGTTCAGTCATGCGACTGACTCAATCTTATGTCTCAGTCATGCGCTAGATCCAGTCTTCTGGTTTAGTCGTGCGACTGGTCCAAAAGCATGATATGTTCATGCATATGGTCCATTAGCATGGTCCATTCGCATGAACTATCACATGGATAAGTTAAACGTAATTCTAAGGTCTTATTGACTTAGAACCATGTAGAACAGCATCAAACCTATATAGTTATTTCATACACGTGCAACACATTCAATATAATGATACCAAGAAATAATCAAACATAAATTAACATCATAACGCATTTCATATATCATTCATTCAATCATTACATCGATTACATATATGTAAGACATGAAAGACTTTTACATATCATAAAATAAACTAGGTACATCAATATGTATCAACAGACACCAGGGACGAATGAACTCTTAGTCGTATAACTTTCGTGCGTATCAACCTCAGTCGCATGGCGTTCAGGCGCATGGACCTTAGTCGCATGGTGTTCAGGTGTATGGACTTCAGTTGCATGGCTTCCAGTCGTGTGACTTTCAGTCGCATGCCATTCTCCCGTAGGGCCTCCAGACGCATGCCATTCGGTCTTATGGCCTCCAGTCGCATGCCATTCGGGGTCATGGCTCCCAGTCACATGAGCCCTAGCTGGGTGCAGAATGCAGTCTTCTTTGAACCTGAACTGCAATTTTGTCCTCCAGCCCCTTTTCTCACCTGTTCTAGGCTAAAACAGGTGAGAAAAGGCTAAAACCAACCATCCTAAGCCTTAGAAACACAACCACAATAAAATTCAAGCACAACCAAGCCCGAAATCAAACCCCACCCGATTCACACACATACACATGCACATACATACGGGTTAACACCCCACACAACAAAATGATTTTCAGATGTGTTCCAGCCCTACAATCAGTCAAAATGTGTAAAAGTGGGGTCCTAGAATTCACATTAACAGCCTCTTCGAGTGGAGCTTCCTACAATCCCGCTTAACTCATATTAACAACTTAGACTTTATTTCTTTTCTTTTTTTATTCTTTCTTTGGCTTTAAAGGAAATAACCGGGTGTTACAAGTCCACCCCCCTTATATAGGTTTCGTTCCCAAAACCTGTTATTCCTCAAACAAACGTGGGTAATGCTGTCTCATCTCATCTTCAGTCTCCCACGTAGACTCGGATCCCTTTCTGTGCTTCCACTGTACGCGCATAAGTGGGACCACTTTATTCCTCAATCTCTTCTCTTTACGGTCAATGATTGTCACTAGTTTCTCCACATAATTGGGTCGTTCATCTACGTCGATATTTTCCAGTGGTACAACCATGTCCTCGTCTGTCAAACATTTCCTCAGATGAGATACGTGGAATGTCGGATGAATTCCACTTAACTCTTCTGGTAACTCTAGTCTATAGGTCACCTCTCCTACTCGAGCAATGATTCGGAAAGGCCCTATGTATCTTGGGCTAAGCTTGCCCCGCTTTCTGAACCGAATGATGCTCTTCCAAGGTGAGACTTTCAACATAACTCTATCACCCACCTGGAACTCAATCGGTCTACGTCGTTTATCAGCATACGACTTCTGTCTGTCTTTGGCCGCCTTCATGAAGGCTTTAATCCTATCCAACTTCTTAGTCGTAGCCTCGACCACTTCGACGCTCCCTAACTCTTTATGGCCGATATCAGCCTAACAAATAGGTGTTCTACATCTCCTGTCATATAGCATTTCATAAGGAGGCATACCAATACTGGCATGATAACTGTTGTTATATGAGAACTCAGCTAACTGTAAGTGGTCATCCTAACTTCCTCTAAAATCAATGACGCATGCCCGAAGCATATGTTCCAGCGTCTGAATCGTCCTTTCTGACTGACCATCCCTCTGAGGATGATAAGTCGTGCTAATATGTAACCTCGTCCCCATTGCGTCGTGGAATTTCCTCCAAAATTTAGATGTAAACCGGGTGTCACGATCGGACACAATTGACACTGCCACACCATGACGAGTTACCATCTCTTTAATGAATAGATCCGCCAACCTCTTAGATGAATATGTCTCGCAAATCGGTAGGAAGTGAGCACTCTTCGTCAAACGATCTTCAATCACCCATATAGCATCATACCCTTTCATGGTACGCGGTAGCTTCGTAATAAAATCCATGGTGATACATCTTTGGTATATCCAATGGTTGAATCTTCCCATACGGCTTTTGGTGCTCGGCCTTCACTTGTAAACAAGTAAGGCATTTACTCACATACTCCACCACATCACGCTTCATACCCGGCCTCCAATAGTCCTTCTTCATGTCTTGATACATCTTTGTAGCATCGGGATGAATAGAGTATCGAGTCTTATGAGCTTCATGTTGGGTTTGTTAGAACACAAAAAAACGTAGTTTAACCCATTAAACTTTCTGAAAAACGCAGCGAAATTACAACTTAATAAACTTGTTTATAAGCTGAAAAATATGTTCATTAGATGAGCATATTAATGTATAAAACAAACCCATGTAACAAAGGATAATTTATGTGAATATGCAAGCTATGAACATATGTAAAACTACATAAAATCACAGCTTCAATGAGCTGTGATATCTACCTTTTTCAGCAGCAAAAACGACCAAAGAAAGGGAGATTTTGGATGCTTAAATCAACCAAGACTTCAAGTGCAGAGGTCCTCAAGCTTGTATACCCTAAGCCCTTTGCTAAACACCTTATTGTTAGGAAGAACACTACACCAAATGACTCCAAAAACTCCTCCAAAGCTGCTGCCTGGCCGAAGGTTGAGAGAGAGTGAGAGAGGAGTTTTTTGGTCTATTGCATGTGTTGTGATAGGATATGGATGAGTATAAGACTTAAAGTTATATTGTATCCAAGAAACAAAAGGGAACCAATGGCCATCTTGGGGGGGGGCGGCCGAAAATCCTTGAATAAAAGGTTTCCCTCTCAAACTTTGATACTAACATAATTTCAAACTAGTCTTTTAATATGTTGTACAACTAACCTTTTAGTTGTATAACTTATACACTTTTTTATTATTTTGATGTTATCTAACTAATTAAATTACACTTCAAATAATATTATTGAACAAAATATCCTAATAATTTGTTCATCTTATATGCAACTTATTTAGAAAACCCATTTTCTAGATTGGTGTAGATATTTAATTGCATGATCATATCATCAATTAAATATTAATTTATGTTTGCTAAGCTTGTTATTGGGTATAACCCGACTTGGATCATAACATACTAACCACATCAATATTCTACGTGTCTTGGGCATATAGAATCCTACAATCTCCCACTTGCCCAAGATTCATAGAAGATTGATGCAAGCAATAAATAACGCCTAACAACGGTTTACTACCCTTAATACGCATGACTTATGGTCATTCAATAACATCATCCTATTCAAGTACCCTACTTGAAATGATTTAGGTGAATTAACATCTATCCTTTTGTTACAGATGTCATGCTAAATCCAAGGACACAGAATGATCATTACTTGTTGATTTAACTTAATCAGGCCTTAGACATCTTGCTCTCAACGAATAAGAGGAACAAATTCCATCTTGACTACATACGTTTCTCACAAACACCTCGTGTCATACCTGAACATACCCTTATGTACTGTCCACTATTTCAGGACAGTGAAGAATTAGCTCAAGGTATAATACTTGGTGAATATCAAAACCCAATATGTATCTCAGGTCTGAGGATACCAAATGATATTCGCCTTTACTCAAATTTACTTATGATCAATCAATAAGATTCCATGTAGTAAAATTTGAGATGCGGGTAAGTCCAATATTTGTATCCCACAAATATCTATGAACCTTGGTAGCAACCCATTACTCTATATTCATCCTTATGAATATCAACCAATCCAAGTTCATAATAATCTTACCCTCACACTTGTTCCCACAAGTATGAACAACTACAAACATTTAGAGTAAACAATTTACTCATGGATTAAACATGCTAAATTGGAACATTATAACCAAATAATTTCATTCGAATAATAAAGAGTTCCACATATCCAAATACAAAATTTATAGATCAAATCCAATTACTAGAATATCAAAGTCCCATGGCACAGGTATGACCTTCATGCTTTGCCTTTTCAAGGAGCTTCGTGAGAGGATCCGCAATGTTTTGATCCGTGTGAACTTTGTGAATACATATCTTTCCCTTTTCAACTTCATCTCGTATGTAGTTGAATCTCCGCTCAATGTGCCTAGTCTTTTGATAAGCACGAGGTTCCTTGATTTGAGCAATCGCACCCTCGTTATCACAAAAGATCTCTAGGGGGTCCTGAATGGAAGGGACAACCCCTAGATTGACAATGAATTTCTTCAACCATGCAGCTTCTTGAGCTGCCAATGAGGTGGTGACGTATTCAGATTCTGTAGTTGATAGAGCCACCACATCCTGTTTGGAGCTCTTCCAAGAGACTGCTCCTCCATTCAGAATGAAAATATATCCTGATTGTGACCGAGAATCGTCACGATCGGTTTGGAAACTCGCATCCGTGTAACCTTTTACAACGAGTTCCTCATCACCAGATCCATAGATTAGGAACATATCTCAAGTCCTCCTTAGGTACTTAAGTATGTTCTTAACAACCATCCAATGACTGTTTCCAGGATTTTGCTGGTATCGGCTCATCATGCTTAAGGCGCATGACACGTCCGGTTGAGTGCATATCATCGCATACATGATGGATCCAATAGCAGATGCGTATGGGATTGTCTTCATTTTATCTTGCTCATCCTTTGAGCTAGGACATTGAGTCATACTCAATGTCGTTCCTCTTTGAATAGGTACCGTACCTTTCTTAGAGTTCTCCATCTTGAACCTTTTCAAGACTTTATCAATGTATGCACTTTGATTTAAACCAATCAAACACCTTCATCTATCCCTATAGATCTTTATTCCCAGAATATAGGCGGCTTCACCAAGATCCTTAATGGAAAAACAACTTCCAAGCTAGGTTTTTACACCTTCCAAGGTTGGAATGTCATTTCCAAATAGTAGTATGTCATCAGCATACAATACTAGAAATGTTATTGTGCTCCCACTAGCCTTCTTATACACACAAGCCTTTTCAGCGTTTTTGATGAAGCCAAATTTCTTTACCTCCTCATCAAAACGGTGATTCCAGCTTCTCAATGCTTGTTTCAATCCATAGATTGATTTCTTTAACTTGCATAGTTTATTAGGATGTTTTGGATCGACAAAACCTTCAGGCTGAACCATATAGACATCTTCCTCAAGATATCCATTTAGGAAAGCGGTTTTGACATCCATTTGCCAAATCTCATAATCATAATGAGCAGCTATGGCAAACAATATCCTTATAGACTTTAGCATCGCAACAGGTGAGAAGGTTTCATCATAATCAACCCCTTGAGTTTGAGTGAAACCCTTTGCTACAAGTCTAGCTTTATAAGTATCCAAGTTTCCATGCATATCGGTTTTCCTCTTGAAAACCCACTTACTTCCAACTACCTTGGAATTAAGAGGTGGTACAACAAGTTCCCAAACTTGGTTGTCATACATGGATTGCATCTCAACGTTCATGGCTTCTAGCTATTTGTCACAATCCGAATTGGACATTGCATTATGGTATGTGGTTGGTTCATCAGAATCTACCACATAGCATCCATCCATGAAAAATCCATATCTTTCAGGTGGATTACTAGTTCTACCACTTCTGCGAACGTCTTGTGTGTATTGATCAACCCCTTGATCTTCCTCAACATCCTCATGTTGAGTGCTAGTTTCAACCAAACGTGTATCGGGTTGTGGTTCTTGATCCTCTTCAAGATCCACTGTTCTATTGCCAGCTCCGTCCATAAAGAACTTTGCTTCTAAGAACTCACTCTTTCTGGCAACAAACACCTTTTGTTCCAGTGGATCGTAGAAATAATATCCCATAGAATCTCTAGGATATCCAACAAAGATACACTTGGTGGATCGGACTTCCAATTTGTTTGGGGTGGGAGTCTTAACATAAGCCTCATATCCCCAAACCCTTAAGTATGATAGGGATGGAACTTTTCCATGCCATATCTCAAAAGGTGTCCTTTCCACCTTTTTGGTTGGGGCCATATTTAGAATACGGGCCGCAGAGAGCAAAGCGAAACCCCAAAATGATAGAGGTAATGTGCTTCTAGCCATCATAGATCGGACCATATCCAATAAGGTTCAATTCCTCCTCTCAGACACACCATTATGTTGTGGTGTTCCAGGTGGAGTGAGTTGTGAGACAATCCCACAACTCCTAAGATGATCTTGAAAAGCATCACTGAGGTATTCACCTCCTCTATCGGTACGGAGAATTTTAATTGACTTATCGAGTTGATTTTCTACTTCATTCTTGAAGATTTTGAACATTTCAAAAGCTTCATCTTTGTTCCTTAATAATTACACATAGCCATAGCGACTATAGTCGTCAGTAAAGGTAATGAAGTATCTTTCACCATTCCTAGTCATTGGCTTAAAAGGACCACATACATCCGAATGTATGATTCCTAATAAATCTTTTGCCCTTTCGGTAGTTCCATTAAATGGTGCCTTAGTCATCTTTCCTTGTAAACAAGATTCACAAACATCAAATGAATCACATTCATTTGTTTTTAAAAGACCATTCTTTTGAAGTGTTTGTAAACGTTTCTTGTTTATATGACCAAGACGACAATGCCAAAGATAGGTATCACTCAAGTCCAACTTGAGTTTCTTGGTGTTAGTTTGTACAATGAACTATTTAAAGTATTTTCATGAACCAATTCATAAATACCATTAATTGGTATAGCTTTAAAATAGAGCATACCATTTAAAGAAACATGAATATCATTTTCAATAAATGATAATACATAATCATAATGTCTTAATTGAGATACAGAAATAATGTTCCTAGTCAAACTAGGAGCATACAAAACATTCTTCAAAATAACTTCCAAACCACTTGGAAGTCTTAGGATGTAGTCCCCACGAGCTTCAACTAAGACTTTAGTTCCATTGCCCATGAAGAGGCTAACATCCCCTTTCTTGAAGTCCCTACTTCTTGTGAACCCCTACAACAAATTGCAAATATGAGTTCCACATCCGGTATCCAATACCCATGTGTTTGAAGATGTAACATTAAGATCAATATGAATCATGTATATTGTACCTGAGGTCTGCCCGGCATCCCTCTTTGCTTTCAACTCTTGGAGATGGACAGGACAATTCCTTGCCCAATGTCCTATCTCCCCACACTTGAAGCATGGGTCATTAGTAGCAACCTTTTGCTTCTTCTCTTGTCGTTTGGGTGGTACCCTTACCACCCCTTTCCCTTTTCCCCAAACGGTTCCCTTACCCTTGGCAACCTTTGCCTTGGGTGTGGGATAAGGCCTCTTGTTGTTCCCACCTTCATTGATGGTGAGAACGGGTAAAACCCTTTTACCCATGGCCGCCTCGGCCGTTTTGAGCATTGAATGAAGCTCACCAATGCTTTTGTCCCATGCATTCATGTTGTAGTTCAACACGAATGTCTCGAACCTCTTGGTTAGGCCATTTAGGATCAAATCCGTGGCCAACTCCTTCGAGACGGGACAATTTAGCCTCTCGAGGCGGTCAATATGACTTTTCATCTTAAGTACATAAGATGAAACAGATTGGTTGTCGTCCATACGACATGCATGGAGTGCTCGAACCGTTTCGAAGCGCTCAACCCTTGCTTGCTGTTGGAACGTTTCCTTCAGCTGGGTTATCATGTCGTAAGCTCCGTGATGTTCATACTCCTTTTGGAGATCCGGAGTCATGCTCGCTAGCATGAGACAAGACACTTGGACGGAGTCCTCAGTGTATTTCAGCCAATCGTTAAAGGCCTCCTCATCATCCTCGCTAGGTTGATCGGGGATTGGGTCGTCTAAAACATAAGATCTTCTCTCTTGCTTGAGAACAATTCTCAAGTTTCGATACCAATCAATAAAGTTATTATGATTTAGACATTCCTTTTGGAGGATCGCTCGTAGTGATTGGTTTGACGCGGATGAGTTATCGTGATTTTCATTATTGGTGGCCATCTACAAAATTTAACAAAGATCAATTTTAGTATTTTCGATATTGCTATTTTTAATATTTAATGCCTTTTAAGGTCAATTTTATATTAAAATCTAGAACCCAACATTACATTTAAATTGTGGTTAGGTGACCTTTATCCCACTATTTAAATTAATAAGGTGGTCAACGTTTGACGATTGCAACCATTTGCAACTTCTAGAGGTATGGGATCGTTTAAACATCATATGTTTATCACGGCATGTTTATCCCATCAACACCTTTTATAAAACATATTTTAGGTGATCCATTCACTATATTTTACAAATCAAGTCGTCCTACTTACACACACGTGTGAGTTTACTATATAAGTGGTTAGGTGACCTTTATCCCACAAGTATGGTATTCTCACCTCAAGTTACAAGTTCCCTCAAAGTGGTTAGGTGACCTTTATCCCACTAGGAGTTTGCAAGTAACCTAAGTGTTGTGTAAAAGGATGGTGTTAAACTTGTTTGTTAAATGTTTAGAGGTTTCATAATTCTAGTTTAGAAAACTCTATGTACTTGTATTTGCATGCTTTCAAATACAAGGTACCTTATGGTTCTTTGATTAAAACCTATTTTAATCTTTAAAATCATTAAAACATTTTAATAACCTTTTATTACCTTTTAATGATTAAGAACCATCATTTTTATAACTTGTTAAGTTTGTTAATTAGTTTGTAATGCATGTCTAAATTTCAATCATACAATCAAATAACAAACATCCAAACAAGTCATAAACATAACATACATAATGTGCATAACCATAGCTACTATTATGACCATACTTGTTTGCCATCACAAGTGTGGTCATTAGGTCTTTCCTAAGGGTTGAAACCAACACAAAATTGGGGTCATCTTGGACCCCACTTGAACTTGCATCCATATGCTTCAAGTTCCATGTCTTTGATGTCCATCTTTGGGTCTTGAACTTGTGCATCTTCTTTTTACAAAATTGTATCCTAATATATTTTTCTAATAAAAGAAATGCACCTAATCTATTATTACATAACCAAATGAATGAATAATTACAACCCAAATGAATAAACACAAATATTACAACCCAATTGAATGAATAAAACAACCACTTGAATCATCCAAACAACACAAGGCCTTAAGCTAGGTTATGAACTTTAACAACCAATGATCATATCATCTATTCATATAATGAAAACCCCGTTTAAAACCCCAAATTTCAGCCAACATAAACTGAAATTTTGGGTTTTAATCATTGTCCAAACAATCAACATTTCATAAACATGTATTTCTTTCAAGATTTCATCACAAGCATGTATGATATAATCTTGAAAGTTGGGGATTCATCAAAACAGAAATATAGCAGCCCATAATCAGCCTAAACTAAGTTTATTATCATGCTTTAAAACCTATTTTAAAGACTAAACAAGCAAGTCATCCACATAACCGGCTCTTGATGCCATTTGAGGGTTTGTTAGAACATGAAACACAAGTTTAACCACTTAAACTTTCTGAAAAAGCAGCGGAGTTGCAACTTAATAAAACCCATTTTATAAGCTGAAAATAATGTTCTTTTGTGACCATTTAAGATGGAAAAACAAACCCAAGCAAAGGGATCTTTAATATGTGAATGAACAAGCTATTAGCATATGTTAAACTACATAAAATCACAGCTTCAATGAGCTGTGATATATACCTTCTTCCAGCAGCAAGAATCGTCCAAAAAGAAGGATATTTGGGATGTTAAAGTCGACCAAGAACCCAAAGGAGGACTCCTCAAGCTAGTATACCCCAAGCTTGGATGCAACCACCTTCTTGTTAGGAAGAAGAAGCACCAAAATCAACTTAAAACTGCTCCAATCTTCCTGCTGTGTCCGTGAGGTTTTTGGAGGAAGAGAGAGTTTCTTTTCTTTTGATTTTGCATGAATGGAATGATGGAAAGAAGAGTGTTGGAGTGTTTAAAGAAATGTGTGTTTTCAAGGCACCACAAAGGGACCAATCAATCATAAAGTGGGCGGCCAAATGGTTTTAAAACCAAGAGGTTTCCCTCTTTAATCAAACACACATTTATTTTTAAACTAGCCCTTTTGTCACACATTAATAAGTTATCTACTAGACTTATTTAAAATGTGACATATGGCTTTGTTTAATTAAACAATTTAATTAAAGAACACTCTTATATTATTAGTGTTATTTAAACCCTTTTAAATGACAGAAATAATAATGATCCCATCTATAAATTATCCTTATAATTTATTCATCTCGAATGCCTTTGTTTAGAAAACCCCTTTTCTAAATATGGTGCCATTATTTAATAGTATGATCCCATCATCAATTAAATAATTCTTGGTGATTGTAAAGCTTGTTATTGCGTATAACCCGACTTGGATCATAACGTACTAACAGCATCAATATTCTAAGTGTCTTGGGCACACAGAATCCTACAGAAAGATCCAATCATAGATATGTAATGAGTCTGATCCATTGATTTTCCATCTAGATCTAAACCTATCTTCATGTTGGTATCAATAATTGTTCTGATAGACTGACAATCTGTAAAATGAAACTTCTTCAGCATGGTTTCCACATATTTTGATTGATTGATGAAGATTCCATCTACTTTTTGTTGTACTTGCACCCCTAAAAAGAAAGTGAGTTCTCCCATTGCACTTATATGGAGCTTGGAATGCATGAGATCATCAAAATCTTTATAGAGTTGTTTGTTTGTTGAGCCAAAGATGATATCATCCACATAAATCTAGACTAGCAACATGTCTTTTCCTTTTCTTTTTCTGAAGAGAGTCTGATCAATCTTTCCTCTTTCAAATCCATTTGTGAGAAGAAACGATGATAGAGTCTCATACCACTTTCGTGGTGCTTGATGAAGACCATACAAAGCTTTGTTAAGCTTGTATACCCTATGAGGGAAATTAGGGTCTTCAAAGCCTGGAGGTTGACTCACATAGACTTCTTTAGCAATCTTTCCATAAATAAAGGCACACTTCACATCCATTTGATATAATGTGAATTTCATGGATGTAGAGTACGCAAGGAAAATTCTGATAGCTTCTAATCTGGCTACAGGAGCAAAGATTTCATCATAGTCTATGCCTTCTGCTTGTGCGTAGCCCTATGCCACTAATCTTGCTTTGTTTCTGATGAGAATGCCCCTATCATCAGTCTTGTTTCTATATAGCCACCTGGTACCGACAGGGTATTGACCTTCGGGCAGATCTACCAGCTTCCATACCTCTTGTTTCTTGAACTGGAACAACTCTTCCTATATTGCCTTGATCCAACTATTTTCTTGAAGAGCCTCTTTTATGTTCTTGGGTACTATCTGACATAGAAAGCAAGAAACAAACAGATGTTTGCAATACTTGACTTGATTCTAGTCACACGCTCATCTATTTCACCAATGATGCTTGACACTGGATGATCCTTATGTATCCTATTGATTGGAATGGAGTCACCAACAAATACATCAAGGTTGGAGACATTCAGATCATCATGGTAAGAGGCACCTTCAGGTTGTGATGTGGGAGAGTGATGAAAGTAATCAAAGGCTTCATTGTTTTCTGCTTGGGCATCTGCTGCATTTTGAACATTGTCATCATTTTCATTCCTCTCAGTTTCAACTGGAACAGTAGCTGGTGCTGGATTCCTCAATCATTTGATGGTTAATCTGAAGTAGGCATAGAACTAGGAACAACCTCAATTGAAACAGTTTGATATTATAGAGCTTGTCTCATAGGATCAGCTTGTAAAGGAACATCTTCATTTGGCTGATCAGTAGAATTAGAAGGGATCATGGGAAAATCATCTCTCCTTGCTAGTGTTCTAGAAGATTCTACTGATTATAGGTTACCTGCATATGACAGGTGGAACTGATTAAAAGATCTAGTAAATGAATCAATATCAAACAACCTGTCGGGACCATTCATTGATTTAGGAAAGGTGTGTTCCTTGAATTAAACATTGTTTTATTCATCAATTATGTTTAATCTATGATTAAACACTCTGAAAGCCTTTGAAGCTGAGGAATAACCTACAAAGAATCCCTTATCAGTCTTTAGAGCAAACTTTCCCAAATAATCTCAGGTGTTTAATATTGATACAGGACTACCAAATGACTTGAAGAATCCATTGAATGGTTTTCTTAGAAAAATAAATTCATATGGTGTCTTATTGCTTTCTTTGACTATCAGAGTTTGATTTTGTACAAAGCAGGCTGTGTTGACTGCCTCAACCCAATGGTAATAGGCAGTTTAGCATCTGCTAGCATCTTTTGTGCTGCTTCAATCAGTGTTCTATTTCTCCTTCAACTACCCCATTTTGTTGAGGAGTTCTAGCTGTACTGAATTGATGAGCAATGCCTTTGATTGTACAAAATGAACTCAGATCTTCATTTTTAAATTCTGTTCCCATTATCACTTCTGATTGATTTTACTTTATGACCATGTGGGTTTTCAACTTAGTGATAAAGTCTTTTATTATTTGTGATACTTCATTTTTATGAAGTAAGAAGAAAACCCATGTAAAGCGTGAGTAATCATCAATGATCACCAAACAATACTGTTTCTTTCCAATGCTCATAACATCAGTTGGTCCAAAAAGATCCATGTGAAGTAACTTCAATGGAGTATTGTTTGTGTTCACAAGCTTTGGTTTAAAAGACGACTTGTGTTGTTTTCCTTTAAGACCTGCTGAACAGTGGTTAATGAAATGAAATTCTTTTTAAGGAAGACCAACTACATGGTTTCCTTTGACCGGTCAATTCATGTTTTTGAAATTTGTATATCCCAAGCGTCTATGCCAATGTTATGACTCATCAAATGATCACTTAGACACAAGGCAAGTTTCTTCTTTGAGATATGCAGAATTGAGGTTTAGGACATAGGTATTATTCTTTCTTGTGGTCTTCAAGACAACCTATTCTTTAGGAATTTGAAATCCTGGTTTCAGAATGTAGCAATGAGTGTCAGTGAAGTGAGTAGAATATTTATTGTCTCAGATCTAAGACACGCTAAGAAGATTGAAATTCAGTTGCTCACACTCTATCAAGCTGAGCAATCCATTTTTCATAGATCCTTCACCCGTAATCCTTCCACCTTGTGAATCTCCACCAAATGCTACGGTCGTTCCTTGAATGTGCTTGAAGTCATTAAGGAGGGAATGATCTCCAGTCATGTGTCGGGAGCATTCACTACCCACATAACATAAGCTATTGGACCTATATGGATGACCCTGCAAGCAAGAGAAACTAACTAGAATATGGAACCTAGGCCATGATGGTCTTGGGTTTTCTGTTTCTATCTAGGACTATAACTTCTTGGTATATTCCTCTAGGTTGATGTTGGACCAAAAGAACCAATGAGGCAAATCAGAAAAACCTCTAAGTCCCACAAGACATCACAACAACTGCTGAAAAGCATCATCAGTTGTTTGACAAAGTCTGAAAGCCTCAACAGCTGAAAATCAAGTACTAAAGAACATCAGCTGAAGACATAAGTACTGATGACTCAAGTACTGAAGACACAAGTACTGAAGACTCAAGTTTGAAGACTCAAGTACTGAAGACTCAAGTACTGAAGACTCAAGTGCTGAAGACAAGTACTGAAGACTATCAACTATCAAGTACTGAAGATCAACAGCTAAAGTACAAAGACTGAAGACAAAGACTGAAGACATCAGCTAACGACAACTACTGAAGTCATTAGCTGATGAAACATCTGAAGTTAAAGTCTGAAGACAAGTGCTGAAGCTTCAGATTTTGTCACAACAGCTGAAGAAGTATTCTTCAGTTGTTATGATGGTTTACCTTTCAGCTTTTTCTTATCAGTAGTTTTATTTTCTATTTTAATAGTTTGTAAAACGACTGAAGAGTATGTTCTTCAGTCGTTGTAGTTTTCAGTAGTTTCTTTTCAGTTGTTGTAATAAGTTTAACACTTAGAATTTGTAAGGAGATGTCATCTGTTTGACAACTTCAGTAGTTAAGGTAGTTTCAGTAGTTTTTTAGAATAACGGTTTGATGTCACTATCAAGTGACATCAGCTGACGTCATTCTTCCTATAAAAGGAAGATGACCTAATTGTAATCTTTGCCGAAACGTGTGATCTAATAGAAAACACCTTTTTGTAGAATTCCTCTCTTTCTCTATAACCTACTGTTACATTGATATATCTCTGGTGTTCTTGTTTGAATTTGCTAATTCTTGTGCTAAATCCGTTGCGAATACAACCTAATTGATCAAACTAGAGGCTGAGATCCTTTCAGCTAAACTTTTGAGGATGATGCTTTGATTGATTTGTGTGGGGTTCTTCTTGTTTTCCTATTCTTAAAGAAACAATAGATGTATTGTGATTTGTCATATCACACACTGAACAATAGTTGTTGAAATAAAAAATTCTTGTTTGAGTGGTTGTTCATGTTACAGATTGAGCAGTATTGATTGTAATAACACTCATCTGTGTTTTGATTTGACATATCATAGTTTTTATGGTACATTTGTTTGATCTTTGTTTTTGATGATGAAGCTTCTTGATGCTTGATTGGTTTTGACTTTGACTCTTGTTTTGTTTTGATTGAAGAAGCAAGTTCATCCCTTTTGTTATAAGTAGATTGTTTCACAACTCTACTGTGTCTCTTGTTTGAAGGATGTCTTTGCTTCTTTTGAGCCTTTCTCACCTCCAAATCAAATTGTTCAACATCCTTTTTATTGAAAATATCAAAACCTATTCCTTGTTTTGATTTAGGAGGTGAGCTCAGATTAATCATTATTTTTGGTGATTGATTCTTTGGGGGTTTTATTTTGAATGATGGTGATGCTAAAGCTTTGCCTTTAGTTTTAGTTGAAACCTTATCTGATGTGGTTGAATAGTTTGGAGATTTAACCTCACAATCAAATTTGATTTTAGCAGTATGTTTCAAAGGCACTTTAGCATCTCTCTTTACTTTGAATCTTTCTTGGATGAATTTCACAAAAGGAATGATGGCCTTGACTGGACTCTTTTGTCTCTTTACACTGACATGTTTGTCTGAGCATTCTTTTATCTTAATGGGGTGACCCTAATCTAGTTTTAATCTCATTTGTTTCAATGTATACATTTGGGTTATTTTAAGGATTAGTTGTCTGTGAAACTAGTTAGCGTACTGCTTTTGCTATCGAGCCAGGGGTCTCTTTGGAAGCGGTCTCTCTACCTATCTAGATAGAGGAAAGACTTGCCACCACCTACCCCTCCCAGACCCTGCTCTTGAGTGGGACATACTGGGTTTGTTTGTTTGTTTGTTTAGTTGTCTGTGAAACTAGTGTTTTAGTTTTAGTAGATTTAGGTTCATTCGGTTCAGACAAAGTAAGAGGCACAGGCATGACATTGTAGTTGTCATTGTATGGTGGTGGACAAGAATTATATCCAATTCCAGTCATGTCTTTAGGCTCCTTTTGTGAGTCAAGCAACTCTTGTAGCTTAGCTTAAGAGAACTAAAACATTTCAAGTTTTACTTCAGTGGCTGATTGCTCAGCTTTGGTTTTGATTAATAGGTCAGCTAACCTCTCATTCTCAGCTACTAGAGTATACTTCTCACCATGCAATTTTTCAATATCTAAAATTAAAGACTTGATTTTGATTTCAAATCTTTTCATTTCATGTCTTAGCATTTTAGATTTTACTTTTTCTTCTTTTATTTTAGCAGCCAATTTATGATTGTGTTCTCTGTACCCTTATAATTTAGTGAAATATTTTTCACTATAGAGATTAGCTTTTACCTCAGATGGCATGGGAGTGGGACTATCATTGATGTGAGCCATGAGTGTATGATTTTGGAATTGAGGTTTGACTTCCTCTGCATATAGACTCCAGTCATATACTCTATCTTATCTGATGACAAGTGCATTTAAGGTTGATTGGTTGTTTCCATGGGCTTGCTTTGCTAGTTGGTGCTGACTTTGATGAGGTGGTTGATAATGAAGCTAATACTGAAACTGACTTTGATGACTTGATTGAGGAGCTGATGATGAAGTTGATTAAGGGTGTGGTTGACTGTGTGAGCTTCTTTGGTAGTTGTTGTTTTTGTTTATTCTGGGTGCATTACATTCCCTTGAGAAGTGCCCAGTCATACCACAGTTGAATCACTTCACCTTGGATTTGTCATATCCAAGCTTTGTGTTCTCATTCAGGCTTAGATTTTTACCTTTCCTAAAGAATTTCTTTGCTCTAATAGCAATCATGGCCATTTGCCATTGCAAATCCATTTCTTCAACATCATCTGGATCCATTTCCTCCAGATCTTCTTGGATTAGATAAGCAGATGTGAGTCTTCCTCCCAAGTAAGCTTCAAAACTTGCAACAAAGGCATTGTAAGTAGCCTTCTTTTCTTTAGAATTCTGATAAACAGACAAGTTAGTAGGTCTGGAAGTGGATGAATTAGAGGTATATTGCTTCTGTGGTTGAAATGAAGCAATGAATCTAGTGGATCTATATTGATCTCGGGATGATAGAAAATCATCCTCTGCAGTAATAAAGGCATTTTCCACAGAATAGGTTTCTGATGGAAATTTATAAGCCTCAATGACTTGAGGTTGACTTAAGTTTCTACTTCTCTCATCAAGTTCAAGAGCTTCAATCTTTGCTATTATGATGTCTAAGCTTGTCCTCTCCAGATCAAGTGTGTTTTTCAGCATGGTCACATTTTGCTTCTAACATTTAGGCAGACTTTGCAGCATCTTCTTGTTTATTTCTTTTTCTTTGTATGTGACCCCCATTATCTCCAGATCATTTACCAGTTGGACGAATGTATGAAGCTGTTTTCAGATAGATTCTCCTTTGGTGTGATGGAAGGTTTCATATTGATTAATTAGTTTGTCATTATTAATATCAGTAACCTCACTCCCTTTACACATGATCTGAAGTGCATCCCATACACCTTTTGCAGTGCTATGTTTCTCTAATCTTTTGAGTACATCCATCTTCAAAGCCTGAGTTAGTATGGAGTAGGCTTTAAGATAACCTTAATCTTCTTATAATTATCATTATCAAGATTAAGGTTTGGATCCTCAATAGGGATTCTGACTGTCTTATACTATGCAGCTTGGTCAGCATTCAGAGAGAATGCAATGTAGGGCCCTTTGCTTATTGGTATCCAATAGTCCGGATCTACACCTGTAATATAATTCCTAAACATGATTTTCCATTACTTAAACTTAGATTCATGTTTAAGCATTGGAGGTTTAGAAGCATGACCAAGTTTAGAAAAGTTAATAGAATCCATGGTTTACAAAATGATTTTAGATTGTTTGAATATGTTTTAGATTGATTTTATGTCCAAGAGTCCTAATGTCACACCCCCGCTTATAGAAGAAACACGAGGATGTAACGGGCGGGATCGTCATAACACCTTGTTAGTTTACAAGGACATAATAAATGCAAAGATCCACATGACATGACGTCACCCGACACAATGGTGACTTGTGTCGTGGTTAGTCAATTCCATGACTAGCATAGTCTATCGATTAATCAATATCAAATCCAACATAAAATCCAACAAATAGCAATGTTCAACATAGTATTCTTAAACGAGTTCAAATGATAGTCAAAACAATAGTGCAAGTCTATTGAAATCCTGAGGGTCTCTACTAAGGCATTAGCACTAGCTATCCTCTTTGATTATTGTTATCTGAAAAGGTATGCTCAAAAGTCAACACTTGGTTGGTGAGTTCATAGGTTTAAACATAAGTTGAAAACATGTTGTTGTGTATGAGTTTATGGATCATAGGTGTATACAGTTTATCATAAATAATATCACATGAGCATCACAACCATACCTATGATGAACCACACAACAATTGTCGGAACATATTCACCCAGGGGCCGATCATAACCACAATCAACCTTAACTAGTATGCTAACATACATGGCTGGGGGTGTCAACCCAATAGTAGTATCAATACTTGTCCGTCGGCTCTAGCACCAGAGTTAAATAGTTGTGATTAAAGAACCACACAGTAACTCATGCATAAGATATAACTTGTAAACAGTAACACGTTAATCCAAAATAAATTGAGTTCACTGCCGAAAGGAGTAAGCATACTTTACCCTAAAGATGTATAAAATTGTAATGAAAATGGGGCCGTGAAACTCACCTCAAGCAAAGTCCCAAAGTCCACTATAAGAATGTCATATCACTATAGAACACAAACACTAAACAGATTACTAAAGACCAAGTTGACCTAGTTGGGTGTAGCCCTCGAAGTCCAGTCCTTAATGTCCATTAAGATTATTGTTTTTAGTAAGAATCTATTTTTGTCCATTGTTAATATTAGTGTCTCAAGTCCCGTCTCATAATTTAGTTTCAATAATTATGTTTTAGATCGTTAACGTCTCTCGATAAACCTTTACCAACCCATTATTAATAACGTATATATTTTAATTCTTTAAAACCTTATACACCTTAAATTTTATTGTTTAACCCACTCTATTATCTTTATTTTATTATTCAGATTCAAATTTTGTTTTTAAGTTTATCAAATATTTCAGCACATATATCTGATTGCGCATCAGTTTCGCATAAGCTGTTTGGAGATCGAAACGGCAACGAATCATTGCATAAAAGGTACCATTTAAAAGATAAGACCTTAAATTAAACTACTGAAAAGATTCATCTCCATAGAACAATATAAGAGAAAGTTATGACTTGATGAATACAGACCAACCTGCTGCCCAGATTCGTCAGTTTTGACCTTCAGTTTTGTTAGCCACATTTGGAGGACCAAAACGATGTCGAAACGACATGAGACCACTTGGGTTAGTTAGAGGACTCATATAAATTTATTTTAGACTCAAATTTTGTCTCCATTTGGATGCATTATGACCGAGTTATGACCTGTAAAAATGTCAAAATTTTCTAACAGCAAACTGTCAAATTTCTCAACATTGTCAATTGGATTCTAAAACTAGATTTTCGATCTTTATTGACCCGAATTGATCCCATAACAATAAATTAGGGTTTTTAATAATTAATTAGGATCAAAAAGCATCCATTAAGTCCAGATTTCAAGAGGTTACAATCCCAATTCACAAGATCAATTAGTAATTAAGAACAAAGGCACTAGGGTTTTACCGGTTAGAGAGTCCAACACTCTTAACACCTAGATCTTCACGGTCCGACTTCCGCAACAAAGAATACAAATATAGATGATGATTTTGGGTTTAAATGATGAATATCATCAATATCAAGCTAGAACAAGGAACAGAATCACCAAGAAATGGTTATTCTTACAGGAAAAACAAGGAGATAAGCAAGGCTTGTTTAGAAAATGATATTGAATGTCTTTTGATTGCTTCAAAAATCAAAAGAATGGTGGATTGATGCTGATTTTCAATGGGTGTGATGAAGAACAAGAAGAAATTGATTTGTGGTGGGTAGGGTTTGCAATTAGGGAATTGCTTGGAGAATAAGATTGCAAAAGTGAGAAAATATTCCCCCTTGTCTACTAGTTTTGGCCACAACAAGGGATTCCCTTGTCTACTAGTTTTGGCCACAACAAGGGAGGGACAAGGCCTTCGGGCCCTTGGCCCATCTCGTCGGATAAATCTTGTCCCGAATCGCGTGTCGTCCAATTTTCACGTTTTAAAATTCTACATGTTAATATGATTTCAACAGACTATTATATGTTATATAAATTATTTAATTTCTATTTTTGAATTAAATTAACTCTATTAGTAGACTTTAGGCAAAGCCCACTGATGTCCGATTTTTGTTTGCGTTCTTAACGTAAGGTGTATAATTTTTACCTTTTTAAGTGTTTAGTCCAATTTTAAGCACAAACCATCGTGCTAAGTTCAAATCAGTAAATGTCCACTATCAACATGTCCAAGGCCCATTAGAACATATAAAGCCCATAATACATAGCTTTAGAACTTAGTGTGTCTACACGCGTCTAATGCACTATTCTTAGACCAAATCAACATTATGACCGCTTTCAAGTCAAAGTTCATTAATTAGACCAAAACAAAGTCAAAATTGAAGTCAACGGTCAAAGTCAATGGTCAATACACTTATTTTGATGACGGGGGTCACACCAAACAATCCACGGTTTCAGTAATCAGTTTATGTGATGAGTTCTATGAACAGTAACAGCCAGTAGGTTCTTCTTGTAGTAACAGTTCCTTTTGGTTTCTGTTTTGGTGATTTTTATATATTTTGTTTATGTTCAATCACATATCTGAGCAATATTGATGATTTTTGGTATGTTCTTGTAGCATAAAAGTGAAAAAAGATGAAGTTTTTCGGGTTTTTATAGCTGTATACTCATTAACAACCGAGATTTGTTAATAAGCAACTCAATCACCAGATCAATCGATTTTCAGCCAAGATTTGAGCAGATCTTAAGTTGAATCCGAGAGCCAAAGCTCTGATACCAATTGACTGGGTCCAAGAATGATATTCTCTGTTGATGTAAAGTCAACAAGTATCGAATATGATGTTGAGTCGGTGATCAAGTAGCGGAAATACTAAATCAAAGAACATTTAATGTTGTAAATGTACTCATAAATGCTTGTATATTGATTATAGAACAAACAAGATACAATGTATTCTAGGGTTTTCAAGAACGGTGAAAGACAACCTCAGAACCTCGTAACTTGAGTAGTAGGTATCTTTATGAACGAAAAACTTACATATGGCGGATATTCTATTATATTTATAGGCTAACATCAAGCCTATATAAAAAGACTAAACTACCCTGACAACTATACATAATACTAGTCTAAGTACAAAAGTCTTCAGCCACATTAGTTGCTGAACATCCATACTAACTAATGTGGATGACTTGGTTTCATCAATATTTCTTGTTTTTTCATCAGCATTAAGTGTTTGGTCATCAGCATTAACTATTATGGATGAGCAAATACTTATCAGCATTTCTCTTTGTTCATCCGCATTAACAAATGCGGATGAACAAATATTTAACAGCATTTATTCTAAAGCATCTGTATCAACCAATGAGGATGAACAAATACTTGCAGCATTTTTTCTAGCTATCCACATTTGTTTATGTGGAGGAACAAACACTTGACAGCATTTCTTTCTTGGTCATCCACATAGACAAATGCGGATAGCCAACACTTGTCTTCTTTTCTCCACAAATGCAGAATCTGCCAACAGAACAACCATCACCCATCACTTGAATTGGCATGTATGATCCTTTTAGGGTCCAACAATTTATCCCCTCTCCTAGTATCCAGTAGAGATACCAGTCTTCTTCTTAGCTTTTTCTTTTCTTCTTTAAGGGAGTCAGAGTTTGTGGCTAAGAGGTAAAGAGCTTTATCCAGTGTTCCTCTAGGCAGATCAAGGAATGCATCTCTTGTGAAGGAACATGAAGAGCCATGAATGTATCTTAGAGTTATGGACTCTTCCTCACAATAGATGTCTCTTAGGGTTGTACAGTTAATGATCTTTCTCTTGATCTCCTTGAATTCTTCCAAAGTTAGATGTTTAGATGGTTTAGAGGATGGCTTGGGTAGTTATTAGGTTTTGGGTTTCAGGATGAGTAGTGGTGGTGGTTGTTGTTGTGGCAGTGGATGATGATAGGATTAGGGCTGATGGTGTAGGTTCAGGGGTGTAGGGTTCAGTAGTGGGTTCGGTTTTGATTGAAAAGGGAAGATGTGTGGGCTCAGGTTTTGATGGTTATGTTTTGGGTGTTGGCTTGGGTACCATCCTCTGTGCACTCTGAGTTTGGTGTACCTGTTTCCTTCTTCTTAAGCGAATGTCAGATTTGATATCACTGACATGTCGTTGCAGGGTTCTTTCTGACATGGGACCTACTGCCTGCCAGTGAAGCCATGGGCCCTGAGATAAGCTTTCATTCAGGCTTTGTTGTAACACCCGGTTGTTTATCTATTTTGAAGTTGACGAAAGAAGAAAAGAAATAAAGTTCAAAGTCGGGGGACCAAACTCGCGAACGCACGAAAGTTGGGCAAATGGGGACATATTAAGGGAGAGGTCAGCCCATTTCTCCCTCCCCACACACTCATTTCAGCAACAAAAGAAAGAGAGAAGAGAGAAGGAAGAAAAGAGGAAGAAAGGGTTGATTCGAGTCGATTCGGGCTCGAAATTCATCATGTAGCAAGTCCAAACGAAGTTCTTCATCTTATTCTAGTTTGTGTGAGTTCTAATTCGTCGGGTCGATTCGGGCAGGAACATATAGAAACCCGTTTTTGAAAATGTGTGTGTTTGACCCACTTGGGTGTGATTGTGTATAGTGTGTTTAGAGTGTGATTTCGGGCTTGTGTGTGCTTGAATGGTGTCATAGTATACTTTCCTAAGGATTAGGAGGGTTGATTTGGGCTTAGAATGAGTTAGGAAGGGTTTGGAGGTCGAAAAACGCGATTGAGGGTTATGCGACTGGAGGGCCAATCGACCGACTGAGGGGCGAGTGAGGTTCAATCACACGACTGAGATTCAATCGCACGACTGAGGGTCCATTCGCACGATTGGAGGTTCAGTCGCATGGGAGTTCATTCGCATTGGTCTAGTCGCATGATGTTCAATCGCCTGGGGAGTCATGCGACTGAAGGGTGCCCAATCGCCGAAATAGGGCTGTTGTGTACGAGGAGAGGAATAGTTTAATTACTGACTTTCGGGGAAGAGAGCAGGGGTAAGTAATGATGCGGTAGTTCCCGTAAGTACATATAAGATGGCCGTCGAGGCTTTAGAAGTTATGTTGGGCACGATGATGATAGTGTTGCATGTTATGCATGATGTATGTTATGTTAAGTATGAAGTTGCCATGTAAGATGCTGATGACTGATGATTTGTAAATATCGATGTTCCTTGTTTCGATACGTGTTTATCTTTCCATGGCTTTACGTGTTATGATTAATAAATGTAATGAAAGTATTATGTAATGTAAAATGAAACATAATGAAAGAGGAACATGATGAATGAATGCATGCATTAATAATGAATGAGAGTAATAAAGACTTGTAAGCAAATAAAGGAGGTGAGCAACCTTGTTGTTGCAACAGACTCGTTATGGATCCTTGTCTTGCGACCTCAGTAATCGTGGCTGTGTGCCATGAAGAGGATAAAATCCTGACACTATGATCAACCATGTGTATAGAACCTCATTGCATATCCTAGGTACTATGACAAGGAGGGTGCGGTGCGCCGATATAGAAGGTCTATGATAGGCCTAGGTTTAGTACCATGATACAGAAGGATATTGCATGTGGCAATGGTACACATAAACTCTACCTTAGGTGTTGTAGCCAGGAGGATGTGGTACTCCGATATAGAAGGTCTATGATTGGCCTAGGTCCAGCACCACGAAACTGAAAGGTAATGTATATAGTGATAATACCCCTAAACTTTATCTTAGGTACTATGGCCAGGAGGTACGATGCACCGTTATATAAGGTCTATGATAGGCCTAGGTCCAGTACCACGATACAGAAAGGTAATGTTTATGGGTGATGGAGAGGAAAGAGTTAAAGATGAAAGAATGTGAAAGTTAGAGATAGATAATGAACGAATGAAAGACAGAGAATGAATGAAAGTTAAAGATAGATAATGAACGAATGAAAGATAGAGAATGAATGAACGTTAAAGATAAAGAATGAATGAATGAAAGAATGCGAAAAGAAGATAATAATGATATTATCTATGTGTATGTATGAGTATGATCGCATGATAGTATAGAACGGTTTTAACAATAGAAAGTATGTTTTTATTATAAAACTAGGACTCACTCAGCAACGCTGACTTTTTATGTGTTTCTAGTTGCAGGTAATGATTGCTGAGGATGGCACGAGACGGCTACTCAGCTCTTTTGGGATGGCATTCTTTTGTATAATGCTTTTGTGATGTAATACAACAATATATATTTTGTAATTGATGAACGTTGTATTAACTGGCAGAAGCATTTATAGTAAATTGAAAAGTTACTTCAAAGTTTCCGCTGTATGATTTTTGTAATGATTATATAATGACGTGTTTTAAGTGCGATGATGACCAGCTGTGAGGTGCCGGGAACGGGGCCTTACATTTTTCTCCTACCTTCATGGCAGCCGCAAGTCCGACCTCCTCTTCTTTCTTCTTTTCTTTCACCTTCTCCCTTTCAACCTTCTTCGTCTCCTTGTTGATCTGATCTTGTTCTTTGTTGAAAAGAAATAAGTTCATCTCATTTTCATGAGGAGTCATCTCATCCTGAGAATAGTCTCTTGAGCATAAGAAGGCTATCCTCTGCACCCTTTGCCTGTGCTCATCTTCTTCCTTCTTCCTCCTCTTCTCTTCTTCCTCGGCCAACCTTGCGGCTTCCTTTTTTCCTTCTGCAGTAGCGTTGCCTTTTCTAATTTAATAAGCTCATCAAGTGGGAGTAGGAGATTTTCCTCATTGCTTACTCCTAGATTGATGAGCCTATCAATCACCACCACTCTTCTTTCATTGTTGATAGACTCTTGAGCTGCTGCTGCTGCCTTGTTGCTTGCAGCCAACAGCTTCCCAGAGGTGAGTCTACCTTTTCTCTTTAGCTTTTCCAACCTTTTGTTCTTCTAAAATTTCTTCCGCAGTCGTTTTCCCTTTTCCTTTAGGATCTGAGGAAGGTTCATCCTTTGGAGATTTTGGATTTGATGATTCAGGTTGGGGAGAGTGAGGTTGAACTTGTGGTATTGGTGAGAGTGGGCTTTTGAGGAAGTCCTCACTGGTCACATCAAAGGCTAGATCAAGAATGGCCTCTATAATAAGCAGATCATCAGAGAAAGATAATAATTCAATAATCCCTTCCACGACAAGAAATTCTGCTTCGAAAGATATTTGAATATCGCTACTTGTCCCAACTGCTTCAGTTGCTAGGCCATGAGTACTTATTTCCCCTTCGAAGTCAACTCGGGTTCAATAGGGACCTTATGTTGACCAACTTCTTTTTCAGTGATATGTGGTGCTCTTAGCCTTTCAAGCTCTTCTACTCCAAAGTAGGCTACTGCTATATCGGGTGAGGGTTGTTCAAGTGAGGAGCTTATAAGAAACTTGGTTAAGAATATGTGAAGGTCTATAAGCATCCTAGGATCCACTTGAATTTCAATGGGATGTGGCTATGGGAAGATAGCTGCGGAGTGTTGTGGTGTACAATTAGTTGGGGATGGAGTTGAGATGGCCAAGGTAAGATCTGTTGGCTTTGTTGCATGTTTATCAAAGATTGTTTAACCATTTAAACAAAAATCATAACCGTATATAAAGGTATAAAATATTTTTAGATTCTGAAAATAAACCATTTTATGTTCAACAAGACAAACCCAAGAAATGGGATCAAGTATGTGAAACAAGTGCTATCAAAACGAAATCAACCATCGGGTGTTCTTAGATTACTACCTTTCTAAGAACAAAAATATATGTGATGGATAATGTATGAAGAAGATGATGCTCTTCAATGGAAGCCTTCAAAGAAGAGGACCTCAAGCTAGCATACCCACAAGCCTTTGCCAAACACCTAACTAGTTAGGAAGTATGAAAACCAAAATCTTCTTCTTCTTCTTTTGGCCGAGACATGCAAGGAGAAAACAAGAGAGAAGATTTGCACTTTGTATGTATGAGAGAGAGTGTAGCTTGAGTTGTGTGTGAAATGGGTTAATGTCTTAGATTAAAACAAGACAAGGAATCCCAAGAACAAGACAAGGGGCGGCCGAAAATGTGTTCCCACCCATCTTTCAAATTGTTTCATCATACATTTTATATAAATAAGTTTATAAAATTAAACCCCTTTTAATTTTATAACTTAACTACACTGTTATTTGTTGTTAGTTAACCCACTTAAATAAGAATATAAATAATTTATCATGAACAAAATATCCCATATAACTTGTTCTATATCAAATACAATAATTTAGAAAACCCATTTTCTAAACTGGTGTCATTATTTATTTGCTTGATCATATCAACAAATAAATATTTATTGGTGTTTGTTTAGCTTGTTATTGAGTATGACCCGTCTTGGATCATAACATACTAACCACATCAATCTTGTATGTGTCTTGGGCATATAAGATCCAACAATCTCCCACTTGTATAAGATTCATAGAAGATTGATGCAAGCAGTAAATACAGCCTAACAACGGTTTACTACCCTTAATACGTATGACTAAGTGCCCTTCAATAACATCATCCCCTTCAAGTACCTTACTTGAAAATGTTTTAGGTGAATCAATCATCTATCCTTTTGTCATAGATGTCATATTAAATACCAGAGACACAGAGTGATCATTCTCCATTGATTTAACTTTAGCAGGCCTTAGACATCTTACTCTCAAGGAATCAGAGGGACAAATCCCATCTTGACTGCATACGTCTCATAATCACCTTGTACTATATCTGAATTTAGCCTTGTGTACTACCATGTTTCAGAACAACGAAGAACTAAGTCAAGGTATAATACTTGGTTAATATCAATGTAACATCCGTCATTTTCCAAGTTAAAACCCAAACCCGACCCCATTTTGAACTTTTATTATTAAATTATTTTAATTGTAATGAATCAAATACGTTAAATGTGTAATTTAACCAATATTGACAATTGTTTTATTCAATTTCAATATATTAAATCATTTAAACAACTTAAAATAATTTTTGTAATTTATAAAATAAATTATAAAAGTTTATTAACATTTATATGATTTTAAATATCAATTAAAATAAATAATCAAATTACAAGTTCTTATGAGATTTATAATGTCTACAAAGATTTAATAAAAAAAGAAGTTGTTAAATTAAAATTAAATTTTTAATAAATTTAGAGTTTAAATTGTAATTACTCTTTTATTTATTTAAATTTTTGATTTTATATTTATTTCAAATTCCAATCATAACCCTCTTTTGAAAGACTTGTAACTCACCATTAACATCATTCATAACCCCCTCCTAACCTCAACTATACAACCAAGTTTTAGGCCACACTTTTCATTTGCTCATTCTTCAAAAATCTCACTCTCATATTTTTCTTTCATCCATTGGTTATGATTAATTTCAAGAATTTTATTTTATAAGTAATTTCAATAAGTTAATAATAGTAAGGTAACCTTATACTTGCTTTTATATTATGTGTATCAATATTGTTCTAATCATCCTAACATTCAATTGTTCTCATGTTCCTATTTTTATTCTATCTTCTACTAAATCTCTTTTAATTTTAATCATTATCATTTGATCATTAACATTCTAACTTTCACTAACCTTATAACAACCACTAACATTCCTCAATCAAACTAAGAACACGCTAACGTAAACAAAGAATCACGTTTGCATATGGACGGCTATGCCGCCGCATTCGGTTAATCCACAAGATTATTTCTCTAAATGATGACTATGCTAAAGTCTTGGAATATTTTTTATTACTCAAATGAAGTCTAATACACCATATATCAACAAAATAAATTTGTTTTAACCCGTTTCATGCTTTAGCAATTTTAAAAGTGCACATAAGTGTCTTACTACATATTTGGCAGAATATTGTCTGACTTCAACTAATCATAACTTGGTCATAACAAATTCAATCGGACGACTCAACAACAACCTTCACAAGATGATTGCGCATTTCAGCACCTTCTGTCTTGTGCTGCTGTTTTCACCTATTTACGGATCTTTTCATAAAATGTTTCTGAATGAAAGTTATCCGAGAGACTCTGAACTAGTCAACTGTAAATTTTCATAATTTTATGAAACCATTTTCTATTTTTAAAAGCTGTTCAAACACGTACCAAACATTCTATCCAGAATTGGTACAATAATCTTTTTCCAATCTACCTTTTGCTTTTTGATATTCTCTAAATGTCCTAACTTCTTGTAATAAAATCCGACCTCAAGTTATTGTTTCTTTTTTTATGCTTTAGGACATCACCTTTGACTCTTGAACATCTAAGCTTCCTTATGTACTCTACAACCATCATTATACAATGTGAGTTTTCCATGCACCTCTTTTATTATTTCACACCTGTTGGGGTGAAACATGTTAACTTATCAACTTACACTTGTAAACCTTTTGATACTTGTAAACGCACATGCAATTCGTCTTTACTTTTTTTCATGGTTGTTTGTATTATTGTGAGTTTCATATGATATACATTATACGCTGACAATCATTAACTATTGCTAGTCTGGAAATGTCATAGATCTATGGGCCTGACAAGCCTATTTGGTGGCCCTAGTGTCATATTCTTGAGCACTATGGGGACTAAGTACACTTAGCTAATCGTTTAATCTTGTAATCTTGTAATCTTTTTAATCTGTCAAGGTTTGATTGTAGCTATATGTACTCTATAAACTTGCATAATTCATAACCATCAACATGAATTGCTACTTGTAAACTTGTATATATATATATATATATATATATATATATATATATATTATATATATATATATATATATATATATGCTTAACCCATGGAAACTCACCAACTTTCAAAGTTGACCCTTTATTTTTAACATGGTTCAGGATTGCTTCTTGAGGATTTCTTCTTGCTCATATAGGACTTGGACTTAATTAAATATCTTATGTTGTTGTTTAAATCTTTGTTGTATTGTAATGACTTGATTGTCTAGTATTATTCAATAAAAATGGCATTTAATATTATTTCAACGTATTTAGTTCCATGAGCTATGAACAATCGTTTCACATTCGTCTGCCTCGATGATTCCGTCGTCAGTCAGGGTGTGACAGATTGGTATCAAAGCCATGGTTATAGGGAATTAGGTTATAGTGTAAGGCCCCATTCCCGAGCACCTCACAGTTGGTCATTCATCGCACATAAAACATATTAAAACGTACATTTATTTTGCAGCGAAATTTAAAACTTTCATTAATAACTAAAAATATACCAAGCCTCGGAACTCTAAATCTCAGAAATGGTCATTTCATTACATTACAACATTCTATTCATCTCAAAATACAATGACATGTCAAAATATGGATGCCAGCCTCAAAACACTCCCAGTAGCTTATGCATCCATGCCTGCAACTCCTCAGCATCAACCAAAATACCTGCCAACTATCATGCATACAAAAGTCAGTGACGCTGAGTGAGTTCTAGTTTTTATAGATAAAATACTTTACTTTCGTTAAAACCGTTGTTTACTTTCTTTCAAATCATAGTATACTTTCGTACATGCTCACATATCATACGTACACATAGATAATATCATTATTATCTTTCATTGCGTTCGTTAACTTTCGTTTATTCATCGTACATCTTTATCATTCATTTCTCATCTAGATCCCGTCAGGCTTTACCCTCTTCATGGCACACAGCCACGATTACTGTGTTCGAATGACAAGGATCTCGTTTTGTTCTTTTTTATGATATTTCACTTCGTGAGCATACATCATACATACATACAGATAATAATCATTATTATTATCTTCATCATCGTTCATTCATTCATTTTTTTCTTCGCTCATTACTTTTCACTATTCGAATCTTGTCTCATACAATACCTTCAACTCATGCTCAAAAGCTGATACTATGCCGGGGCGTGTACACAAACCCCCGACTCATGCCTGAAGACCGACACAGCACCTGGATACGCGACAAAGATTCCCTTCGAGTCAATCACAGGGATTGAACTCTATCCGAGTTGTTGCAACACAATGTCGCTCACCTCATTATCTCGTCTCATGCAATGCCCCCGACTCATGTCCGAAGACTGAAACTGTGCCGGGGCCTGATAAACAAACCCCTGACTCATGTCCGAAGACTGACACAGTACCGGGTTACGCGACAAAGATCTCATCTCTCTATTTTGTGTCATGCAATACCCCCGACTCATGTCCGAAGACTGATACTATGCCGGGGCCAGATAAACAAACCCCCGACTCATGTCCGAAGACTGACACAGTACCGGGATACGTGACACGGATCTCATCATCCGTCACTTTCATACTCACCATTCGTTATCTCATGTGTTCGTTCATTTCGTACTCTATCGTATTCGTTTGTTTCTTACTTTATCGTTATCTTTCACTTCATTACATAATACTTTGCGTTTGTTAATTTATTCGTTCGTACATCGCACCACGTAAAGTCATAAATAATGTAACATAATACGTACGTTTTGAAAACTCTTTGATGAAGAAAGATAACATATCACCCACACATATACACATCATAATTTCATCACATCACAGCAAGGCCTATCTCCCTATTTTACCCCTTAAAACCACATAGAAAATCCTAAGTCCACAATGGGTGGATGGGACTTTTCAGACGCATGAGCATAAAAATTCTAAGTGTAAAACAGTCTGGGCGCATGGGCACTGTTTGGACGTTTCTGCCCTGTTTGGGCGTTGCGCCACTATGCAGACGCATGGACACTTAGCCGTTTGGGCATAATAGACCCAAACACTTTAAAATCAGCCCCAAACACGTTAAAATCAGTAAAAAAGGGTTCTAGAAACTCACCTTGAGCAGCCTTTGAGCAACACACTTCAAGTTCAAAGACCCACCTTCAAATTCTGCTCTTAAATCCCGAAAACAAACACTAAACACCAAGAACTTCGGTCAAGAAGCTGTGAATTCAGTTAAAACCGAACTTAGAATAAGAAAACTTACCTTTCACAGCTTCTTCTTCCTTCCTCTCTCTAAAAACCGAGAGTTTTCTTCTTCTTCTTCTTCCTCCAAAAGTAAAAGCAGTACTCTGCTTTTAATATAGGCAGCCATACCCATTTATAACATAAAATATTAGACTTTTGTACTTTGTACACTTCATCCCCCTCCACTTGTGCCCATTATCTATTCTTTCTATTTAGTTTTCTTTTCCTTTCCTTTAAATAAAATTTTAGGGTGTTACTAGTCTACCCCTTTAAAGAGGTTTCGTCCCCAAAACCTGTCACTTCTCAAACAGTTACGGGTAACACTGTCTCACCTCGTCCTTGATCTTGCGCTTAGACTTAGATCTCTTTAGGCTTCACTACACCCGCACAAGTGAAACCATCACCCTCCTTAGCCCATTCTCTTCTTCTTATTAGTAATGGCCACCAGTTGCTTCTTGTAGTTGAATACCTTGTCGATCTTAGTGTTCTCTAATGGCACGATCATATCCTCATCGGTTGAGCATTTTCTTAGACGAGATGCATGGACCGTCAGATGAAGTCCACTTAACTCATCGGGTAGCTCCAATCAATGTGTCACTTTTCCTACCTGAGTAGCAACTGGGAATGACCCACTATACTCTAGTACTAGATTTGCTCAATTTCCAAGTCGAACAATCCGCTTTCCTGGCGAAGCCTTCATCATAATCCATTGTCGCAGGTCGGCACCGAACTTTTATCGGGTACCACTAATCAATCCATCTTTCTGCAGCACTCGGTGCTTGCCTCATAAGTTACTGTTCAATTCATCTGGAGGTGTACGTCTATCCACCTATGTCTATCCACCTACGTCTATTAGGGATGGTCTGACAGAAAGCAAGCGCTCTCTCTATTATATTGCGTGATCCTTAGTGCATCGGGTAATCTAGTAGACTTACCCATAGTAGTTCCTATGTCGAATGACATCGATCTTCCTACTCCTAACATGCAACTTATCACAGAATGTAGCAGGAACAAAACTACTACTAACACCATAATCAAAGCATATATGCACAAATCTAAATTTGCAAAAACATACCTGACGTTACCTTAGAGTCTGAGCTAACCTTCTCCCGGTCATAGCAAAGGCTTTTGCCTTCACCCTCTTTTCTCTCTCCTGGCACCGGATCTTCCTACCCTCGACTTCTTGCAATCTCTGCTCATATGCCCAGTCTCGCCACAGTCGTAGCATTTAGCCATTTGACAATCTCTTGCCCTGGGGCCCTCCTTTCCACATTCGAAGCAAACGTTCAGTCCCCATTTGCACTCCCCTTCATGACCTCTACCACATTTCTTGCATACCTCGTCCTTCCTTGTTATCCTCTCTTGATCATCGACCCTCATTATCTTACCTTCAGCCACAATTCCGTCATCATTATCTCGCCTTCCATTCCCCTTTATGGCATGGTTCCGTTCTTCCTCTTCGTCCATTGTCACCATCACCTCTCGCTCGTCATACAATCTCCCAGCTAAGTCGACCACCGATCTGAATGTTCCTGGCCGGGCAGCGATCAAATGTTTGCGGATATCTGACGGCAGTCCTTGAATGTACCTCTTGTTCTTTCATGACATAGGCGTCACCTGATCTGGCACTAGTCTTGCCATCTCATTGAACTTAGTTATGTATTACTGGTGTGTCATCATTCCCGCCTCTAGCTGCAAGAAGTCTCTCTCAATCTCGTCCAATTCATGGTGAGGAGAAAACTCATCGATTACCAGCTTCTTAAGTTCACTCCACCTCATTCTCCCGATTGCCCTGGTACCCTCAGCCTGGACAATGTTGTCCCACCAGCATAAGGCCGAGTCCATAAACGAGTGAGTGGCAAACTTCACCTTCTGGTCCTCTTGGCACTCGCTGATCTCAAGGACAGCCTCAATCTCCCTTACCTATCAGTGAGCAACAGCAGTAGTGCCACTACCATCAAAGGTAGGGGGCTTGCAACTTTGGAACGCCCCATAATTACAACCACGTGCAGTTTCCTACACCGCTTCTTCCTCCTCCTCCTCCTCGCTAGAGACAACTGTCTCAGTCTCTGGTTGTCCCCCTTCTCCTCTCCCAACGGTCCTCCTCTTCTCCTTCCTATCATCCTCCTTCACTGCTTTAATCACTTCTGTCACCACAGATGGAAGAATCGTATGCATGACCTGATGGACCTCCTCTGATACTGCTTCTTTCATCGAGGCCCTCAGATTCGCACTTTCATCACCACCTTCCTGGTGATGCATCTCGGGCTCCTCCCGTGTCCTCTCGGTAGCCCTAGTCCTATTCCTCGTAACTCGGTGTTCAACACCATGTCCTCCCCGTGCTCCACCCCTAGAGGCCTTAGATGATCTACCTCCAGCCATTCTCTAATCACTATAAGATTCAAACACTAACATTGTCATTCAAGGAATAGCTTGGATTATGTCAAGTATAGTAAGTCCCTAATTACAGTGGCCTGTTGTGATTAGCCACTTACTTTACTTTTCACACCCCAAGCATCTCCTATCCTGACTACATCAGTATCTAAATCTACACCAAAGCACACTAGCCACATAACATGCACACATAATACCAGTTAGCATTAACTTACAGAAATTGTTTACATAAAACCTTTACCTGCAGGCACGTGGCTACTAGGACTGGCATCCTTTTCCTTTCGTCCCATTCTCAGTTTAAGATTAGGTTTCGAAAATATTTACTCGATTCACTTAAACTTTGGCTCTGATACGAACTTGTAAGGCCCCATTCCCGGGCACCTCACAGTTGGTCATTCATCGCACATAAAACATTTTAAAACATACATTTATTTTGTAGCAGAATTTAAAACTTTCATTAATAACTAAAAACATGACATTTCATTACATTACAACATTCTTTTCATCTCAAAATACAATGACATGTCAAAATATGGATACCAGCCTCAAAACACTCCCAGTAGCTTATGCATCCATGCCTGCAACTCCTCAGCATCAACCAAAATACCTGCCAACTATCATGCATACAAAAGTCAGCGACGCTGAGTGAGTTCTAGTTTTTATAGATAAAATACTTTACTTTCGTTAAAACCGTCCTTTACTTTCTTTCAAATCATACTATACTTTCGTACATGCTCACACATCATACGTACACATAGATAATATCATTATTATCTTTCATTGCGTTTGTTAACTTTCGTTCATTCATCGTACATCCTTAAAATTCATTTCTCATCTAGATCCCGTCAGGCTTTACCCTCTTCATGGCTCACAGCCATAATTACTTCTTTATTATGATATTTCGTTCGTGAGCATACATCATACATACATACAGATAATAATCATTATTATTATCTTCATCATCGTTTGTTCATTCATTCATTTCTTCGCTCATTACTTTTCATTACTTGAATCATGTCTCATGCAATACCCCCGACTCATGCTCGAAAGCTGATGTTGTGCCGGGGCCTGTACACAAACCCCCGACTCATGCCCGAAGACTGACACAACACCGGGATACGCGATAAAGATTCCCTTCGAGTCAATCATAGGGATTGAACTCTATCCGAGTCTGTTGCAACACAGAGTCGCTCACCTCATTATATCGTCTCTTTCAATACCCCCGACTCATGTCCGAATACTGATACTGTGCCGGGGCCTGATAAACGAACCCCCGACTCATGTCCGAAGACTGACATAGTACCGAGGTACGCGACAAAGATCTCATCTCTCTATTTTGTCTCATGCAATACCCCCGACTCATATCCGAAGACTGATACTGTGCCGGGGCCAGATAAACAAACCCCCGACTCATGTCCGAAGACTGACACAGTACCGGGATACGCGACACGGATCTCATCATCCGTCACTTTCATACTCACCATTCGTTATCTCATGTGTTCATTCATTTCGTACTCTATCGTATTTGTTCGTTTCTTACTTTATCATTATCTTTCACTTTATTACATAATACTTTATGTTCGTTAATTTATTCGTTCATACATCGCACCACATAAAGTCATACCTAATGTAACATAATACGTACGTTTTGAAAACTCTTTGACGAAGAAAGATAACATATCACTCACACATATACACATCCAA
The DNA here is from genome assembly GCA_024085815.1 of Flaveria linearis. NCBI lineage: Eukaryota > Viridiplantae > Streptophyta > Magnoliopsida > Asterales > Asteraceae > Flaveria > Flaveria linearis. Next base: position 14,440,505 of record CM044012.1, read on the forward strand.
ATTTCATTACATCACAACAAGGCCTATCTCCCTATTTTACCCCTTAAAAACCACTTAGAAAATCCTAAGTCCACAATGGGTGCATGGGACTTTTCAGGCGCATGAGCATAAAAATTCTAAGTGTAAAACAGTCAGGGCGCATGGGCACTGTTTAGACGTTTCTACCCTGTTTGGGCATTTCGCCACTATGCAGACGCATGGACACTTAGCCGTTTAGGCAACATGGGTGCATGGACACTGTTTGGGCGTTTCAATCCTGTTTAGGCGTTTCTGCCCTGTTTGGGCGTTTCGCCACTATGCAGGCGCATGGCGCCTGTTCAGGCGCATCAACACTTAGCCTTTTCAACACTTGGGCGCCTGGAAACTATTTGGGCGTTTCTGCCCTGTTTGGGCACATTTCCACTGTTTGGGCGTCTAAGCTTACACTTAAATTTTTAACACTTAGACGCATGGGGTTTGGGCGGTTGGGCATACTTAGGCAATTGGCCTTTGGGCGCATGAGAACACTGTTTAGGCGCATGGCCCACCCCTGGGCGCATGGCCAACACTTAGGCTCTTGGCCAACATGCTGGGCACATGGGCCACTGTTCAGGCACATGAGAACATTCTGAAATGTTTTCTATGCTACTAACATCACCCGATTACAATTCTAACACTACCCAAACACAGATCTAACATACTAGGGCACTTAAAACATTCTAACATCAATTTCTTGGCCATAATCAAACTCTAAAACATAAATACTCATAATATTTTCAAACATATAGTTATAAACCCACGTTTCATTTAAAAATGTTTACTTGGTATGCATAATAGCCCCAAACACTTTAAAATCAGTAAAAGAGGGGTTCTAGAAACTCACCTTGAGTAGCCTTTGAGCAACACACTTCGAGTTCGAAGACCCACCTTCAAATTCTGCTCTTAAATCCCGAAAACAAACACTAAACACCAAGAACATCGGTCAAGAAGCTGTGAATTCAGTTAAAACCGAACTTAGATTAAGAAAACTTACCTTTCACAGCTTCTTCATCCTTCCTCTCTCTAAAAACCGAGAGTTTTCTTCTTCTTCTTCTTCTTCCTCCGAAAGTAAAAGCAATTTTCTTCTTTTAATATGGGCGGCCATACCCATTTATAACATAAAATATTAGACTTTTGTACTTTGTACACTTTATCCCCTCCACTTGTGCCCATTATCTATTCTTTCTATTTAGTTTTCTTTTTTTCCTTTCCTTTAAATAAAATTTTGGGGTGTTACATATAGAAATGGAATGACCAAGACTATAACTAAGTACCCTTACACATGAGTCCTCTTATGTATTTTATATGCTTAGATAGGATTTTATGTGCATTATATGTTTATACTTGATTATGTGATTATATGTCTTATATGCTTATTCTTATACTTTAAATCTTATCAATTCACACACGAATCTTAAATCATATTCTAAGGCATTGTGTGCCTAAATCAAATGGTTTTCAAAATGATCTTTGAATCGTTATTCGTGGTTTTCAAGTCTCGTCAAAGTCTATGTACTATAACTTGGAACATGTAACGCTGGAAGAGCGTGAAGCCTGTATCTCGAGGTGTTCTGTCTAGCCAAGGTATTCATATAAATCCAAATCAACCGATGAATCCATTTACCTTACCTGGGAACCCTTGGGCTGAGTGTCCGCTTATAGGTACGCATGTCTTCATTAAGGTTATAGTTGACCTAATACTTTGATAAGACAACGTATTGCTTTGGTTAGTAAACCGAACATTACACTTGAAACATCTTTTTATTTTGAATCACGTTATCATTGATCCTGTCTTCTTGGATCTTAAAACTCATTACCCAATTCTCATAACGAATTTTAATAATCTTTTTGAATGTCCTCCCCTCAAACCCGCACTTATTCTACATTTCAATGATACTCTTATTCTGAACTGAACCATTAATCTTAGCAAACACAATTCCCGTATCAATTTTGAACTAATGTAACTTCGAAACCTCAATGACATAGTAAACAAGAACCAATCATCTAAGAACCATGTCAAAGTTATTTGCTTGAGAAGCTCCTATGAATTCACATCTCATCTAAAAGAGTCTTAAAAATATTTCTCGTGCTCATCAAGAAGACTCTCATATTGATCTAAAACTTGGTGTTGTATTCGTGACAAAACCTTCCTAATCGTCTTGCACCGTCTGAATGCAAAAGCTTATTAGCTAAAATTCTAAATTGATGACATATCTATTTTGTCAAGAAACACATGAAATCTCAAATCATGAAAGAACAAACCTAAGGATACCAAAACACAATAATCAAACTCATTGAGTTTAAACGTTCCCAAGCGCTCACTAGAGAACACGAAATGAAATTCAAGTCTCCTCATAACTTTGAAATAAATTTTCCCGTGATTAAATTTCAGGACGAAATTTCTTAAAGTATGGGAGACTGTAACATCCGCCATTTTTCATATTAAAACCCAAACCCGAACCCATTTTGAACTTCCATTATTAAATTATATTAATAATTTTAATGAATCAAATACGTTAAATGTGTAATTTAACCAATATTGACAATTGTTTTAATCAATTTTAATATATTAAATCATTTAAACAACTTATAATAATTTTTATAATTTATAAAATAAATTATAAAAGGTTATTAATATTTAAAAGATTTTAAATATTCAATTAAAACAAATAATCAAATTACAAGTTTTTATGAGATTTATAAAGTCTACAAAGATTTAATAAAAAAAGAAGTTGTTAAATTAAAATTAGACTTTTAATAAATTTAGAGTTTAAATTGTAATGATTCTTTTATTTATTTAAATTATTTAATTTTATATTTATTTCAAATTCTAATTATAACTCCCTTTTGAAAGACTTGTAACTCACCATTAACATCATTTATAACCCCCTCCTAACCTCAACTATAAAAGCAAGATTTAGACCACACTTTTTATTTGCTCATTCTTCAAAAATCTCACTCTCATATCTTTCTTTCATCCATTGGTTATGATTAATTTCAAGAATTTTATTTTATAAGTAATTTCAAGAAGTTTCTAATACTAAGGTAACCTTATAATTTCTTTTATATTATGTGTATCTATATTGTTCTAATCATCCTAACATTCAATTGTTCTCATGTTCTTATTTTTATTATTTCTTCTACAAAATCTCTTTTAATTTTAATCATTATCATTTGATCATTAACATTCTAACTTTCACTAACCTTATAACAATCACTAACATTCCTAAATCAAACTAAGAACACGCTAACGTAAACAAAAAATCCCGTTTGCATATGGACGGCTATGCCGCCGCATTCGGTTATTCCACAAGATTATTTCTCTAAATGATGACAATGATAAAGTCTTGAAATATGTTTTTTAAAACTCAAATGAAGTCTAATATACCATATATTAACATAATAAATTTGTTCTAACCCGTTTCATGCTTTATCACTTATAAAAGTATGCATAAGTGTCTTACTACATATTTGGCAGAGTATAGTCTGACTTCAACTAATCATAACTTGGTCATAACAAATAAATTTGAGTAAAATCAGACTCCAATATAAATTTCATTGAATTATCTTTTTAACAATAGTTTATACTTCTTCAAACTCAATCGGACGACTCAACAACAGCCTTTACAAGATAAGTGCGCATTTCAGCACCTTCTGTCTTGTGTTGCTGTTTTGACCTAGTTACGGATTTTTTCATAAAATTATTTCTGAACGAAAGTTATCTAGGAGACACTGAGCTTGTCCACTGTATATTTTTATAATTTTATGAAACCGTTTGTTTTTTTAAAACATGTTCAAACACGTACCAAACATTCTGTACATAATTGGTACAATAATCTTTTTCCAATCTACCTTTCACTTTTTGACATTCTCTAAACGTCCTAACTTCTAGTAATGAATTACGAACTCAGGTTATTGTTTCTTTTTCTGTCCCTTAGGACATCACCTTTGAATCTTGAACATCTAAGCTTTCTTATGTACTCTACAACCATCATTATACAATATGAGTTTTCCATGCCCCTCTTTTATTATTTCATACATTTTGGGGTGAAACATATTAACTTATCAACTTACACTTGTAAACCTTTTGATACTTGTAAACGCACATGCAATTCATCTTTACTTTTTGTCATGGTTATTTGTATTATTGTGAGTTTTATATGATATACATTATACGTTGACAATCATTAACTATTGCTAGTCTAGCAACGTCATAGATCTATGGGTCTGAAAAGCCTATTTGGTGGCCCTAGTGTCGTATTCTTGATCATTATGGGGACCAAGTACACTTAGCTAATCGTTTAATCTTGTAATCTTGTAATGTGTCAAGGTTTGATTGTAGCTATATGTACTCTACAAACTTGCATAATTCATAACCATCGACATGAATTGCTACTTGTAAACTTTTATATATATATATTTGTATGCTTAACCCATGGAAACCCACCAACTTTCAAAGTTGACCCTTTATTTTTAACATGTTTCAGGATTACTTCTTGAGGAATTCTTCTTGCTCATATAAGACTTGGGCTTAGTTAACTAAATATCTTATGTTGTTGTTTAAATCATTGTTGTATCATAATGACTTGATTGTCTAGCATTATTTAATAAAAAATGGCATTTAATATTATTTGAACGTATTTAATTCCATGAGCTATGAACAATCGTTTCACATTCGTCCGCCCCGATGATTCCGCCGTCGGTCGGGGTGTGACAATCAAGACCCAATATGTATCTCAGGTCAGAGGATACCAAATGATATTCGCCTTTACTCAATATTACTTATGATCAATCAAGAAGATTCCATGTAGTAATATTTGAGATGCGGGTTAGTCCAATATTTGTATCCCATAAATATCTATGAACCTTGGCAGCAACCTTTTTGCTTTATATTGACCCATATGAATGTCCACCAATCCAAGTTCATAATATTCTTACCCTCATACTTGTTCCCATAAGTATGAACGACTGCGGAAAGGTTCCAATACCCAAATATAAAATTAAAAGATCAAATCCAGTCACTAGAATATCGAATTCACATGGCACAAGTATGACTTTCATGCTTTGCCTTTTCAAAGAGCTTCGTGAGTGGATCCGTAATATTTTGATCCATGTGAACTTTGCGAATACATATCTTTCCCTTTTCAACTTCATTCCTTATGTAGTTGAATCTCCGCTCAATGTTCCTAGTCTTTTGATGTGCATGGGGACAATCGCACCGTCGTTATCATAAAGAATTTCTAGGGGATCCTGAATGAAAGGGACCACCCATAGATCGGTAATAAATTTCTTCAACCATGCAGCTTCTTGAGCTGCTAATGAAGCGGCGATGTATTCTGACTTTGTTGTTGATAAGGCCACTACATCTTGCTTAGATCTCTTCCAAGAGACTGCTCCTCCATTCAACACGAAAATGTATCCTGATTGTGATCGTGAATCATCCCGATTAGTTTGGAAACTCGCATCCGTGTAACCTTTTACCACAAGTTCTTCCTCACCATATCCATAGATTAGGAACATATCTTTAGTCCTACTTAGGTACTTAAGTATGTTCTTAACAGCCATCCAATGACTATTTCTAGGATTTTGCTGGCATCGGCTTGTCATGCTCAAAAGCGCATGACACGTCCGGCCTAGTGCATATTTTGCATACATGATGGATCCTATAGGAGACGCATACGGGATTCCCTTCATTTTATCTTGCTCAACCTATGATCTTGGACATTGAGTCGTAGTCAATATCATTCCTCTTTGAATAGGTATCGTACCTTTCTTAGAGTTTTCCGTCTTGAACCTTTCAAGATCTTATCAATGTATGCACTTTGATTTAAACCTATCAACCGCCTTAATCTATCCCTATAGATCTTTATTCCCAAAATATAGGCGGCTTTACCAAGATCCTTAATGGAAATTGTTAGTCCTTCAGAAAGATTAACATTAGTCTTAGTGTGTCATTTACAATTCTGCCTTAGTATAGGAACTAGAATTGTAAATAGATAGTCTTTAGTTTGTTGGTAGTATAAATAGCTTAGTCTAGAGTAGAATTAAGGAGTCGTAACAATTTTGTATGTGCTGCTCTCTTATTCTTGTAATTGACTTTGCTATATCAATGAACTTTGAATTTTATTGATATTTGCTTGATTTGATTACAATTGTTTGTGTTTCTTTGAAGTATTCACATAATTTGTTACAGATTGATGCATTTGATCCTATCAAATGGTATCAGAGCTTTCGGTTGAGTGTTTTTGAAGTTCTGTCGAACATAGAAACTTCAAAAATTCACTGAAATCTGTAATAGATTGACAATTCAAGCGAAACATTGTGAATTAGAGTTGTGTTTCATCATCAGAATCATGATTTGAATCACAAATTGCTGTATATTTCATCAAAATTGAGTGAATCAGTGAAAAAGTGTTCGAGAAACTGTTCTTGAGTTGACGACCTGAGATTTCTGAAATTGAGTGGATAATTGTTGATAATTACTGAAATTGATGTTAGAAGATTGATTATCGGCATCATAATGAACTAATTGTAAAGTTTCAGTTCAATTCATCAACATTTGAAAGATTTCGAAATTTTAGAGTTCGTTATATTCATATGAACTTGATGAAGTTGGCGCATTAGGGCTAAAAATCAGAACACTATGAAGGCGTTTTACCACTGTTAAGACGTTTTACCATTGTGAAGGCGTTTTACCACTGTGAAGGTGTTTTTACCCTAGGCCTACTATTTGGGAGTTCTAACACAGTTTATAAGTGTTGGAAATTTTTCGAAGGCAATCCCTTAGACGTATATCAACTGTTGAGGCGTTTCATCACTGTTGGGGCATTTCTTACTGTTGGGGCGTTTAACCACTGTTTAGATGCATCTTTATTGACTTGTCCCTTAGAATTTTTTTTTCAAAATTCAAAATCCAAAAATATTTTTTAAGTCTTGTTAGGACCGAGTACGGACAGATTACTAACTGGTTCTTCGTTATACCGGATCAAATAGTGCGAAATCCTATTTGATTGGCGATCCAATCAGGGAAAACGTTAACAAGATCAAACCTAACGATTAGAAAATGTTAAGAACGAACTAGGAATGATCTGAAAAGTTTGTGAAGTTGGAAGGGAAGAACAGGGCGCTCTGGGTCGACTAGGGTTGCAAATATTCAAAGTATATCGTTTTCCATGAATTAAGTGGTATTTATAGGTTACAGCTCTCATCCGTACGACTGAGCCAAGCGACTAGCTTAGTCGTGCGACTTAGTCATACGATTGGTTCATTCGGACGACTGAGTCAGTCTTAAGACTCAATCGTACGATTGACTCAGTCACCTGGTTCAGTCGTGCGATTGGCCCATTCGTATGGTCCGGTTGTACTACTGAATCAGGATACTTAGTTAAACACATTCTTGAACCTTTAATGGTTCAGAACTATGTCTAACACCTGTAAACCTATATAACATTGTCTATATGCGTGTAACAACTAATAATATAAGTAGATATAACATTAAATAACCAACAACCATATATAGAAGAGATTCTCACTATATTGATTAAACATTACATATGTGTTACAAGAAGAAATTCTATTACATTTAAGCTCACTAGACTGGAACTGGGGACATGTGTACCAACAAACTCCCCCTTGGACCTAGTTCTATCTAGACTTTGACTTCTTTCTTGAACTCTTCAAATCTCTTCAGTCTCTCCTCTTTAGAAACCCCAGCATGGATATTAAGTGCAAAGCATGGACGTATGATATGCTGAAACTGTAGTGCTTGCACTATATCCTGCATGTCAGAAAACAATGGCCACTTGTACAGCGTATAAACATCTGACGCTGACAAGTTGATAAGCCACATGGGGTCAAACACCCTTATTATGTCCATTATGACTTCCCTTTCCAAAACAATGACGGCCTCTCCCGAGCACCAGTCATAGTACCACCACTTAAAGTGTGGGGTAAAGTCCTGTGGCATCTCCCTCAGAGGAATTCGGGACATTGTGCGCGGAGGTCGCCACTTCAGGACTATCTTTGGTTGACCAGTGATGGACTCACCTCAGACCTTCTGAGGTACCTCGTAGCCTACTGAGGCTTAAAGTTTACCCATCTAGTCTTGTACTCCCTTTTTAGGGCAGCCTCAAACCAGCCAGACATCTTCTTAGCATCAACATAAAGAAGCTTTAATCAGGCCAACTGGTTGAGCTCAAAACCGGGGAGAGTCTTCAGATCATGAGGAAATGTGAAGTACTCGATTCCCCTCTCCCTTTTCACCGCATACACGCCAAGGTCATCAAAATAAGCCCAAGCAATGATCTTCGCTGACACCTTCATGTTCTTTTTTACTTTGTATAGCTTGGTGTAGGTACTCTGAGTTGCCGTAGCACGTTGGGCTCGGACCTCGGCGAAGCAAGCCGCCCATTCAGCCTTTCGAATATCAACTTCAGTGTCCGAGGCTTGGGCTTGGCTTGTTGAGGCTTCTGCTCCTTTCTCCTTATCACTGAGTTTATCCAGAATGTCACTGTCGAGGGTGTTTACCAAATCTGGAAACACGTATCCCTCTTCATCAGTGTATTCTGGATAGTGCTGATCTGTGATGTCTTTAATTTCGATTTCTTCAACATCGTTGAGCTCGTCATCATCAGCATCATCAAAAGTTGGAGCATCCTTAACAATTTCATCTGGATTCAGACGAAATATTTCAGCAAGCTGCTCATCAGTAAGGTCGTGAATTATTTCTCCTTCTTCAGGAATATAACTCACTGACCTTCTGACGATCCCCTATAGATCAAGAATCAATGTGAGTTGAGACATGATCTGTTGGAGGAGAGCAACATCATGCTCATCTTGCTGAAATCCCTTATCTGTTTAATATCAACATGTAAAGTAGCAATCATTAGTATAATCTCATGTTAATTAAACATTAGTCATTAAATATTTCCAAGAGTTTCATATACATTAATAGATGAATCAAGTACAAAAGTTTAAGAATAAATCGTCTAATCAATACTTTTGTCTTGTATCTGCTCGTGAGTTTCTGTAGTAGGTGATGATAGAGGATTTGTTGTAGATCCATGGTCTTGTCTTCTTTTTGAACGTCATTCCCGACCAGAATCAGTAGTATTTGAAGCAGAATCATCATCATCATCATCATCTTGCCCCTCCTTGGCTTGATCATCACCACAATCATCATCATCTTAATCACTCTCATTATCATCATCTTCATCATCACCATCATCACCGTCTCCCTCTCTTATCTTAAGAGGATCAGCTTGAGACCCCTTCAGCTTGAGCATAATCTTCTTATTTGCAGACTCCAACTCCTCTATCTTTTGAGTTGACAGGACATTGTGCTCCTGGAGTTGGGAGATCTGCGCAGTTTGTTGAGAGATCTTCTCAATTTGCTGAAAGATAAGCTGAGCTTGAGAAGCATTTTGCTCCTCAAGCTTAAGTAATCTCGCTGCCTTCTCTTCATCCGTAGCTAGCAGCTTCATCACCATTCTATTCAGAGCTGCTAGCTATTCCTCCACTCCAATGGGAGGGACATGTGAACCTGTAGTTGCTGAGGACGGGCCAGCTTGGTGGCTAGTGGTGGTGGCTGTGGTGGTGGTGGGGAATATTAAAGGTGGAATGTGAGTGAGTGGTGGAATGGGATGTACTGTGGTAGTAGGTTGGGTGGAGGTGACAGGGGTTGGAATGGGTGTAGTGGTGGTTGTAGTAGCTTGGGTGGTTTGAGTGGTTTGGGTGGTTTGGGCAGCTTGGGTGATTGTGGTAGCGGAGGAGGTAGTGATAAGAGTGATCCTCCTGCGTTTGGGCTTCATCCTATGAGACTGAGCCATACATTTTCTCCGTGTCCCCCTGGACACAGAGGCTCCCCCTCGACTGCTGGGAGAGGCTGGGGTGTGAGATGGATCAACTGTAGAGCTCCCAGACTCTCCCGGGCGTCCACCAACCGCCTTTAATCCCCTCTCAGTTACCACTTCCCGACTTCCCACAGTCCGGGTAAGTGGCTCTTCATTGGACTCCTCCTCCTCCTTCATATGAAAATCAGGGTGTATCTGAGCTGGTTCGGGTTCTCCCTGGCCATCTCCTCCCTGATCAGAATCATGATCATCATCGGAGTCATCGGAGGGCAGAGCAACTTGCTCCACATCCGAATCACTGTCCTCGGGGCACCACTTCCGTTTTGATGGCCCCACATAATCATCGCGGGCCAGATGCCCAAAAAGTCACCTGACAGGGGGTTTCACCTACATCCCCCTGTACAGCTTCATCCTGCCTAAGGTGGTATCATCCATCACCTCAAGCACCACTGCATCCTCCTTCTCCTTTGGCAGCATAGGAAGCTTCTGGTCAGTGATCATCTGCATGAAGCGAGGGTACATGCAGAAGCTCTCTTTGCCCTTCACTTCGATGTTCACCATTAAATAAGTGAAGATCATCCGCGAGAAGCTGAACGGATGGTTCAGCACCAGCGCAACATATGCGCTCTGCATCTGCTCAGACAGCTCATCAAAGCCTCCCTTCCTCGACGCAATGCACCTTAGCAGCACGTAGGCTAAGTACTTGAATTGGGGGCACAGGTTTCTCTTGTTGAGCATACCTGCGTTGATATCCCCAGAGTATTTCGCCCACAGAAAGCACCCTCGAATTGTCAGAGGGTGTAGTCGTGTGGGGTAGTCACCATCATCCCTAAAGTCTAAGACTCTCAGGAGATCTTCCTCAGAGATCTCTATGGCCTGACCAAAAATGGTGCTCTGATACCACTTGTTAGGACCGAGTACGGACGGAGTACTAACTGATTCTTCGTTATACCGGATCAAATAGTGCGGAATCCTATTTGATTGGCGATCCAATCAGGGAAAACGTTAACAAGATCAAACCTAACTATTAGAAAACGTTAAGAACGAACTAGGAATGATCTGAAATGCTTTGTGAAGTTGGAAGGGACGAACAGGGCGCTCTGGGTCGACTAGGGTTGCAAATATTCGAAGTATATCGTTTTTCCACGAATTAAGTGGTATTTATAGGTTACAGCTCTCATCCGTACGACTGAGCCAAGCGACTAGCTCAGTCGTGCGACTTAGTCATACGATTGGTTCATTCGGACAACTGAGTCAGTCTTATGACTCAATCGTACGATTGACTCAATCACCTGGTTCAGTCGTGCGATTGGCCTATTCGCATGGTCCAGTCGTACTACTGAATCAGGATACTTAGTTAAACATATTCTTGAACCTTTAATGGTTCAGAAGTTTGTCTAACACCTGTAAACCTATATAACATTGTCATATGCGTGTAACAACTAATAATATAAATAGATATAACATTAAATAACCAACAACCATATATAGAAGAGATTCTCATTATATTGATTAAACATTACATATGTGTTACAAGAAGAAGTTCTATTACATTTAAGCTCACTAGACTAGAACTGGGGACATGTGTACCAACAAGTCTTTTCTTAATTCAAAAACTTAGAAAATCAACAAAAATATAAGAATGCTGAAATCAGAAGATTCTGAAAACAGAGTTCCAAAACTTAAAAATAGAGCTGATTTCAAAAATTGGTCTTTTAGGTTGAAGCATCACTTGAATTCCATAGACACTGATCTATGGAAATTAATTGAAAAGGGACCTTATATTCCTATGACTACTGATGGTCCAGACAGAGGTTTTGTGTATACAAAAGATGCACAAGAACCTTATCCTGAAGACAATCTACATGGAGATGATCTAAAGAAGGTGAAAAATGATATCAAGGCTTATTCTCTCATGTGCAAAGGGCTACCATTGGAAGTACTCTCCAGGATTTAAAATTATCAAACTGGATATACAATGTACAAGGCATTAAAGGTTATCTGTGAAGGAGGAAAGGAAATTCAAGATCTTAAAAAAAGAAACTGAAAAGGCAACTGGAATTATTTGAGCACATCTCAGGAGAAACAATAAATCAGATGATGAACAGTTTCGTGCAACTTACAACAGAAATGTCTACTTTAGGAATCAAGAATGATCTTGAAGATCTGAATAATAGACTTCTGAATGCACTACCATCATCATGGAAACAGACTGTTACTTTGTTGAAACACACTGAAAAGTTTTCAATGGATCTTGATCTTCTCATTGCAAAGATTGAATCAGTAGAGATTGATGAAAGTTCAAGAAACAATGACAGACATGCATCAACACCATAATATAAGTATGTTGCTTCTCCAGCAAATACAGTAGAGAATGCATTTCTTGCAAAAGATCAGATTACTCATGAAGATGAAGGTGATTTGTTTGTGGGAGCAGGATTCTTTACCAGTACAACTGCTTATTCTACTCAACCACAACCATAGTCTCCTCCTAAAGCTCAAATGCCTAAACCACAAACTGAAATTCCATCCTCAAACTCTCCCAATCCTAGCAAAGTAAAAGATGTCATTAATATTCTTTTACAGGATGAAGAGTCAAAATCTGCATTTACAGCTTTCATGGCAAGCTTTCAAGCATACCAAGGCAGTCATCTGACTCAAGTTGAGTTAGTTCTACAAGATCTGTTTGAGATGGATCCTGATGATGTAGAAGAAATGGATCTCAACTAGCAAATGGTCATGATAGCTTACAGGACACAAAAGCACTCATTACAAACCCAGTGCAAACAAAACTGTTGGATTTGATAAATCAAAATCAAGATGCTTTAACTGTAATAGCTATGGGCATTTTTCTAGAGAGTGTAAAGCTCCAAGGAATCAAGGAGGAAATGGTCAAGGTAGCTCAAACAGTCAGAAATATCAGCAATAGGCTAACAAGACATTTCAAAAGCCGTATCAAAGCCTACCTATGCCAGAACCTAAAGAAGAGAAGACTACTGAGGAACCAAAGAAGGCACTGGTTGTAAATATCAAAGATGGTTATGATTGGAGTGCATATGCAGAACAGTTTACTGCTGATCTCACTAATAGTCTGGCTCTGGTTGCTGAACTGGATGATGAAGACTGGTCTGAAGATAAGGATCCTAAGAAAGATAATGAATCAGATCAAGAGGAAGGTTATGACTTGAGTGACAAATCAGATCCAAAAGAAAGCACTGAAGAAATTGCTCTTATGGCACAATCTGAACAACCAAAGGTTGTTAACTCATCTTCTGATACTGAATCTGCTCATTCTTATCCAGAAATACCAGTGGAAGTAAGAGAGAAAATGTGCACTAAAGCATGTTTTGAACAGGTTGAACATTACAGAACATATTCAAAATATGTGATAAACTCAAACAAGAGGAATTAAAGCACAACAAGCTAAAATCAGATCATAAGATTGCTGATGACAAGATCATATCTCTTCAAGCTTCTTGGAACAACACGCTTAAAGAACTTGAACTTGTTAAGAAACAACTTGAAGAGATGACCAAAACTCTTGAACAAGAAAAATAGGCACATGCATCAACTCAAATTGATTTGGCCAAAGTTAAAAGCTCAAAGAAAATTGTTGAGCAACTGGTGAATGGAATAAAGGATAAATATAAAACAGGATTAGGTTTTACACATGAACCTATGCCTGAATCTATCTCAAACACCTTACCTGAAAATTTTAACACTCATGATCATTCACCAGAAAATAAAGGTAAGCTTAAAGAATATCAAGACCAAAAGAATTTCACAGAGATAAATGTTGAAATTTATGAAGAAACAGACTTAGAAAAGATAAAGCATGGTCATCCAATCAAAGTCAAATCTTATGAACCTCAACAAATGCATAAAAAGTTGTTTGTACCAAAAAGTGAAAGTGTTATTGAACAAAATGAACAAAAGATTGAAAAATCTACTGATGACAATAACAAAATGAAAGGAAAATGTGAAGAGCTTAAATCAGATAATACTTTTTCTGATGATTCAAGTTCAATTGAATTGAATGAAGATATAAATTGTCAAAAAGAATCTTCTCAAGATTCAATTAAAATTCAAAGCAATAAAACATCATCAAGATTAAGAAATCAAAGAAGAAGAAAAGCTGCAAAAACTAAGAAAGCTGAATCAATCAATCTGTCAAAGAAAAACATTCAAATTACACCTGTGAAGTTTGTGTCTGCAGGAACTTTTGACATGAACACAATCACAAAATGACATCTAAACCCAAAATCAAATCTAAATCTGATCTGAAAACAAGTTCAGGTCCTAATACTTCCGCTATGCATAAAAGATTTGTATCTAAGGAGTTAAAGAATTGTGATCAAGTCCAAAAGAAAAATCCTAAGAATCAAATGACAAAATTCACACCCAAGAAACCACAAATTAATTTGCCTAACCCAAAATTTAATCAAGAATCAAATGTTGATTCCACTTCAAGGGTTAACAAAATGTTGTTTAAACACTCTCAAAAGTATTGTGATATCTGTGATATGTATAATCATGATACTTCAGAATGTTACTTTAACAAGTATTACCATATATGTGATATGACAAATCACACAACTGCTGATTGCTACTTTAACAAATACTGTGCATTGTGTGATGAAAGAAATCATAATACAAATGATTGCTACTTTAGAAAGAACTCTTCAAGGAAGGAATTTAGTAATCAAGGATTTGTAAACCCAAAATTTAAAAGAAATCAGAATATTGGGTTTAAATATTCACAACAACAACAACCTTCCTTGGGTTTGAGATCTTTCAAAAGAAACAATTCTGATTATGATAATCAATATTTTGTCAAATCACAGCAACACAATCAAGGAAAGTTTATTCCACGGTCTGTGAGAATAAAAATGGAACATTCTCCATTGCTTCATATAATGGTTCAAGATCTCTTGATGATGATCTTGAAAACAGATATAATGCTTTGAAATCAAAACAACAAAGAGATAATCAACATGTTTTTCAATGAGGATTTTAAAATGCAAACTTTTCAAAGAAACCTGATGTAAACAAACTTCATTTTAAATAGTTTACAATTGTTGACAAATTTGGCAAGCCCAAGACCATCTCGGCTTGGGTTACTAACTCATCTTAAACTGTTTTTGAATGCAGGTACACCCGCGGAGACCAATAAACTCATGGTTGTTGATAGTGGGTGTATCCGGCATATGACAGGCAATCAAGCCTTGTTGCAAGATTTTAAGTTAAAAGATGGAACACACGTTGCTTTTGGAGGTGATGCAGGTGGAAAGATAACAGGAGAGGGAACAATATCAAATAGGATTATTAGTTTTGATAAAGTCAACTTTTGTTCACAGTTGAACTTTAATCTATTAAGCGTATCCTAAATTTTTGACAAATCTTATTCTGTTCTTTTTGATGATTCTCTCTATTATGTCTTGAAACCAGGTTTTCAGATTAGCAATGATTGGGTTATAGTTAAAGCTGCAGGGGACAGAGATGTATACAAACTGGATATGTCTCAAGTGGATCCTGAAACAGAAACAACTTGCCTGATTGCTAAAGCATCGAATGATGAAAGCCAGCTATGGCATAGACGACTCGGTCATTCAAACTTCAAAAACATGAACAAGCTTGTAGCAGGAAATCATGTTATTGGACTTCCTTCCAAGAAGTTTTCAACAACTGATCATTGCTCAGCATGTCGAAGGGAAAGCAACATAGAGCGTCTTATAAGTCCAAGCTGATAAACTCAAATACCAAGCCACTCCAGATGTTACACATGGACTTTTTGGACCAACTAATGTTAGGAGTATTGGTCGAAAATCATACTGTTTAGTTATCATAGATGACTATACAAGATTTTCTTGGGTTTTCTTTCTTCATGCTAAATCTGAAACTGCAGATCTTATAAAAGAATTTATTAATAAAGTTGAAAATCAACTTGAACATAAAGTGAAAATAATAATTAGTGATAATGGAACGGAATTTAAAAATGCTAACATTGATTTGTTTTGTGCAGAGAAAGGGATAGTTCATCAGTTCAGTGCTCCCAGAACTCCACAACAAAATAGAGTTGCTGAAAGGAAAAACCGAACACTGATTGAAGCTGCTTGGTCCATGTTAGCAGATGCCAAAATTCCTATCACTTTCTGGGACGAAGCGATATCCACAGCCTGTTTTGTTCAGAATAGAATCTTACTTGTGAAAGATAAAAAGAAAACTCCATATGAGTTAATGTTTGACAGGAAACCAAACATAATTTTTTTAAAATCATTTGATTGTCCAGTTATGATTCTTAATTCAAGTGATTATTTAGGGAAATTTGAAGAAAAAGCTGATAATGGGTTTTTCGTTGGATATTCATCTGTTTCCAAAGCCTATCGAGTTTATAACTCTAGGACAAATAATATTAATGAAACATTCAACGTTAAATTTCTGGAAAATTCTTTTCCATCAGTTTCAAATGGTCCTGCATGGTTATTTGATATAGATTATTTGTCAAACTCATTTCAATCTAACTTGATTAATCAATCTGATGATTCTACAGGTAAAAAGAACTCAAGAGGAGATCTTGGATCTTTCAGTGATGATTCAGATTCAAATGATTCAAATGATGCTCGCCCAGATTATCCATTCTTCTCATTTGTCAAGGATTCAATGATACAATTCAATGACAATGTTCATGCTACTTCAGCTTCAGATCATTCAGTTTTAGTAAATCAAGAAGGATCACAACCTATTCCTAATGATGGTATAGAAATTGGACATCCTAAGTCTGGTACATCTTCCATCTCTGGAGATGCAATTGATCATAGTAACTTTGATTACTTTATCAATTCATAAACTCAAGCTCCAAATTTCACTCCACATTCATCTACCTTATTGCAATAGCTCTCCAATCTGAACCAAACCAATCTGGATGTTAATGTTCAAGGAATTGAGATACCGACATCTCGTATCCACAGGAACCATCCACCATCCCAGATTATTGGTCTTCTGAATGAAAGAACTACTAGGAGTAAATCTGAACATGAAAATGTTTGTTTATACTCTTGTTTTCTTTCATAGATTGTTCCTAAAAATATCACCGAGGCGTTACAGGACAATGGTTGGATTGAAGCAATGCAAGAAGAACTTCTTCAATTTCGCAAACAAGAAGTGTGGAAGTTAGTGGAATTACCTGAAGGAGAAAATGCCATAGGCACTAAATGGTTGTTTAGAAATAAAACTGATGATCGTGGGATTGTTATAAGAAACAAGGCAAGACTTGTTGCACAAGGATACACACAGGAAGAAGGAATTGACTACAATGAAGTATTTGCTCCAGTTGCAAGACTCGAATCCATTAGTGTTTTCCTGGCTTATGCATCATTCATGAAATTCAAGGTGTATCAAATGGACATCAAAGGTGCAATCCTGTATGGTCCAATCACTGATGATGTGTATGTGAAGCAACCTCCGGGCTTTGAGGATGCAAAATTTCCACATCGAGTGTATAAGCTTAGCAAAGCTTTGTATGGCCTACATCAAGCTCCTAGAATGTGGTATGAAACATTATCACAACACTTAATCCAACATGGATACACAAGAGGGAAAATTGATCCTACTTTATTCATAAAGAAGGATAACGATGATCTCTTATGTGTGCAAGTGTATGTAGATGATATCATATTTGGTTCTACCAGTCCAAAATTATGTAATGAATTTGAAGAAATCATGAAATCTCGTTTCCAAATGAGTTCTATGGGAGAAATCAATTTCTTCCTTGGATTGCAAGTTCAACAATCTGCAGATGGTATTTTCATCAATCAAGAGAAGTTTGTTGACAAACTCTTATAGAAATTCAAACTACATGATTGTTAGTCCATAAGAACTCCAGCTGACGTAAACACCAAGATTGAGCCTGATCCTAAAGGAAAATCAATAGACCAAACTCTATACAGATCTATGATTGGTTCTTTGATGTATCGTACTACTGTTGATTCATATGTACCTAGATTCGGATCTCATTGTAATATCTTTGTAATGTCTTACATATATGTAATTGAAAGATGATTAATGAAATGCAAATGGTTGTATGTGCTTATAATGTTTAATGTTTCATTAATGGGTTGTGTAATGTATGGTTGATAAATTATATAGGTAGGTGATTGTTTGAATTGATATGCGTAATGTAATGATAACTAATATGTTCAAACTTATTGTTATGAAGTTATCATGCGAATGGCTCATGCCAATGGACCATATGCATGAACAACTTCATGCGAATGACTCAGTCGCACGACTGAACCAGGAGACTGGATCAGTCGTAAGACTAGATCATGAGATTGAACCAGTTGTACGACTGAATGCTCAGTCGTGCGTATGGATCAAGCGCATAGCTCAATCGCACGACTGAACCATGCGTATGGTTCAGTCGTACGAATGAGAAACCCTTACCTATAAATACCACCTAATTCGTGGTAAAGAAAGATTTGGATATACTGGTAACCCTAGTCGACCCAGAGCGTCCTGTTCGTCCATTCCAAGTTCATAGAACGTCTGAGATCATCCCTAGTCGATTCTTAACGTTTTCTAATCGTTAGGCTTGATCTTGATTATGTTCTCCCTGATTGGATCACCAATCAAATAGGATTCCGCACTATTTGATCCGGTATAACGAAGAATCAGTTAGTACTCCGTACGTACACGGTCCTAACAAGTGGTATCAGAGCTTAGGCTCTTGATTCTTCGTGGATTCAATCAAGTTTTTGGTAAAGTCAACGTTTTACGTGAAAAGATCCAATCTTTCTGCTAAAAATCAAGTATTTACGTGTGCATGTTCTGCAAAATCAATATTTTTCGACTTACAGCCGACTAGGGTGTCAAAACTTGCGTTTTAAGTCAAAAGTTGCAAAAACATCGATTTCAGCAGTCTCAGTCGCACGATTATCTCAATCGTACGACTGAAGTCCAGTCGCCTGTTCATTCGCCTGTTCATTCGCCTGATTGAGTCAGTCGCCTAGTCCAATCGACCGATTGAGTCAGTCGCCCAGTTCAGTCGCAGAGTTGAGTTAGTCAGTCTGTTCAGTCACCCAAGTGTCTTAGTCACCTGTTCAATCGCACGGTTGAGTTCAATCGCATACTGTTAGTGTCAATCGCATACCAGTCGTACTCCCCAATCGCATTAACAGTTTTGTTTTCAAGTTTAAGTTAACATTCATTATGGACTCCGAAAATTTCGCGTTCTCAGCAGGGAAAGACTGAAGGATCCAGAACTTACTGCTACTGGAAAATGAGATTGGTAACCACAATAAGCCACCTAAGCTTCTGTCTATTGATGAGTTCCCGCTGTTGAAGCAGAGGTTTGAGATTCATCTCAATGGCGTGGATACTAATCTTTGGAACGCTATTGAAACTGGTTACACCATGCCAGTTGGTGCTGATGGTATACCCTTAACGTTGAGTGGACTGACTGATACTCAAAAGATTGCCTACAATGCTGAAAAGAAAGCTTGCGCGATGCTCGCCCAGTCTATTCCTAAAGAGATCTTCCATCAGTATTCTGATCATAAACAAAGTAAGAAATTCTGGAAAGCTCTCGAGAAAAGATATGAAGGGAGCTCAACTCTGAAGTCTTTGAAGGGCAAAGCACTTAAGAAAGAATTTGATAATTTTTCTGCTATTGGGAATGAGAGTTTGGATGACATAATTGACCGCTTCTATCATCTGATGAGTGAACTTCACACTCATGGGGTAACCACGTCTAAAGAAGAAAAGGTCTCCAGTTTGGCTGATGGACTTCCAGAAAAGTGGGATTCGTTTATTTCCACCTTGAGATACAATTCAGTTCTTGAGACATTGGATATAAATGACTTTATCCTGAAACTACGAGAGGAAGAAGTCAGAAACAAGTACAAGGCAAAGAAGGGTTCTTATGCTCAGGATCCTACACTCTACAATGTTACTCCTTCTTCTACTTCTACTTCCAAAATTTCCAGCGCTCCTCTGTAGACTGCTTTTGTGTCAAATGCATCACCATCTACTGAACAAGGCTCATCATCTGCTAGTGAGTCACATGGTGCATCTGGGGTTCTACAAAGTTCAACAGTTACTCAATCTACAAAGTTGATGACTGAAAATTTGGGAAAAGTAACTATGGAAGTTGCAAAGGAACACATGGATCTACTTGCTGCAGTAGTTCACTCTTATGATGGGTTAGTAGCTGGTAAGATTGGAAACTGCCACCTAGCTGATGAAGACTACGAGCAGGTTGATGAGAACGAGCTGGAACGTATGGATATTATGTGGGCTCTTGCAAGTGCTGTACGAAGAGCTAAAAATTTGTGAAGAAAACAGGACAGAATCTCTTGGCTACAAAAGATACTACCTTTGGGTTTGACAAGTCCAAAGTCACGTGCTTCAACTATGGAGAAAAGGGCCAGTTCAAGAGGGAATGTGTAAAGCCTAAGAAGACTGGGAACGGAAATCCATTCTCCTCGTTCAACAGGCAAGATAAGGATAAGAAGACAGCTCCAACAGGCAGTGAGTCCAAAGCTATGGTTGCTCAACGCGATGAAGGACAGGATTGGTCTTTTTGATTCTTATCTGACAGTGAAGCCAACATAGCATCTGTTGAATACTTAAATGAAGACTCAGCGAGTGAGGGGGAGAACTCAGCTGAGATTGATACTGCTGATTTGGAAGAGACTTTTGCTGCTGTTGATGAAATTGTGAAGAATGAGCTGAATGCTGAATCTGAAGCACAACCAGCGTCTCAGAATGCTTTCATGGCTGGAACGTCCTCATCTGCACAGGTAGAATCGAAAGACGAACTCTTTGCTAGACATGCTTGTGTTGATTGTGAAAAATTTAGGGAAAGCATTTACTTAAAATTTGCTAGGTTATTAGATCACAATGATAACTTAGTAAATGACCTAAAATTGTGCACAGAGGCTAACAAAGTGTTAAAACAAAATGAGAACAGCTATAAGGAAAAGGTTGAAGCATTAAAGAAACAATTAAAAGAGACTGAAGTTATTGCACTCAACCAAGAGAATGATATTAAATTCTATTTAAAGACCATTGAAGAAACTAAAAAGGATAAAGCAATTTTACAAGTTGAAAATGAGTCTTTAAAACCAAAACTTCATAGTCTTGCGAGCTCATCGCATATTTTGAAAAACTTGGTTAAAGAGCGCAACAACGGGGAAGGTTTGGGATACAAAGTTGTGCGGCCACCACATGAGACCTTGTTAAATACCAAATAACGTCCAATCAATGATAACCTAATAAAGGATCATGTGGTGACAACTCCTCTAGTCAGTGATCCGGATACAACAGATAACTCTGCCCATTCGGTTTCTGACCAGACAGCTTCTATATGAGGCATAACTAGCACACAAATCACTGGCAAACGAATGGAAGAGAATGTTCAAGCATCTCTTGGGTTGGGTCAAAATCGACTACCACACAACCTAAGATTTCCAAAACCACTAAATCTAAATCAGTGAAACAAGAAACCCATCATCTTTCAAGACAAAACACACATAATGTTAAACAAGTTAAATTTGTCAAGGGAGGTGAAAGTCTTAAAAGTGAGAACAAAAAGAAAGAACCAGAAGTTTACTCACCGCCCCACAAGAGATCTCCTAGCCCTGATGAATGGAGGTCCTACTATACTTGTGGACAGCGCGGTGATATTTCTACAAATTGTCCTCGCTATCAGACTCCAAGAATTAAGGTTGAGCTGAGCAACAAAGTTAATCTAGATTCAAAACAGCGATCTACGACTCCTGTTAGATCGAAAACACCTATTAGGTCTAAAACACCTTCTAGGTCGTTTTCGTCTCCTCCATGCCAAAGGCAACACAGACAAGTCACTGACAAGTCTGTGATGCTAGCGGCAAAACCTGTTTTTGAATCTAAACCATATGCTCAAACTGTAAATCAGTCTAAGGTTTACCACAAACAATCCTTTCACAGGGATGGTTTGTGGAAAGCCAAAACGACTGATGTGTCTGAAAGCAAGGACAAGCTGAAAGTTGAGATTCCACCCACTGATAAAGGACAGTGGGTCGAATTCATGATGGTTGATTCCTCTGGGAAACCCAACCCAGTCAAGGCTTGGGTCCCCCTCCTTAACTGATTATTTTCTCTTATGTGCAGGTTGTCCGCTATAGTGCGTCTACAAATACATGGATAGTAGATAGCGGAGCTTCCAGGCACATGATAGGAAACAAGTCTCTCCTTTTCAATGTCAAACAAATTAAAGGGGGACATGTTTCCTTTGCTGGTAACAGAGGAGGCTACATTACTGCTCAAGGCGAAGTTGGTAATGAAAAGGTAAGGTTCGACAAAGTCAATTTTGTTCAGTAATTAGAAAACAATATGCTTTCAGTGTCTCAGATATGTGACAAGGGTTTCAAAGTGATGTTTGACAACCGCAAGTGTTACATACTGAAGAAAGAGATGGAGATTCCAGAGGAGCAGGTCTTAATATCAGCATCCAGGTACAATGATCTATATGTATTGGATATGTCTAATGCTTCTTCCTCTGATTCTACGGTTCAGTGTTTCTTATCCAAAGCAAGAGAGAAAGAATCCATCTCATGGCACAGAAGAATGGGACACATTAATCACCGAAGATGAATCATCTGATTCATAACAACTTAGTTGACGGAGTTCCTGTCAAGAGCTTCCAACTTCCTGATTTTTGTGTCTCGTGTAAGAAGGGAAAGCAGACCAGGAAATCTCACAAGACCAAGAATGTCAATTCTATCGAGATGCCCCTAGAGCTCCTGCACATGGATCCTTTCGGTCCAGTCAGCACGAAGAGTATCGCTGGAGACTGGTACTGCTTCGTATCACTGATGACTACTCACAATTCTCGTGGGTGATGTTTCTGAAAGCAAAGTCAGAAAACTTTGAGTCATTCAAAGTGCTGGTCACCACTCTTGAATCACTTTACAAGCTGAAGGTTAGGAAAATCCGCTCAGACAATGGAACCGAGTTTAAGAATCAGTGGATGGATGCTTTCTGCAAAGAAAAGGGAATTGTTCATCAATTCACCTCTGCATACACACCACAGATGAATGGAGTTGCTGAGCAAAAGAACAGGAGCTTGATCGAGACAGCCAGGACCATGTTGGCAGACTCAAAACTGCCAGTGCAGTTCTGGAACGAAGCTGTTGCCAATGCATGCTACACACTCAATCGTGTGTCAGTAGTGAAGAGGCACGGGAAGACTTGCTATGAGTTACTACAGAAGCGTAAGCCTAACCTGGAGTATCTGGAACCTTTCGGTGCTCCTTGTACGCTTCTGAAGAAAACTCAAGAGGGTAAGTTCAATGAAAAGGCAGATCAGGGGATCTTTCTGGGATACAGCATACCCGACAAACGAGTTTACAACAACTCTACTGGTCAGGTAGAAGTATGGTGCAATGTTGACATTCAACGTTTCACCATCCCCCTGCTAGAAAAGGTCCATCGTCATTCTTTGACTACGATGGCTTTTTCAAATCATTTAATCTTCCTCAGACCGATTCAAATGAAGATATTGCTACTCAGATGATGCACGATGTTCTAAACACACCAAATCTGGATATTAGCAATCCAACTCCTGCGAGTGACGCGTCAGGATCTGTCACAGCTGATCAGGATGATAGTGAGGACTCATCAGATGATGAAGAGGCAACTGAAACCAGCAATGCACCACATGTTGATCAAGAAGGAAGCTTTTCAGCTGCTGAACCTGCATCTGGAAATACAAATACTGAACCTCCAGTCACAACTATGGACTCTGAAGTTGTTGTTCCTACAACTCCCATGACTAGGATCAGTACGAATCATCCGCCAGATGCTATCATTGATGATCTTAACTCCGACGTGCAGACTAGAAATCGACTGTATACTGCTGATTACGCTGAAGTTATGGAAAAGGGCTATGTGAATGATGGGGCTTACAGATGTTTTGTTTCTCAAATTGAACCCAAACATGTAAGCGACGCTCTTAAGGATGATGCCTGGGTCAATGCTATGCAAGAGGAGTTGCTACAGTTCAACAAACTTGGAGTGTGGACTCTTGTTGACCGACCCAGAGGAGTGAATGTAATTGGTACCAAATGGGTACTAAAGTGCAACAAGAATGACCAGGGTGTTGTTATCAGAAACAAGGCACAGTTGGTTGTTCAGGGCTTCAGACAAGTCGAGGGAGTCGACTACAATGAAGTCTTTGCACCAGTAGCTAGAATGGAAGCTATCCGCATCTTTCTAGCCTACGCCTCTTACATGAAGATCAAAGTCTATCAACTAGATGTTAAGAGTGCATTCTTGCTTGGAGAAATCCGTGAAGAGGTCTATGTCCGTATACCCGAAGGATTCGAAAATCCTTATCATCGGGACAGAGTCTACAATCTAGACAAAGCTCTGTATGGGCTACATCAGGCTCCTCGAGCTTGATATGAAAAGCTCTCCACCCATCTGTTGAAGCACGGCTTTCGCAGGGGTGTGATTGACTGTACATTGTTCATTAAAGAAAAGAATGTTGATTTGCTTATGGTGCAGATCTATGTGGATGACATCATCTTCGGTTCCAGAAACGAAGAGTTGTGCAAAGAATTCGAATATGTGATGAAGGTAGAGTTTGAAATGAGCGCCATGGGAGAAATGAAGTTCTTCCTAGGATTACAGGTGGATCAAACCCCTACCAGCATATTTCTGCATCAGACTAAGTATGTAGGTGACATTCTTAGTCGCTTTGATATGGAAAATGTCACTGCTGCTGGTACCCCACTCGCCACAAATCATGATGTGGCTCCTGATGAGAATGGGGATTTAGTGGATGCCACCATGTATCGTGGGATGATCGGATCTCTCATGTATCTTACTGCCTCGCGTCCAGATATCATATATGCCACATGTTTATGTTCCCGATATCAAGCGAAACCCAAAGTAAATCATCTAATTGGAGTCAAGAGGATTTTTCGTTATCTGAAGGGTACTCCAACACTGGGGTTGTGGTATCCTCATGATGATGACTTTAAGCTAACGGCGTATAGTGACTCAGATTATGGAGGCTGCAAAATGAATTACAAGTCTACGTCAGCAGGATGTTAATTTTTTGGGAGAAGATTGGTAACTTGGCAGTGCAAGAAGCAGACATCAGTTGCTCTATCTACCTGTGAAGCTGAATACGTTGCCGCCGCCAGCTGCTGCTCTCAAATCATTTGGATTCAACAGCAAATGCGGGACTACGGTATGCATTTCACTTCTTCTCCTATATTTGTTGATAATTCTGCTGCAATTGCATTAACTAAAAATCCGGTCCAACATCCTAAGACCAAACACATAGGCATCAAGTATCACTTCATACGCGACTGCTATGAAAAACATTTAATTGATGTGGTCAAAATTAACACTGATTTTCAACGCGCTCACCTCTACACCAAACCATTTGATAAACCCAGATTTTTCTATCTGCTAGAGGTCAACGGGATTAAAAAGAAAAGTGATGTTACATTAGAAGAAACAGATACATAGTCTGACACCTGTTTTTTATTTATTTTTAGTATTTCTTTTATTTTAATTTTTTTTAAATTTCCTTGTCGTATAAAAAAATCCAAAAACACAAAAAGATTTTGTGTTTTAGAATTTTAGGGGGAGATTATTTATTATTTCAGTATTCATCTACTCCAAGAAAAAGGGGGGGGAAGGTGAGTAAAGCTGAAAAGGCATAGACAACAAAACTGGAAATGTTACTCGATAAAATATGGAAAATGATAGTACATAGGCATCGAGTTACTTGGAACACCAAAATGATTTTCTGATCAGAAATGTTAATTAAATCACTGAAAATTTATAAATCAGAGAATTCTAAGTCTAACAAAATGGGAAAATGATAGTACGTTTGATTGGTACTGTAACCACTCGGAGAAAGTAGATCTAGGGTTGTGCAAGTGCACCATATGATGTGTTAGTAGATTCAACACAATAGATCAGTAGACATCATCAGTGAATTAGCTTAAACTAAAATAATTCAACAAGTTGTGGGTTTTCATGGTATCCCTGGTCTGCACAATCAATCAATTTCCAATAAGGGGTGTGGAGCAAGCAAATGCCACAAATGTGAGCAAAGACCTGATAAACAGAGCAAAAGATGACAAATGTCACAGAAAAATGTATATTATAATACATTGCTCTAAGAAGAAGATAGGTATTGCGCCTCTCTGCTGTGCGATGGCACTGACCTGAGGCTTGGCATGACCTACCTATTCTAAGAATTCATTGTTGTTTGCGCCTCTTTGCTGTGCGATGGCACTGACCTGAGGCTTAGCATCTCTTTGACAATTCTTAGAACCAAATCTTCTAATTCCCAGACCGCTCAAAAATCTCCTGAGGAAGATTGATTACCATATACCTGTGGAACACACAAATACTTGTTGATCTAATTCATCTAATTAATCGTTGATGTGTGTGTATGGATTTAAGTGGACAAATATACTGACAATCGTCGTGGCTACATCATCTGATGGTCAAATTCAATGAGTATTACATATTAGCTCAAACATGATTCCGAGTTAGTGCTTAGAAGTCTTAGATCAGTACAAACTGTGATATGTCATCATGCAAGGTGTAATTAGCACAAAATGTTCCAAATAATGGTGTATATGCCTATCTGATTCCAAATGAGTCTATTCTTGATATAATGTCAATGCTAATAGGCTACACAAACCTGCCCTAACAAAAATCACAAAAAGATGTTCATTTTGTTCGTAGTTTAAAATTTTTTCAATTTATTAGTATAAGTGTGTCAATGTCGGACTGTGTATATTGTTATCTGTTAATGTCACTAAACGAGCTTAACGTTTACTTAAACAAATTGTTTCTTAAAGGTTAAAAGGATCACATCTGAGGTGATCGGGTGGATAAATGGATCTCGTCTGAGGTGATCGGGTGGATAAATGGATTACATCTGAGGTGATCGGGTGGATAAATGGATCACGTCTGAGGTGATCAATGGGTGTGTTAATTTAAAAGTGATCATGTGTAAGATGATCAATTGCACATAATGTTTTATCAATTGTTTAAGAAAAACTATGTGTCGGTAAATGAAATGACTTAAATGGCACAAGTATAGCCCAATCGCACAACTTCATGATGAGTATGATTCAGTCATACGATTGGGATATACGATTGAAGACAATCGTACGATTGGGCCATGCGAATGAGCCCAATCGGCCGATTGAAAGTGACCGACTAGGTCAAACGTGCGAATGGAGGTCAATTGAGAAAATGGAACTGGTCGATTGAGTGAATCGTACGACCCAGTTTCAATCACACGATGAAGTCATGCGATTAGACTCGGTCGTACGACTGGAGATTGAGTCGGCCGAATGAATTGAGCGAATGGGTTCAGTCGCCCGACTGAGATGAGTTTTAGTATAAATAGGGCACTCAGTCGATCGCAGACCCCATTCGCCCTAATTCTCAAAATCGCACCGTTACTCTGCCATAATTTTATTTGATCTCAAACATCTATTATATTCGATTTCTGACATATTGGCATTGTTATACAGGTATTACGCGAATGATTGATGATGTTTACAGTCGAATTTGTTTTGAATCCGAACGTATATGACCTAGTTATTGAACCGACACTAAGTTTGAACAAGAAACTAACTTAATCACTTAACATGTTAAAATCAATGAATTTAGTGAGTTAGATACATGATTGCGATTCCAAAGAACATAAACATAAATTTTAAACTTACAAATTGATCAATCTGAGTTTTAAAATGGAATCGATCAGTGCATCATGCGATTGGACTCCAGAATGAACCTCAATCGCACGATTGGAAGGGGCGACTCATTCAATCGGTCGAATGAAGAATGCGAATGGGTTGAGTGTGTTATACGACTGGACTCTAGAATGAACTTCAACCGCATGATTGAAAGGGACGATTCATTCAATCGGCCGAATGAATCATGCGAAAGAGTTCATTCGGTCGGCTGACCCAATCGCAGGTTCAGTCACCCAATTGAACTCAATCGCATGACATATCAACCGATTGAATCCCAGTCGCATTATTGCTTAACCGATTGAAGCCTAGTCGTATCAATGTTCAACCGATTAAATTCAGTCGCATCGTTCACTCACACGATTGAACTGAACTGATTCGATCTGATTTGGTCAAACCCTGTTTCTTTATGTTCTAACGTGCATGTGTTAATTGTTACAGGCAGATGGCTAATCGCTGGTCCATCAATCCAAAGCACAACATATGTGCTCATTTGGATTCCACCTCAAGGAATGGTGGTGAGTTTGCAGGTATCATCGACTTTCTGAAGAGATCACGTATATATAGAGCCATCTCTACACCATGCACTCCCTACCAGTCCATTCAGCAATCATTCTGGGAGGGAGCATCGGTTGATCGATCTGAGTAACCCTACCGCATCAGTAGTACCATCCTTGGTAGGGAGATCGAGATCACAGTAGCTGATATCCATCGAGTGTTAGGATTTGGAGACGATGAGGATCATCCGCTAAAGCTGCATCCGCTCACTGTTCGAGGTTGCTTTCTGAGGATTGGTTACTGTGGGGACATCAACTTAGGCGTGCTGAACAAGAGCAACCTGAGCCCCCAGTACAAGAATCTAGCACATGTTATACTCAAGTGCATCGCGTCTCGGAGGGGTGGGTTTGATGATTTATCTGACCAAATCCAGAATGCCTATGTTGCATTGGTCCTAAACCACCCCTTCAGCTTCTCCAACATGATCTTTACTTATCTGATCGAGAACTTGGAGGCAAAGGGAAAAGAAGGTTTTTGCATGTACCCATGATTTCTTCAGCTGATTTTCGATGAGAAGTTGCCAGATCTGCCCAAAGAGAAGAGCGATGCAGTGGTGTTGGAGATCATGGATGACACCACTCTGGGCAGAATGAAGGTATATAGGGGCAAGCAGGTGAAGACCGTGTTGAAGAGATTGATAGGGCATCTGGCCCGGGCAGATTATGTGGCGCCAAGGAGGCGCAAATGGCGTCATGACGACAATGATTCTGACACTGAAGTGATTGCTATATCATCTGATGATTCAGATGATCATGATAGTCATGACAGAGACGGTGGGCCAGTTTCTTCTGAGGGCCCCTTTACTCATACAGCTCAGCCATCACCACCACACACAGTCACGACGACTGCCGGGTTTGTTCATGATTTTTGCCCTCCTGATGATGAAGAAGAAAGCGAAGAAGAAGGTTTGACCCAGAGGGTTGGCAGCAAAGTGGTTGCCACCGAGAGAGGACTGAGGGTTATCGGTGGACAGTCTGGTGCATCAAGGGATACACGCACAGAGTCTGATCCTTCGTATGCCCCTGATGAGCCCAGCAGCAGAGGAGGAGCACCGTTGTCCACTGGTAAAAGGAGGAAGACCATGGCGCGTCCGCATGGTAAGAAGGGAAAGAGACTGAGGTTCACCACATCTATCACTACCACAGCTACCACCTCTACACCATCCCAAACCTCTCAAGCCACCACCACTATCCCTACATCTCACACTCCCACATCCACCACCACTACCACTGTACCACCTACCACTTCATTCACTCCCTCTCCTATATTCACCACAGCCACCACAACCACCACTACTCACCAAACAGGACCCTTATCTTTTCCATCCAGCTCATTCATACCACCAGTTTCTGTGGTAGAGCAGCTTGCAGCACTAAACAGCATGGTGGTCAAGCTGCTGGCTTTGGATGAGGCAAAGACGGCTCAGATACAGCAGCTGAGAGAGTTGAGTTCCTCCCAGACTACTGAGATACATCAGTTGCGAGAGTTGACTTCTTCCCAAATACAGCTGATCTCTCAACAATCTGATCAGATCACAGGTCTCCTAGAGCACAACGCTAAGTCGAATAAGAAGCTGGAGGAGTTAGAAGCTGCAAACAAGTCAATCTTGCTTAAGCTCAAAGGGACTCGAAGTGAGTCCCTCAAGATTGGTGAAGGAGATGATGTTGAGGAGGACGCAAGAATGATGATGGTGATGATGAAGGAGAAGATGCTGCTGGAGATCAAGGTGCTGAAGTAACAGAAGAGAGGCGCTCTAAGCGATGTCAAGACCAAAGATCCTCTACTTCTGCTCCACCTGATGATACATCGATTGAAGACAAAAGTACCGACTAGTTATTTATGTCTTTGTATTTAAAAGTTTTTGTACTTGAACATTGTGTTAAACTTAATATTATGTAATTGATGTTTATATCTATTTACTTAATATTGATTGAGCTTGATTACTTACAAATAAGTACTGTGTTGCATGTTTAAATCGAGCAGATCCAAATTTTCAAAGAGACAAATATGATGTTGAACCCCTTCAGCAGGTGAAGCGTCAGTTAACAATGATTCTTGATCTGCAGGGAATCGTAAGGAGGTCAGTCAAATACACCCCCGAAGAGGGAGAGATAGTACACAGTTTCACTAAAGAGCAGTTGGCCGAAATGTTCAAGTTAAATGCCGACAAAATAGTGAAAGACGCTCCAGAAGTCCAAGTAGATAGCGATGATGAACTGCGTGATGTTGATGAGATCGAAATAGAAGATGTGAAAGACCAACATTATCCAGAGTACACAGACACCGAAGGTTATGTCATTCCAAATCTGGATGACAATCTGGTTAGTGAGACCTTCGAGACTCTGGATAAAATTGAAGAAGAATCTGATAAACAAGAGGAGACAGCCCGAGCCACAGAGGAGGAAGTTAAAGTTAGAAAGGCTGAATGGGCTGCATGTTTTGAAGATCTACAAGCCCAACGAAGTGCTTCAACATCAAATGTCTACACAAAGTTGTATAGAGTGAAGAAAAACCAAAAGGTGTCGGGAAGGATTATATCGTGGGCTTATTTTGATGATCTTAATGCTTATGCAGTTAAGAGGGAGAAAGGTATTGAGTATTTTAGATTCCCACACGATCTAAAAACTCTACCTGGTTTTGAGCTAAACCAACTGGCAAAGCTGAAGTTGCTTTATACTGATCCTAGAAAGATGTCAGGATGGTTCGAAGCTGCACTGAAGAAAGAGTACCACACCCGGTGGGTAAACTTCAGGCCTCAGCAACCTACGAGGTACATTAGAAGGTCGAAGTGGATCCACAAACTGGGAAACCCAAGATAGTGCGGAAGTGGCGTTCACCGCGTACCATGTCTAAATCCCTCTAAGGGAAATGCCAAAGGACATCACTTCACACTTCAAGTGGTGGTACTACGATTGGCGAACAGGAGAAGCGGTCATTGTTCTAAATAAAGAAGGACAAATGGAGGTCATCAGGGTATTCGACCCAATGTGGCTTACTAACTTGTCAGCTAAAGATGTTTACACTTTATACCAATGGCCACTATTCTATGACGCGCAAGATATTGTACAAGCCCTCTAATTCCAAAACGTGATCAGACTCTGCTTTGCATTTGAAATACATGCAGGAGTTACAAGAGAGGAGAAGTACAAGAAATTTGAAGAGGTTATGGGTCAAGTAAGACGTTAGATGAATCTAGGTCCAAGGGGGAGTTTGTTGATACATATGTACCTAGATTCTGATCTCAATGTAATATCTTTGTAATGTCTTACATATATGTAATTGAAAGATGATTAATGAAATGCAAATGGTTGTATGTGCTTATAATGTTTAATGTTTCATTAATGGGTTGTGTAATGTATGGTTGATAAATTATATAGGTAGGTGATTGTTTGAATTGATATGCATAATGTAATGATAACTAATACGTTCAAACTTATCGTTATGAACTTATCATATGAATGGCCCATGCCAATGGACCATACGCATGAACAACTTCATCCGAATGACTCAGTCGCACGACTGAACCAGGAGACTGGATCAGTCGTAAGACTAGAGCATGAGATTGAACCAGTCATACGACTGAATGCTCAGTCATGCGTATGGATCAAGCGCATAGCTCAATCGCACGACTGAACCATGCGTATGGTTCAGTCGCACGAATGAGAAACCCTTACCTATAAATACCACCTAATTCGTGGTAAAGAAAGATTTGGATATACTGGTAACCCTAGTCGACTCAGAGCGTCCTGTTCGTCCATTCCAAGTTCATAGAACGTCTGAGATCATCCCTAGTCCATTCTTAACGTTTTCTAATCGTTAGGCTTGATCTTGATTACGTTCTCCCTGATTGGGTCACCAATCAAATAGGATTCTGCACTATTTGATCCGGTATAACGAAAAATCAGTTAGTACTCCGTACGTACACGGTCCTAACAACTTCATCACGACCAGACATAATGTATGCTGCTTGTGTTTGTGCAAGGTATCAATCAGACCCGAAAGAATCTCACTTAATTGCTGTCAACAGAATATTCAGGTATCTTAAAGGTAAACCAGCTTTAGGGATTTGGTATCCTTATGAGGCTAATTTTAAGTTACATGGATATACAGATAGTGATTATGGTGGATGCTGTCAAGACAGAAAATCTACAATGGGTGGTTGTCAGTTTCTTGGACCCAGATTAGTTTCATGGCAAAATAAGAAACAAACAAATGTTTCTGTTTCAACTGCAGAAGCTGAGTACATAGCTGCATCAGCAGGATGTTCTCAAATCCTTTGGTTGCAATACCAACTGCTAGATTATGGGTTCCATTTTCTTAAAACACCCATTTACATTGATAACACTGCTTCTATGTTCATTACAGCTAATCCAGTTCAACATTCAAAAACAAAACATATCAAAATTCGATATCATTTCCTAAGAGATAATTCTGAAAAAGGTTTAATCATTTTTATTCAAATAGCAACTGAAAAACAGTTGGCAGGCCTATTTACTAAAGCTTTTCTACCAGGAAGGTTTGAGTATTTAGTGGAGTCAATTGGTCTTATTAACCATGTGTAAACCTGGTTTCTAAGTTTTTATTTTAGTTCTTTGAATCTTTACACGATCAAAACCCTCCCTAAACCTAAAGGTCTTCATAAGGGTGACATTTCATAGTTATTTGCCTGATTGTTTTTTTGTGTGTGTTTTCTTTTATAGAAAAACAAAATACAAAATTAGAAAACTCAAAAATCAAGTAAAAAAATATAAATCAAAAGCTCCAAAAATAGAGTTCTTTTTATTTCTAATTCATTTTTTAGTAATGAATCTGTGTTTGCCTCATGTGAGAAATGATAGTACATTAGTGAGATTAGTTGTATACTTCACTCGCTAATAAAGTCTAACATGATCAGGATATGATGTGTAGACAATATCATGATAGTATACTGAACAAGTAAATTCTTGTGATTAAACTAAATCTCTATGCTTGTATGTGTATTCGTCTAAGTACTTTTGAGTTGTATTAGCCTATCAGGTTATGTGCTTGCTAAGCTACACCACTCACACCTGATGACAATATGACTAATCATGAGATCTATTACAAGCATCATTCACTTTTCTGTTATGAGTCATCATAGACCTGAAGTGCTGAGATATCCTCTGTTGTAAGTCATTACAGACCTGGATATTCTCCTTTGATGCAAAAGATGCCAATGTGCACAACCCATTCAAATGGATGGTTAGGGTTGATCAAATGGTTTTCCATGATCAGTCTCTATTTAATTAAGTAACATGAGCTCTGGTTATGCATATTTGTTAGGTAATAAGTTGAGAATGTGTGCTTCCTTGCATATCTTTATGATAGTTGATCCTCTAAGTCTTATTTTGAGTCACATCTTGTCATATCTAATTTTACTATAATCAATCCAAGAATTGAACAAGTAAGTGAGCATATTTCTGTCACCAACACTCATTTTCTGTCCTTAGATCTTGTGTCTCCTTTGCTATGATATCACTGACCTGGAACACACTTGATCAGGATTTAATCATTGTCTATGACTATTCATATATTTTTTATTTAAATGTCCTGATCTTCACTAATCTGATCTCACTGCAATCAATGATTCTATTGTACATATTAGATTTTCATTCTGCTTTAATTTTGATTTTATGCATGTTTTCTTGTGTGTAGGCATTATAATAATGATAAGTGTGATATTCTTATGTTACCTTGGTAATCTTCTAAGTTCTGCAATAACTTAAAAGTTTAGGGGGAGTAATAACAATAAGAATTTTCTCAGAAAATCAAAATGAACATGTTGAATTGAAAGGATGATGCTTTAAGTTCAAAGTATGTGTGTGTTTGATAATGTAAAGCTTTTGTCTATGATAAAATGATCCCATAATTTTAGCAAGTGGAAAAGCTTCTTTGAAATGTTGAGAACAAGAAAAATTGGTTTGTATATTTTGAGACTAAAATGAACGGTCGAAGTGTAATAAAGTTTAATTTCGAGGGTCAACAGTGTAAATTTAGAGAGAAAGACAAAAATATGAAAAATTGTTTAAATATCAGTATGAAATATTACTAATGTGTTTAAACAGTGTGCAGGTGAAAGATTTGAAAAATCACAAGTGCAAAAGCGTCTAAACAGTGCTTATGTGCCTAAACAGTGCTTATGTGCCTAAACAGTGCTTATGTGCCTAAACAGTTGTCATGTTGTTGAACAGTTGTCATGTTGCTGAACAGTTGTCATGTGTCTGAATAGTTGTCATGTTTCTGAAAAGTTCCATGTATGAGCGTTTGAGAAACCTCATGCTACTGAATAGTGCTTATGCACCTGAACGGTGCTTATGCGACTGAACAGTGCTTATACACCTGAACAGTTCTCATGCTTCTGATATCATATGCACAAACAGTGCTAATGTGTCTAATACTTAGTGAAATTTAGGTCCTCATGCGCTCAAACAGTGCTCATGCACCTAAAATATTCACTTATATATATAAGAACACTTGTGACAGTATCATTTATTCACATTTCAAACCTCATTTGACTTCTCCCCTGATCATTCGAACTCTTAGTTTAAAACCCATTTCATCAACAACATCATTTCAGCTATAAATCACAGATTTTTTATAGTGTTTGAAAGATTGTAAACGTAAGTTGAGAATCTATTTCAACATTGTGTGTGATTTTCTGATGATTCTGTTATAGGCGTTAGACACCTATTCAGGCGTTCGAACCCTGAGTTGATCAAAACTCAACATTTGAGCATATAAATCAATGCATTATCAAAAATTGATCAGTGAATGATGTTTAGAATGTGATTTCGAGCATATTGATTCATTACAACAAGATTTGAAATGAACTTTGATCGGATGCATTGTCCACTGTTCATCGATGAACAGTAATTTTTGAAGATAAATTTGAAAAGGAAGATGAACAGATGAATATAGTTTTTAATTGAAAATAAATTAAAATTAATAATCTCATTTCAAATATT
Source organism: Flaveria linearis (assembly GCA_024085815.1). Classification (NCBI taxonomy): domain Eukaryota; kingdom Viridiplantae; phylum Streptophyta; class Magnoliopsida; order Asterales; family Asteraceae; genus Flaveria; species Flaveria linearis. The sequence goes on from CM044012.1 coordinate 14,475,695, forward strand.
GTTAAAATGTTCAATAAAATTGAGAAGATAAAATAATCAAATGTATTTAAATTTTTTAAATTCAACTTGACAAATAAAATTTTATAAAAACAGAATTGTTTTTCAATTGAAAATAATTAAAATTACAAGTTGATTTTATAAGTCAAATTCATTAAACACATTAGGTTATTATATCTTATATCATCACATGATCAAACTCATATTTAATATTTTTTTAAAATGTACACATTGTCTATTATCATTGCTTTAAACTTTTGCAGATGGCTGATCTGAAGTTTGAGCCTAAGCATAATATTGCTGCTTTGCTTAACGAAGAAGTTCAAAATGCCATATCTTATGAAGAAATGATTAGATTTCTTCTAAGAACCAAGTATATGTATGCAATGTGTTATCAGACAGTGATTTATGATAGACTTATCAGAAAGTTCTGGAGCACAGCAAAAGTTGAAGTTAATAATGAAGGAAGAAGAGTTGTAAGAGGTTTTGTGACAAGAGATCGAATGATTGAAGTTTCTGAAGAATCTATAATAGTTGCATTAAGACTGGGTAACAATAATCCAGAAGATCTTGCTGAGTTGACATTTAATGAATGTAGAGAGACATTCATGGAAATAGGTCATCCTGATCATTTCCCAAAGAAACAATTCTTCAGAGCTCGTGTATACAATCATTGGAAGCTTCTCTGTTATATTTTCCAACATTGCATGTCCAAGAGGAGTGCTGGGTGAAACTCATTCCCAGTGGACATAGCATCTCCAATTGTAGCCATTGCAACTAATCGAAGATTTAATATGGCAAAATGGATCTTGAATGGATTCATATTTACTTTGGAGAAAGGCATAAGAAAGAAATATCTGATGTACCCCAGATTTCTTCAAATGATCATCGATTAAGAATATCCAGATATTCATGTCTATGGAGTAGGTGGAGATAGACTTGACTTGGAACACATGTTTGAAGTTACATACAAGAAACTAACAATGTTGACTGGTGCTCAATATGTTCCAATGTTTGATTATATGAGGAATGTGGCTAATGATGAGGTGGATATTACAGTGGATCATTTTCATTTATTAGAAGGTGAACCAATAGATCCAGCTGATTTGATAGATGAATTTCCTCTTATCCCTCCTCAAGAAGATGATGATCAAAATGATGATGATGATAATGAAGAAGATCATGATGATGATAGCTCATCTAGTTCTTATGATAATGATGATGATGATGGTGGTGTAGCTGAGACACACCAATCATTGAGCAGTGATCGAACCATGTCTGAGCATGCTGATAAAGCTCAACATGAAAGTGAAGGAATAATAGGTGATGATATACAAGATGATATTGTGCATCATGTAGATACGGAGCATGAGCCTGATGTGCAAAATCAAACCTTTGAGTATGATTTTAATGATGTTTTTATGATTGATCAAGATATTCCTGTAAGTGCAACACATGATGTGTCTGTACAAACAAATAAGATAATTGATTTGGATGAATTGAATATTATTAAAGAGGAAAATGAAGCTAATGAGAAAGTGATTGCTGATCACAAAGCTGATCTTGATAAGTTGAGAAAAGAAATCTTGAAGCATGAAAAAGATGAAAATTTGCTAAAAGATATGCTCAAAAAGCTTAAAGAAGAGTTGAAAGAAAAGAATGAAAAGATACTGAGTTCTGCAAAAGATAAAGATGATGTGATAAAGAATTTTGACCTTATGCTTAAAGATTATGATCTTTTGGAAGAAAGATTCAAAAGATTGACTGAAGAGAATGCGAAACTGTAGGCAGAACTAATGAAGAATCAAGAATCTCAAAAGCCAATCTCTCTTGAAGTAGAAATTTTGTCTGAAGTGGTTCCAACAGAGATTGAGGAAAATGTAGAAATGGATAAAGGAAAAAGGAAGATAGATGAAGATGATTATTCAGTTTTACCTGAATCATCTTCAAAAGTTCAAAGAACTGAAGAGATTATTGAAGAAGAGAGTCAAGAAGCCCAAGAACCATTTAGTCAAGAGAAAATTGATGCCTTGGAAGATATTGAAGAAGAATATGATGATGAGTAGTATAATGAAGTGCTTGATGAAGAAGATATTGAAGAATAATTTGAAACTACTTCCTTATTTGATCAAGTGCAAGTTCATGATGATATTCCACAAGATTTTGAAGAAAGATATAATTATCTTGTGAAGATGAAGTACAACAGAGTATTTTTGGATGGGCGTACAGTTTCTCAAATAAATCATGAGTATGAGAAATGTATAGTTGCTGAATCTGTTGCTCCTATTAATCCTAATGAGATAGTTATGGAACATGGTGAATGGAACAGAGCACAAGAAAGCATTAATGTTAAAGAAGTTCCTAGTTCAGAGCTGCACCATCCTGATCCTGATGAAATGAGCATTCCTGCTTTAAGGTCATGGTTGCAAGCTAGAAACTATCCTTGGAAAAGGTTGAAAAGACTTCAATCAGTTCCTTTGAGAAATCTTGTTAAAAGTTTTCAACAAACTGAGAAACAATCAAACAAAATGATCATTCTAGATACTGACAATCCTCAGTATTTAGATATCACCAAAAGAACAAGAATCTTGAAGCCTCAGGAAATAAAGCATATGGCATAAAAGACAAGTGCACATGAAAGAAGACAGGAGCTTATCAAGATGTTTCCACAATCTGAACAACAAGTGTACAAAGCTTCTTTTGAACAAAAGCATATCTTTGATAGTGCAAGATCTACTAGAGATTTTGGTTAGGACGTGTTGCAGAAAGGCCAATCTGTAGCAGAATTGTTAAATGCTATGATTACACCTAACTTCTCTAACCAAGTTAAAATAATTGCTTGGAAATATGATGAAGTTTTTGATTCTTTTCTGATCAAACGAGTAAATGCTGTGTGTGACATTTATCACTTTTACTTGAGCATTATTAAACTTCCAGTTCAAGACCTGAAAGAACTGAACAAACTTCCTTTGATTAACCCTTCTGGAAATAAAAAGGAGAAATGTTTGTAGAACTTCTGAGCTGAGGGCTAGCTAGAACAAGTAATTTCCTTCAGACTCGATGTGATCAAGAAGACAAGGAATACTTTTCTATGCTAAAGAAGAACAAGAAGATTTGAGGGTTACAATCGGAAGGAGAGCACTTTATGATTGAATTTTGTGGTAAGTATTTTGAGAAAGTGACTACTCCTGGATTGAAGGTGATTGATGGAAATCAAAAGACCAAACCTATTCTTAGATGGTTTTATAACACAGAAACTTTTGAACTTAAATTGGTCAGAAATCTTGAACATTGGGATGAGAACATGATATCTTTGTTTGGTGCTTTTAAGCTGAAAATACTCCATCCAAGCTATATCTCATTTTTGTCTGTTCAAAAATTGAGAAAGTATCACCTGAGATAGCAGAGCAAGATAAGAAATATTTTCTATCCATTATAAATGTGATGAATTCGGCTATGGAGAGAATTTCATTGAGAAAAGCTCTTGCTTATACAAACATCGTGAAAAGAGACATAAATGACATTGGATTCATGAGAATTTCAAGAAAAGGAGTGTTAGAGGTATATTGCAAAGAAAGTAAAAATCCTATTGAGTTGTATGCAAATGTTGACATTGCATGTTTGTCAAAGGATACATTGGAAAGAATGAAGTTGATGGAGATAAAAACAAATGAATCAAAACCAGAACAAGCCGTGCTTGCTAGTAAATTTAAGTCATCGATTGAGAATGCTTTGAAAGAGATAGAGATGTATAAGAAGAAACCTATGTTCAAAGTAAAAGAAGAACCCGAAGATTTCATTGAAGTTTAATGATGAAAGTGAAGGGTTTGATAGAACATAAAAACCGAGTTTAACCTTTTAAACTTTCAGAAAACGCAGCGGATATATATGTCTTTAAAACCGATTTTAAAGCAGAAAATTATGTTCTTTAAGTGTCTATACAAGTGTATAAAACAAACCCTTAAATCAAAGGATCAATATATGTGAATGAGCATGCGATGTAAACACTAAAGCACATAATATGACAGCCACAAGGGGCTGCCATAACTACCTTTCTCCAAGCAACAAATGTCGACAGAAAGAGTAGTATGGATGCTGAAATTCCGCCAAAACAAAGCTGAAAATATGCCCAAAATCTCAAGCTTTGAAGTCCTCTAGTTTTCCTTCCATAAGCCTCTAAGCATGCATCAAAGTTCCTTGGACTTGGACATCAAAACTCCAAAAGGAAAGCTGCCATAATGGGTCTTCAAAACCATGATGTTCCAGCAGCAAAATAGATGAGAATGGAGTTGAAATCGACCAAGGTTCCAAGAGAGGAACCCTCAAGCTTGTATACCCCAAGCTTGTGTGCAAACACTCTTCTTGTTAGGGAGATGAACACCAAAGAATCAAAACAAAAACCCCCAAATTCTGCTGCAAAAATCCGAGATTTAGAGAGAGAGATGGAGAGTATTTTTGTTCTTTGTTGCATGTAATGAATGATGAGATGATGGAGTGTTTTTCTAGTTAAAGACTTGTATGTTTCAAGGACCCAAAGGTCCAATGGGATGCTTGAAAGGGGGCGGCCAAAAGAACTCAAATTTAAGAGTTTCCCTCTTAAATTATCACACATTATTAAGTTACAAGTCTTCTAACTAGATATTTACATACAACTAACCTTTTAATTGCATAATGTATTTACTCCCATTATTATTTTGTAATGTCATCTAACTAATATAAATAACATTACAAATAATATCATTGAACAAAATATCTTAATAAATTGTTCCATCTCATATGTAACTTGTTTAGAAAACCCATTTTCTAAATTGGTGTAAATATTTAATTGCATGATCATATCATCAATTAAATATTAATTGGTGTTTGCTAAGCTTGTTATTGGGTATAACACGACTTGGATCATAATGTACTAACCACATTAATATTCTAAGTGTCTTGGGCACACAGAATCCTACAATCTCCCACTTGCCCAAGATTCATAGAAGATTGATGCAAGCAGTAAATACCGCCTAACAACGGTTTACTACCCTTAATACGCATGACTTATAGCCATTCAATAACATCATCCCATTCAAGTATCCTACTTGAAATGATTTAGGTGAATCAATCATCTATCCTTTTGTTACAGATGTCATGTTAAATCCAAGGACACAGAATGATCATTCCTTGTTGATTTAACTTATCAGGCCTTAGACATCTAACTCTCAAGGAATAAGAAGAACAAATTCCATCTTGACTACATACGTTTCTCACAAACACCTCGTGTCATACCTGAACATACCCTTATGTACTGTCCACTATTTCAGGAAAGTGAAGAATTAGCTCAAGGTATGACACTTGGTGAATATCAAAACCCAATATGTATCTCAGGTCGGAGGATACCAAATGATATTCGCCTTTACTCAAAATTACTTATGATCAATCAATAAGATTCCATGTAGTAAAATTTGAGATGCGGGTTAGTCCAATATTTGTATCCCACAAATATCTATGAACCTTGGTAGCAACCCATTGCTCTATATTCATCCTTATGAATATCAACCAATCCAAGTTCATAATAATCTTACCCTCACACTTGTTCCCACAAGTCTGAATGACTACGAACATTTAGAGTAAACATTTTACTCATGGATTAAAAATGCTAATTTGGAACATTAATTGAAACATTATAACCAAATAATTTTATTCAAATAATAAAGAGTTCCACATATCCAAATACAAAATTTACAGATCAATTCAATCACTAGAATATCGAAGTCCCATGGCACAAGTATGACCTTCATGCTTTGCCTTTCGAGGAGCTTCGTGAGAGGATCTGCAACATTTTGATCCGTGTGAACTTTGCGAATACATATCTTTCCCTTTTCAACTTCATCTCGTATGTAGTTGAATCTCCGCTCAATGTGCCTAGTCTTTTGATGAGCACGAGGTTCCTTGATTTGAGCAATCGCACCCTCGTTATCACAAAAGATCTCTAGGGGTTCCTGAATGGAAGGGACAACCCCTAGATCGGCAATGAATTTCTTCAACCATGCAGCTTCTTGAGCTGCCAATGAGGAGGCGACGTATTCTGATTCTGTAGTTGATAGAGCCACCACATCCTGCTTAGAGCTCTTCCAAGAAACCGCTCCTCCATTCAGAATGAAAATGTATCCCGATTGTGACCGAGAATCATCACGATCGGTTTGGAAACTCGCATCTATGTAACTTTTACAACGAATTCCTCGTCACCAGATCCATAGATTAGGAACATATCTCTTGTCCTCCTCAGGTACTTAAGTATGTTCTTAACAGCCATCCAATGACTGTCTCCAGGATTTTGCTGGTATCGGCTTGTCATGCTTAAGGTGCATGACACGTCCGGTCGAGTGCATATCATCGCATACATGATGGATCCAATAGGAGATGCGTATGGGACTGCCTTCATTTTATCTTGCTCATCCTTTGAGCTTGGACACTGAGTCGTACTCAATATCGTTCCTCTTTGAATAGGTACGGTACCTTTCTTAGAGTTTTCCATCTTGAACCTTTTCAAGATTTTATCAATGTATGCACTTTGATTCAAACCAATCAACCACGTTGATCTATCCCTGTAGATCTTTATTCCTAGAATATAGGCGGCTTCACCAAGATCCTTGATGGAAAAACAACCTCCAAGCCAGGTTTTTTCACCTTCCAACGTTGGAATGTCATTTCCAAATAGTAGTATGTCATCAACATATAATACTAGGAAGGTTATTGTGCTCCTACTAGCCTTCTTATACATACAAGCCTCATCAACATTTTTGATGAAGCCAAATTTCTTTACTTCCTCATCAAAACGGTGATTCCAGCTTCTCGATGCTTGTTTCAATCCATAGATTGATTTCTTCAACTTGCATACTTTATTAGGATGTTTTGGATCGATAAAACCTCCAGGCTGAACCATATAGACATCTTCCTCACGATATCCATTTAGGAAAACGGTTTTGACATCCATTTGCCAAATCTCATAATCATAATGAGCAGCTATGGCAAACAATATCCTTATAGACTTTAGCATCGCAACAGGTGAGAAGGTTTCATCATAATCAACCCCTTGAGTTTGAGTGAAACCCTTTGCTACAAGTCTAGCTTTATAAGTATCCAAGTTTCCATGCATATCAGTTTTCTTCTTGAAAACCCACTTACTTCCAACTACCTTGGAATTAAGAGGTGGTACAACAAGTTCCCAAACTTGGTTGTCATACATGGATTGCATCTCAACGTTCATGGCTTCTAGCCATTTGTCACAATCTGAATTGGACATTGCATTATGGTATGTGGTTGGTTCATCTGAATCTACCACATAGCATCCATCCATGAAAAATCCATATCTTTCAGAAGGATTACTAGTTCTACCACTTCTACGAACGTTTTGTGTGTATTGATCAACCCCTTGATCATCCTCAACATCCTCATGTTGAGTGCTAGTTACAACCAAACGGCATCGGGTTGTGGTTCTTGATCTTCCTCAAGGTCCATTGTTCTACTGCTAGCTCCTTCCATAACGAACTTTGCTTCTAAGAACTCACCCTTTCTGGCAACAAACACCTTTTGTTTCAGTGGATCATAGAAATAATATCCCATAGAATCTCTAGGATATCCAACAAAGATACACTTGGTGGATCGGACTTCCAATTTGTTTAGGGTGGGAGTCTTAACATAAGCCTCACATCCCCAAACCCTTAAGTATGATAGGGATGGAATTCTTCCATGCCATATCTCAAAAGGTGTCCTTTCCACCTTTTTGGTTGGGGCCATATTTAGAATACGGGCCGCGGAGAGCAAAGCAAAACCCCAAAATGATAGAGGCAATGTGCTTCTAGTCATCATAGATCGGACCATATCCAATAAGGTTCGATTCCTCCTTTCAGACACACCATTATGTTGTGCTGTTCCAGGTGAAGTGAGTTGTGAGACAATCCCACAACTCCTAAGATGATCTTGAAAAGCATCACTTAGGTATTCACCTCCTCTATTGGTACGGAGAATTTTAATTGACTTATTGAGTTGATTTTCTACTTCATTCTTGAATATTTTGAACATTTCAAAAGCTTCATCTTTGTGCCTTAATAAGTACACGTACCCATAGCGACTATAGTCGTCGGTAAAGGTAATGAAGTATCTTTCACCATTCCTAGTCATTGGCTTAAAAGGACCACATACATCCGAATGTATGATTCCTAATAAATCTTTTGCCCTTTCGGTAGTTCCATTAAAGGGTGCCTTAGTCATCTTACCTTGTAAACAAGATTCACAAACATCAAATGAATCACATTCATTTGTTTTTAAAAGACCATTCTTTTGTAGTGTTTGTAAATGTTTCTTGTTTATATGACCAAGACGACAATGCCAAAGATAGGTATCACTCAAGTCCAACTTGAGTTTCTTGGTGTTAGTTTGGTACAATGAACTATTTAAAGTATTTTCATGAACCAATTCATAAATACCATTAATTGGAATAGCTTTAAAATAGAACATACCATTTAAAGAAATATGAATATCATTTTTAATAAAGGATAATACATAATCATAATGTCTTAATTGGGATACAGAAATAATGTTCCTAGACAAACTAGGAGCATACAAAACATTCTTCAAAATAACTTCCAAACCACTTGGAAGTCTTATGATGTAGTCCCCACGAGCTTCAACTAAGACTTTAGTTCCATTGCCCATGAAGAGGCTAACAACCCCTTGTTTGAAGTCCCTACTTCTTGTGAACCCCTGCAACAAATTGCAAATATGAGTTCCACATCCGGTATCCAATACCCATGTGTTAGAAGATGTAACATTAAGATCAATATGAATCATGTATATTGTACCTGAGGTCTGCCCGACATCCCTCTTTGCTTTCAACTCTTGGAGATGGACAGGACAATTCCTTGCCCAATGTCCTATCTCCCCACAATTGAAGCATGGGTCATTAGTAGCAACCTTTTGCTTCTTCTCTTGTGGTTTGGGTGGTACCCTTACCACCCCTTTCCCCTTTCCCAAACGGGTCCTTTACCCTTGGCAACCTTTGCCTTGGGTGCGGGATGAGGCCTCTTGTTGTTCCCACCTTCATTGATGGTGAGAACGGGTAAAACCCTTTTACCCATGGCCGCCTCGGCCGTTTTGAGCATTGAGTGAAGCTCACCAATGCTTTTGTCCCATGCATTCATGTTGTAGTTCAACACGAATGTCTCGAACTTCTTGGTTAGGCCATTTAGGATCAAATCCGTGGCCAACTCCTTCGAGACAGGACAATTTAGCCTCTCGAGGCGGTCAATATGACTTTTCATCTTAAGTACATAAGATGAAACAGATTGGTTGTCGTCCATACGACATGCATGGAGTGCTCGAACCGTTTCGAAGCGCTCAACCCTTGCTTGCTGTTGGAACGTTTCCTTCAGCTGGGTTATCATGTCGTAATCTCCGTGATGTTCATACTCCTTTTGGAGATCCGGAGTCATGCTCGCTAGCATGAGACAATACACTTGGACGGAGTCCTCAGTGTATTTCAGCCAATCATTATAGGCCTCCTCATCATCCTCGCTAGGTTGATCAGGGATAGGGTCGTATAAAATATATGATCTTTTATCTTGCTTGAGAACGATTCTCAAGTTTTGATACCAATCAATAAAGTTGTTATGATTTAGACGTTCCTTTTGGATAATCGCCCGTAATGATTGGTTTGACACGGATGAGTTATCGTGATTCTCATTATTGGTGGCCATCTACAAAATTTAACAAAGATCTATTTTAGTATTTTCGATATTGCTAATTTTAATAATTAATGCCTTTTAAGGTCAATTTTATATTAAAATCTATAACCCAACATTACATTTAAATTGTGGTTAGATGACCTTTATCCCACGATTTAAATTAATAAGGTGGTCAACGATTGACGATTGCAACCATTTGCAACTTCTAGAGGTATGGGATCGACTTTAAACATCATATGCAAAGTCGGCATGTTAATCCCATCAACACCATTTGGAAACCATATTTTAGGTGATCCATTCAACATGGTTTGCAAATCAAGTTACCCTACTTGCACACACATGTGAGTTCACTAACATAAGTGGTTAGGTGACCTTTATCCCACCAATGTGGTATTCCTACCTTAAGTCATAAGTTCCCTCAAAATGGTTAGGTGACCTTTATCCCATTAAGAGTTTCCAAATGACACAAGTGTTGTGCAAAAGGACGGTGTTAAACTTGTTTGTTAAATGTTTAGAGGTTTCATAATTCTAGTTTAGAAAACTCTATGTATTGGTATTTGTATGCTTTCAAATACAAGATACCCTATGGTCCTTTGATTAAAACCTATTTTAATCATTAAAATCATTAAATCATTTTAATAACCTTTTATTACCTTTTTAATGATTAAGAACCATCATTTTTATAACTTGTTAAGTTTGTTAATTAGTTTGTAATGCATGTCAAAATTCCAACCATACAATCAAATAACAAACATCCAAACAAGTCATAAACATAAACAACCATAATGTGCATATGTGCATAACCATAGCATCTAAAGTGGTCCACACTTGTTTGCCATCACAAGTGTGGTCCATAGGACATTCCTAAAGGTCACAAACAAATCATATAGAAAGCTTCAAAGCCTCCCACTTGAAACCGCATCCAAAATGCTCCATGTTTCTTTTGTGACCTTCCTTTGTGCTTCCAATGTGTATGTCTTCATATTCCAAGATATAAAGTCCTAATACAAGATATCTAGTAAAATGAAAATACACCTAATCTATTTATTACAACCCAATAATAATAAATTACATTTGAAACAAAGCACAAACAACAAATAATACAACCCAATTGAATGAATGAATACAACCATCACAAACATCCAAACAACACAAGGTCAATGGCTAGGTTATGCACACTATCATCCAATGATCATATCATCAAAACATATAATGAAACCCCACTTAAAACCACCAAATTTCAGCCAACATAAACTGAAATTTTTGGTTTTAAATATTGTCCAAACAATCAACATTTCATAATATATTTCTTTCAATGTCTAATCACTAGCATGTGTGATATGACCTTGAAAGTTTAGGGAATCATTCAAACAAACTATAACAGCCCAAAATCAGCCTATAACTAGTTTATAATCATCCTTTAAAACCAATTTTAATGGAAAAAACAAGCAAGTCATCCACATAACCGGCTCTAGATGCCATTGAAGGGTTTGATAGAACATAAAAACCGAGTTTAACCTTTTAAACTTTCAGAAAACGCAGCGGATATATATGTCTTTAAAACCGATTTTAAAGCAGAAAATTATGTTCTTTAAGTGTCTATACAAGTGTATCAAACAAACCCTTAAATCAAAGGATCAATATATGTGAATGAGCATGCTATGTAAACACTAAAGCACATAATATGACAGCCACAAGGGGCTGCCATAACTACCTTTCTCCAAGCAACAAATGTCGACGGAAAGAGTAGTATGGATGCTGAAATTCCGCCAAAACAAAGCTGAAAATATTCCCAAAATCTCAAGCTTTGAAGTCCTCTAGTGTTCCTTCCATAAGCCTCTAAGCATGCATCAAAGTTCCTTGGACTTGGACATCAAAACTCCAAAAGGAAAGTTGCCAAAATGGGTCTTCAAAACCACATGTTCCAGCAGCAAAATAGATGAGAATGGAGTTGAAATCGACCAAGGTTCCAAGAGAGGAACCCTCAAGCTTGTATACCACAAGCTTGTGTGCAAACACTCTTCTTGTTAGGGAGATGAACACCAAAGAATCAAAACAAAAACCCCCAAATTCTGCTGCAAAAATCCGAGATTTAGAGAGAGAGATGGAGAGTATTTTTGTTCTTTGTTGCATGTAATGAATGATGAGATGATGGAGTGTTTTTCTAGTTAAAGACTTGTAAGTTTCAAGGACACAAAGGTCCAATGGGATGCTTGAAAGGGGGCGGCCAAAAGAACTCAAATTTAAGAGTTTCCGTCTTAAAATTATCACACATTATTAAGTTACAAGTCTTCTAACTAGATATTTACATACAACTAACCTTTTAATTGCATAATGTATTTACTCCCATTATTATTTTGTAATGTCATCTAACTAATATAAACAACATTACAATAATATCATTGAACAAAATATCCTAATAAATTGTTCCATCTCATATGCAACTTGTTTAGAAAAATCATTTTCTAAATTGGTGTAAACATTTAATTGCATGATCATATCATCAATTAAATATTAATTGGTGTTTGCTAAGCTTGTTATTAGGTATAACCCGACTTGGATCATAACGTACTAACCACATCAATATTCTAAGTGTCTTGGGCACACAGAATCCTACAGAAAGAGACAAGAAGATAGAAGATGAAAGAGAGAAGACAAAAGATGAAAAGAAGAATGAAGATTGAAGAAAAAGAAGACAAAGATATGAAGACAGAAGACTTTTGAAGACTGAAGACAAATGTAAATCTTGGGGGAGTATTGTTAGCCCTCTAGAAAGATTAACATTAGTCTTAGTGTGTCATTTACAATTTTGCCTTGGTATAGGGACTAGAATTGTAAATAGATAGTCTTTAGTTGTTTTAGTATAAATAGCATAGTCTAGTGTAGAATTAAGGAGTCGTAACAATTTTGTATGTGCTGCTTTCTTACTCTTGTAATTGACTTTGCTATATCAATGAACTTTGAATTTTATTGATATTTGCTTGATTTGATTACAATTGTTTGTGTTTCTTTGAATTGTTCACATAATTTGTTACAGATTGATGCATTTGATCCTATCAGAAAAACAGCTTCCATGCCAGTTTTTACACCTTCCAAGGTTGGAACGTCATTTCCAAGTAGTGGGATGTCATCGACATACAATACTAGGAAAGTGATGATGCACCCACTAGCTTTCTTATACACACATGCTTCATCAGCGTTTTTTATGAACCCAAAATTGATTACCTCTTCATGAAAATGGTGATTCCAACTTCTTGATGCTTGCTTCAATCCATAGATCGATTTCTTTAACTTACATACTTTGTTAGGATGTTTTGGATCGTTAAAACCTTTGGGCTGAACCATATAGACATCTTCCTTAAGATACTTATTTAGAAAAGCGGTTTTGACATCCATTTGCCAAATCTCATAATCATAATGAGCAGCTATGGCAAATAATATCCTAATAGACTTTAGGATTGCAACCGGTGAGAAGGTTTCATCATAATCAACCCTTTGAGTTTGAGTGAAACCTTTTGCTACAAGTCTAGCTTTTAAGTATCCAAGTTTCCATGCATATCGGTTTTCTTCTTGAAAACCCACATACTTCTAACCACTTTGGACTTAAGAGGTGGTACAACCAAGTCCCATACTTGGTTGTCATACATGGATTGTGTAAGGCCCAGTTCCCAGGCACCTCACAGTTGGTCATTCATCGCACATAAACCATATATTTATTTAAAACATTGTAGCGGAAATTAATTAAAACCATTTTATATATTAATGAACGCTTTTGAAAAATAATACAATGTAGTTAACTGTTACAAAATATCATAATTTGCATTACATCGTAAAAACATCATTGTTATACAAATGGATACCATCCCAAAAATGCCAAGTAGCTGTCCCGTGCCACCTCCGCAACAACCTGCCAACTGGAAAATACATAAAAGTTAGTGTTGCTGAGTGAATTCTAGTTTTATAAATACTTCACTTATCATTCAAAACCATTCTTCACTTTCATATGTGCTCATACATCATACGTACAAATAGATAATCTTATTATTATCTTCATCATCGTTCATTAACTTTTTTTCATTCATCATCGTACGTCATCGTTATCATTCGTTATCTTTCTTACATTCCGGGCCAATGCCACGGGCTATACCCCAAGTCATGCATAAAGCGGGTACTGGGCCGAAGTCTATAATTAGACTCCCGTACATTGTGCCCGATGGCCTGACCACAGTACTGGGGTAACTTCATTCGGACCAATGCCATGTGCTATACCCCACCGTCATGCATAAAGCGGGTACTAGGCTGAAGTCTATAATTAGACTCCCATACATTGTGCCCGGTGGCCTGACCACAGTATCAGGGTAAGCGGCAAGATCCCATACATATGGTCAATCACAAGGATTAAACCCCAGTGTGCATCCTTTCGGGGTAGCTAACCCGCACACAGTTGAGCTAACACCCTTCATTGGGTGTGAACCTCCATACATTGCTTGCAAGACTTTTCTTACATTCATTTGTTCATTAATGCATGCATTCATTCTTTCTTTATGCTTCTCATATCCTTAACATTAACTTCTGCTTTACGTTACATAGTACTTCACGTTTATCTTATACTCATAATACATAAGTCACGGAATAATACATAATAAGGAGCATAAGAAAACATATCATATATCATCACAATTCATCCATTCCCATACACATACACATACCTAACAAGTCATCATAGAACATAACCGACCCTCCATGGGACAGCAGGGGTTCGGGGGCGACAACCCCTAATAGCAGGGTTCTAGGGGAGGCAGCCCCTAGTGGGGTCCAAAGGGCAATGCCCCTGGCTGGGGTCATGCTTCCAGGTCAGCGCGAAAAAATTTTATTTTTAAAAATTTGTATAGCACATTTTGTTATAGAAAAATCAATCTTCCTCTAAAAACCTCTTAAAAATATTTCTAAGTTTTTAGGCGCATGGGCACTATGTAGGCGCTTGGGCACTATGCAAGCCCTTGGCCTTCTAGACGCATAGGAACACTTAGGCGCATGGGAAGGTTCTAGGCGCATGGGCACTATTGGAGTGCATGGCCCAACACTTAACCATTCTGGGTAAACTCTAGGCGCACGAGCACTAGGCAGGCGCATGAGCCTAACTTAGGCTCACGGACACTTAGGCAGTTGGGCACTGTTTAGGCGGTTGGAAACAATTAGTAAATTAGACCGTTGGACGCATGGACCACTGTTTAGGCGCATGGGCAACTAACTTTCATTAAATCAACATAAATCAGTCCCAATCCATCTTATATCATGATCTAAACTTATTTGTACCGTTCTAAGCATCATCAAATGTACATATACACATATAAACCACAAATTTACACCCACCCACACACACATTCGCACACACACATACGGGTGCAAACCCATTTTTATAAAAACAAGAACACATGCATTTCCAGCCCTAAAATTTGTTAGAAACATGTTGAAAAGGGGTTCTAGAAACTCACCTTATGCAGCTTTCATGCATGACTTCTTCAAAACCCGAATGCAACGACTTCAAACGCCTTAAAACCCACCAAAACACACAACCGAACATACAAACACATGTAAGCATGTAACCGAGGTTAAATCTAGCCAAGAACAACTTAAAAACACTACTTCTTACCTTAAATTCAGCCATCTTCTTCTTCTTCTCTCTAGAAACTCGAAGTCTGCTCTTTCTCTCTCTAAAACAGAATGAAAGTTGGTGTGTAGGGTGTATGGGCAGCCATACTCCTTTTGAACAAAATATATTTTGTACTTTTGACACATTTAACCCCTCAACTTGGGTTAAATTGCATTTTCCACTTTTATTCTTCTTTTTACAACTTCTTAAAATATCCGGGTGTTACAGATTACATCTCAATATTCATGGCTTCAAGCCACTTGTCATAATCAAAATTGGACATTGCATCATGGTATGTGGTTGGTTCATCGGAATATACGACATCGCATCCATCTATGAAAATTCCATATCTTTCAGGTGGATTACTAATTCTACCAGATCTGTAAACGTTTTGTGCATATTGATCAACCATTTGATCATTCTCAACATCCTCATGTTGAGTGCTAGTGCCAACCAAACGTGAATTGGGTTATGGCTCTTGATCCTCCTTAAGATTCACTGTTCTACTGCTAGCTCATTTCATAAGGAACTTAGCTTCTAAGAACTTAGCCTTCTTGGCAACAAACTCCTTTTGTTCCAATGAATCATAGAAACAATAACCCATAGAATCTCTAGCATATGCAATAAAGATACACTTAGTGGAACGGCTTTCTAACTTGTTTGAGGTGGGAGTCTTAACATAAGCCTCACATCCCTAAACGTTAAATATGATAGAGATGGAACCCTTCCATGCCATATTTCAAAAGGTGTCTTTTCCACTTTCTTGCTTGGGGCCATATTCAAAATATGGGCCGCAGAGAGCAAAGCGAAACCCCAAAATGATAGAGGCAATGAGCTTCTAGCCATCATAGACCGAACCATATCCAATAGAGTTCGATTCCTCCTCTCGGACACACCATTATGTTGTGGTGTTCCAAGTGGAGAGAGTTGTGAGACAATCCCACAACTTCTAAGATGATCTCTAAAAGCATCACTTAGGTATTCACCTCCTCTATTGGTGCGGAGAATTTTTATTGACTTGTTGAGTTGATTTTCTACTTCATTCTGGAAGGTTTTGAACATCTCGAAAGCTTCATCTTTGTGTCTTAACAAGTACACATACCCATATCGACTATAGTTGTCGGTAAAGGTAATGAAATATCTTTCATTATACCTAGTCATTGGTTTAAAAGGACCACATACATCCGAATATATGATACCTAATAAACCTTTTTCCCTTTCGATTTTGCCACTGAAAGGTGCCTTAGTCATCTTGCCTTGTAAACAAGATTCACATGCATCAAATGAATCATATTCACTTGCTTTTAAAAGACCTTTCTTTTGAACTGTTTGTATGCGCTTCTTGTTTATATGACCAAGACGGCAATGCCAAAGATAGGTGTCACTCAAATGCAATTTGAGCTTTTTGGTGGTGGTTTGGTACAATGAGCTATCATACAATGTGTTTTCATGAACCAATTCATAAATACCATTAATAGGAATAGCTTTAAAATAAAATGTCATTTAAAGAAACATGAATTTCATTTTCAATAAATGTCAAAACATAACCATATTATCTTAATTGGGCAACTGAAATAATGTTCCTAGTCAAACTAGGATCATACAAAACATTGTTCAAAATTGCTTCCAAACCATTTGGAAGCTTCAAGATGTAGTCCCCTCGGTCTTCAACTTGAACTTTTTCTGCATTGAACTTTTTCCCCATTCCCCATGTAGAGGCCAACATCCCCTTGCTTGAAGTCGTTACTTCTTTTGAACCCCTGCAACAAAGTACAAATATGAGTTCCACATCGAGTATCCAATACCCATGTGTTAGAGGATATTAAATTTAGATCAATATGAATCATGAAAATTGTACTTGAGGTTTGCCCGACATCCCTCTTAGCTTGTAACTCTTTGAGATGGACAGGACAATTCCTTGCCCAATGTCCTATCTCTCCACACTTAAAGCATGTCATTCGAAGAAACCTTTTGCTTCTTCGCCACTGGTTTTGGTGGTGGCACTTTTACCACTCCCTTTCCCTTTCCCCAAACGTACCCTTTACCCTTGGCTACGCTTTCCTTCGGTGCGGGGTGAGGCCTCTTCTTGCTCCCACTTCATTAAAGGTGAGACGGGTAAAGCCTTTTTACCCATGGCCACCTCGGTTGTTTTGGGCATAGAGTGAAGGTCACTTGTGTTCTTGTCCCACCCGTTCATGTTATAATTCATAACAAAGTTATCAAAGCTTTTTGACAAAGAGTTAAGGATCAAATCCGTAGCCAACTCTTTTGAGATGGAACAATTCAGCCTTTCGAGGTGGTCTATGTTGCTCTTCATGTTAAGTACATAAGATGAGACCGATTAGGTGTCATCCATACGACATGCATGGAGTGCTCGAACCATTTCGAAGCGCTCTACCCTTGCATGTTGTTGGAACGTTTTCTTCAACTGGGTAATCATGTCGTATGCTCCATGATGTTCGTACTCCTTTTGGAGATCCAGAGTCATACTTGCCAACATGAGGCAAGACATTTGGACCGAGTCCTCAGTGTATTTCACCCAATTATTATAGGCCTCCTCATCTTCCTCATTGGGTTGATCGGGAATTGGATCGTCTAATATGTATAACCGTTTCTCTTGCTTGAGAACATTCTCAAGTTTCGAAACTAATCAATAAAATTGTTATGGTTTAGACACTCCTTTTGGAGAATGGTTCTTAGTGATAGGATATGAGCGGATGGGATATCATTGTTTTCATTGTTGCTGGTGGCCATCTACAAAATTTAACAAAGTCAAACTTTAGTATTTTCGACATTGTCGTATTTTAGTTATTAATTCTCTTTTATGTGTCATACACAAATTAAAATTCTAGAATCCAACATTACATTTAAATAGTGGTTAGGTGACCTTTATCCTATTATTTAAATTAACAAGGTAGTCAACGTTGACAATTGCAACCCTTTGCAACTTCTAGAGGTATGGGATCGACTCAAACATCATAGGTGTAGTCGGCACGTATATCTCATCAACACCTTTTATAAACCATATTGTAGGTGATCCATTTAATATGGTTTGCAACTCAAGTCACCCTACTTACACACACATGTGAGTTTACCAATACAAGTGGTTAGGTGAACTTTATCCCACAAATATGGTATTTCCACCTTAAATCACAAGTTCCCTCAAAATTTAGTTGACCTTTATCCCATTAAGAGTTTGCAAGTTACTCAAATGTTGTGTAAAAGGACGACGTTAAACTTGTTTTCAAAAGGAATTTTTTTTAGTTTTCATAATTCTAGTTTAGAAAAGTCTATGTACCTTGTATTTGTATGCTTTCAAACACATGGTACCCTGTGGTTCCCTTTGTAATAAAACCCTTTTTATTTAAATCATTAATCCTTTTAATAACCTTTATTAACCACTTAATGATAGAGAACCATATTATTTCAGCGTGTTATGTTTATTAATTAGTTTGTTATGCATATCCATATGAAACAAACATCATAAAATAAACAACCAAACAAGCACAACCATATTATTACAAGTGCATAACCATACCCACTAAGTTGACTACACTTGTTTGTCATCACAAGTGTTGTCATTTGGTCTTTCCTAAGGGTTAATAATAACACATAAAATGTGTTCATGAACTACCACTTGAAAACGCATCCAAATGCTTCAAGTGTTCATGTCTTTGTGTCCATCCTTTGTATCTTCCTTTGAGCTTCAACTTGTGCATCTTCTTTTACAAAATAATATCCTAATACAATTTTTTTCTAAAAAAAGAAATGCACCTGATCTATTTATTACATAACCATAAGAATTAATAAATTACAACCCAAAGATACAAACAAAAAATATTATTACAACCCTTTTATTAAATAAAACCAAACATGACAAAACATTCTACCAAATCCAAAACACATTTGGTCAAGGCTATGTTATGCACCAAAACATGTATCCGAATACAAGATTCAAGAACAAAATGAACTCCCTTTTTAACCCTTAAAATTTCAGCCAACATAAACCAAACTTTTTAGGGTTTTCGTCCAAACAAAATAATCAACCATTAGGCATTAATCTTTCAAGATTTATTCTAAAGCATGTAAAATAAAACTTGAAAGACAAGGGATTCATATATCCAAAACAAATCAGCATCTAATGAGTTGAGAAAGTCCAACAAAACTAATTTTCCTTGAACTTTTGAAGCAAGTTTTCCACATAACCGGCTCTAGATGCCATTGTTGGGTTTGTTGCATGTTTATCAAAGATTGTTAAACCATTTAAACAAAAAACAAAGCGGATATATAAAGGTATAAAACATGTTTAGATGCTGAAAATAAACCATTTTATGTTCAAAAAGACAAACCCAAGAAATAGGATCAAGTATGTGAAACAAGTGCTATCAAAACAAAATCAACCATAGGGTGTTATTAGATTACTACCTTTCTAAGAACAATAATATATGTGATGGATAATGTATGAAAAGATTATGCTCTTGAATGGAAGCCTTCAAAGAAGAGGACCTCAAGCTAGCATACCCACAAGCCTTTGCCAAACACCCAACTAGTTAGGAAGTATGAACACCAAAATCTTCTTCTTCTTTTTTGGCCGAGACTTGCAAGGAGAAAACAAGAGATAAGATTTGCACTTTGTATGTATGAGAGAGAGTGTAGCTTGAGTTGTGTGTGAAATGGGTTAATATCTTGTATTAAAACAAGACAAGGAATCCCAAGAACAAGACAAGGGGCGGCAAATGTGTTCCCACCCATCTTTCAAATTTTTTCATCACACATTTTATATAATTAAGTTTACAAAATTAAACCCCTTTTAATTTTATAACTTAACTACACTTTTAATTTGTTGTTATTTAACCCACTTAAATAATAATATAAATAATTTCTCATGGACAAAATATCCACATAACTTGTTCTATATCAAATGCAATAATTTAAAAAACCCATTTTCTAAATTGGTGTCATTATTTATTTGCGTGATCATATCAACAAATAAATATTTATTGGTGTTTGTTTAGCTTGTTATTGGTTATGACCCATCTTGGATCATAACATACTAACCACATCAATCTTGTATGTGTCTTGGGCATATAAGATCCAACAAGATCCTCATGTGTTTGTCTCTGTACATATTCCCCCTTTTTGGTAGCATCATCTTGAGAAGTGGATGAGCTAGAGGAAGAATTTTAAGAGACCTGAATTGGAACATGCCTAACAGGCTTCTCAACCTGTGTCTCAGCTAGTCTTGCCTTAAGATTGTCGATCTCAAGTCGTTGAGTGGCAGACATATTTTCCAAAGTCCTAACCATGTATTCAAGATTTGAGACTTTAAAAAGCAGACACTGAATGGTTAGTTTCAGACTTCGCTCATCTTCTTTAGAAGAATGATGGGGAGATGAGATAACATACCCAGTATATTCAGACTCACTACCAGATATGGTGTCTTGGCGCCCTGGTTTCATTAATGAACTGATATCTCTTTATGAGATGTCAATTGGAAAGGTTGTCGTAGACTCAGTCTCAGCAATGTTACCACTGTCCTCAGAGATCAATTAGACACTCTCAGTAGTGGTAGCTAAGTCTACATGAGTCCCCTCCACACTTATGGGACTTACCTCAGTTTGGCTTAATTAATGTGGGTAGAAGTTAGAGGTTCCTTAGGGCTCATTTGATCTTGAGAGTGGTGTGGTATGTGACACCCAAAAATTTTACGTTACAAAACCCCGTTAGTCTCGTTAAGTCTTGCATACACATGTCTTGAGCATACACAGGTTGTCGTTTAATGTTGGTGACCTAATGATAATTAATAATGTTAAATTAAAGATAATTTAAGTAATCATGTTATTATTGCGTTACGTTTATGTGCTTGTGTGTTTTACATGTAAATTGAGAACTAATCGCGTAACGTGGAAACGTGTGCATAAATTCGTATATTTTGTGTTTTATAAAGATCCAATGTACAAATGTTGCCATGAGTTTATATGTTTGGTGTGCTAGTTAAAAACCATTTAAAAAGTGATTAAAGGGGGTGCCTTTTTATAAAATACAAATTATAAGGGGTGAAAGGGTAATGATGCATAAATGAAGGATTTAAAAGCAAACACTCCTCTAGAACACCTCCATCGACCACCTCTTTCTACTCCACCCTTCTCCCTCACGAAATCAGCCAAGAACAAGCTTCTAAGCCCCGGTTTTGTTCGATTACAAGGCATACAACACGTTGGAATCATCAATTACAAGCAACTACACGTTTAGAGGTTAGATTTTACATGTTTTTTGAGTTCTTGTTGGTGGCCGAACCCTAATTCGAAAACTGGGTTAAAGATGTCGAAATTGTTGTTGTTTGATGATGTTAGTAGGTTAGTTTGGTAATATACATGTTGTTTAATGTCGATTATGAAAGAATTAAAGGTTAATTTTAATGTTTTGTGGTGTTTTCATGTTGGCCGAACCCTAGATGCAAATTGATGTTCTTGGTGTTGAGTTTTGGTCAATTGATGGTTAATCCATGTTAGTATTATTGTATTGATGCTGGAATATGTTTTCTGCGTATGTATGTATGTGTATGTGATCTGCATATGTATGTATGTATATGTTTTCTGCGTATGTATGTATGTATATGTGACCTGCATATGTATGTATGTATATGTTCTACGTATGTATGTATCTATAAGTATGAAACATGCGTATGTATATGCTTTCATGTGAAATGTGTATACGTCCTGATTTCTGGCAGAATGCATACCGTGTTTTCATCATGACATAACCGAATGAAGACGAATACAAAAACTGGTTTTTTGAGTCTAACATGTTCCTAATGGAGTCTAGTTTTCAAAACATCCAACCTTGTCCAATTTGGACTTGTAAAACTTGAGTTATGATCATTTTAGTGAAGTGTGGTCAGAAACAGACTTTCTGACAGATTCTGAGTATCATTTTGTATGTGCCACAAACAGGTCATAACAGGTCCAAATGATGTATTTCTTATGTCCAAATTGTGTGTTACTGAGTCTAGTTTCCAGAAAGGGTAACCACACTCCAATTGGATATGGTTAAGTTGGTTTTTCACTTGTTTTGGCTAGAAGGGTCAATTCTGTCCTCTTGGACAGAATGTATGTCTTGACTTGTTTGATGTGCCATTTTCATTTCATAAAACCTGAGACCAAACCCTATGGTCAAACATTTTTTCTAGGAATCCTATGAACTCAAGAAAAAGAATTAACCCAATAGCTATTTTCAAATGGCAGTTATGCACAATTTGGCAAGCTAACTCCCGCAGCCCTCCGGTTGAGAGTAGCTGTAACATTTTGAGTTTTTCTAGTAACTCCAGGACCTTAAAACCTAAAAAACTTTTCACATACTTAATTGACTCATAGGAGAGCCTACTGGAGTTTGGCCTTTGCCTAAATCCTTGGTTGGTTATGTGTTTGACCGTATCTTCCGAACACCTAGAATCTGCCAGAAAACGCAAATTCTGGAAAACGAATACCTACAACCTGTAACATATTTACTTGGCTTTTGCGTGTAATGTTAGTACTACTAGAACTTATTTTGATGATATAAGTTGTGAATTGGACATGTTCTTGATGTTAGGATCATGCTAGAGTATTTATTAAGGATGCTTATTGTGATGAAATATGTTAATTGGTTTGTATGGGACTTGATGATCATGTATGAAGTTGAATGATGATTACTAATTAGGACATCATGTTTGGGACTGGAAATTAAATGTTATGATATATGTTAACCATTCTTGAGGAATGATTATGTTACTTAAAGGAATTACAACTCATAATGTCACTAACGGGTCAAACGGGTCAAACGGGTCAACCAGGTCCAACATGTCTATTTTTCTGAAACCTTAAGTCTTTGGTTGTGTGTGCTTAGGGTTTCACATGTTCTATGTTTGCACGTACTTATGTACTTACATGATCTAGGTAACCACTGAAGGTTGTCAGTTCACTTATTCTTCAAGTAAACTTTAAATAGTTGTTACGCATATCAGGTGAGTTTACAGCCCCACTTTTACTTTATACTCTTTTTGGGGGAGAGAAACATGCTGTTTTCATAAACGTTACATTATATTGGGTTTTTGTAATACTGCATATACCTGATACTATGGTGTTATACTTTTCCCTTCGGACCGTTAATATGCAAATAGCGAGGTGATTGTTAGTAGATCTACTGGGATTGACATACCCCACCTGGGCTAGTCGCGCTAGCTGGTCAAACGGGTGAACAGTTAGCCTGTTTTACAGTGTTGTGGTGGGGCAACCACAGCCGGGCCTACATTATTACTATTGATTACATGTCAGCTCGGTCGCGACTTCATACACATAGTGATTGCTATGGGCTAGCTACCCATTATTTGCTTTGATTACTAAATCCGGGAATTTCATTACTGATACTTACTGTTTTCTGATAAACCTGTGAACTCACCAGTCTTGTACTGACTTTTTCATGTTTTCTCTCAGCACATTGAAATGGCACGTTTAGGAGCACAGCATCCACTGCATGTCATACCTCTTTCATCCCAACTGTTTTCAAGATTTAATTTCATGCACTTTACATAAATAGGATTGGACGCGTGTTTGCGTGTCCCAAAACTTTTGTTAAATGTTTTCCTGTTTTTGCTTCCACAATACTTAAATACAAGTTGGTTTATCTAATTATTACTAAGAAACTATTATGTTTTGTAATTATCGAGTCGTTGGTGTAACTGATGCTTATCTGAGATTCTGGTTATGTCACACGCCTAACGGTAAAACCCCGTTTATGGAAATTGAGGGTGTGACAGATTGGTATCAGAGCATTAGTTGTAGCGAACTAAAATGAACTTTGAATCTCATTTGCATTGCATTTTAGACTATAGCTGGATTTGCATTAGTTACACACACATAGATTACTAAACTGTGCTTACTTAAATTTGGTTGCCAGAGAACTTTTGCTTTAACATATCCCTGTGAGTTTATGACTACAGGGATGGTGACTCCGAGTTGCTGCGGGTCACGGAAGGGTTACTTACGAATTTCCTGAACTTTTGGTTACCTGAAAACTTTTGGTTTAACATATCCCTGTGAGCTTACGACTACAAGGATGGTGGCTCCGAGTTGCTGTGAGTCACGGGAGGGATTACTTATGAATTTCTTGAACCTTACTGATCCTTTAGTATACTTTGATTGATCGACCCCGATATAATACTTACATATTTGGTACTTCTATCGTTGATGACCACTGTACTTGACAAGATATGTTAAGCCTGATAGGAGGAACCAGGGGTAATCATGCAAAGCAAATTACCATTACGGGTGCACACGTAATTATAATTTGTCGTGCATGCTAAGTCCGGTGAATTTGGTCGGGTGGTAACATTGTAGTCAGTATAAGTCATCATTTCTACATCTTGAGCAAGAAATTCTCGGTCTTCATAGAACACAACTACTGATGTGAAAACTATCTATCAGTTCTACTCGTATGAATGCTCACTCTTACCTTGACTTCAGATGAAATTCAAACCATGACATTTGTACTAATCCCTCGGATTCGAACTAATATTCTAGCTTGTCTGTTACTTTAAATTCTTGGACTTCTCTTCCTTCTCATTCCAAGACAAAGGGATTATTTTCATGTGACTGATAGCTTTAGATTTTGATATCTAGTTGGTTATTTACTTATTTATGTATATCGTAATTTAAAGAATGTCTAGAAGGGGACGTGGACGCGGGAGAGGTAACATCTCCATGACGCCTGCAGAATTGGCAGCGCAAATCAATCAGAGTATTAACGCAGTGTTGGCAAGCCAACACCCTCCACAACAGAATCCCATTGGACAACCAGTTTGCACCTACAAGTCCTTTATGGACTGCAAACCTAATCCATTCAGGGGAACTGAGGGAGCAGTGGGACTGCTCTGTTGGTTCGAAAAGCTGGAGTCGGTGTTTGAAATCTGTAACTGCCCTGCCGAGAGTAGGGTGAAATATGCTGCTGGTATCATGGATGGTGCTGCACTGAGCTGGTGGAATACGCAAGTTCAGATGTTGGGTGTTGAAGCTGCAAATGCCATGACTTGGGAAGAATTCATGGGTTTGCTAAAAGAGGAATACTATTCCAGAGATGAAGTGCAGAAACTAGAAACGGAATTCTGGAATTTAAAAATGGTGGGTTCCGAGGTTGAAGCCTACACGACTCGTTCCCACGAATTGGCTACCTTATGTCCCACTATGCTCAACCCGGCTTACAAACGAGTTGAAATGTACATCGATGGGCTAGTACCGGAAATACAGAGCATGGTCACCACTGCTAGACTAGATACCATTCAGGAAGCTGTCCAACTGGCCCACAAGTGATTGACCAGGCTGTGACTCAGGTTAAACTGCCCCCGCGTGGTGCTGCATCTGGTTCCAATGATAACAAGAGGAAATGGGAACCATTTACCAGCGGGAAGCAATCTTTATCCTCTACTCATCAACCCGAACACAAGAAGTTCAACCCGTCCCAATCTTCTTATGACATGGGGAACTCGGGTGGCTATCATGGAAATCTTCCGAAGTGCAAGAAATGTAAGTTTCATCATACTGGGCAATGCACAAGGAACACTTGTGAGAGGTGTCAAAAGTTTGGGCACTTTGCTAAAAATTGCAGGGCAAACCTCTCGGGAAAAACACCTTAGCAGCAGCAAAACTATAACCGTACTGGGTGTTATGAATGCGGTCAACCCGGTCACTTTAAAAGGGAATGTCCAAAGCTAAAAAGGAATGAAAATAGCGGTGCTACTAATAAGTCTAACGACAACAACAATGGTGGTAGAGGCAGAGCTTTCATCATGGGCTTAGGTGAGGCTCGAAACGACCCTACTGTAGCATCTGGTAGATTCTCTATTAATGGATGTTACGCCTCTATTTTATTTGACTCCGGTGCTGATAAAAGTTATGTATCCATAAAATTTAGCAAAGTACTAGGAATGGTACCCACTAACCTGACTTCTAAGTACACCACAGAAATAGCCGATGGTAGGACGATAACAACAACCCAAGTGTTTGGAAACTATAAGCTTGGCTTATCTGGACACACTTTCTGCATAGACCTTGTTCCTGTCACACTCGAAAGCTTCGATGTAGTGGTCGGGATGGATTGGTTATCCAAGAACAGTGCTGAGATCATTTGCAAGGAGAAGCTGATCAAGTTACCCATTTCGGACGATGAAATTCTTACAGTGGAAGGTGATAAGGTGGGTGCAGTGGTCGGCATCATATCATATTTGAAGGCTCAGAAATGTCTCAGGAAAGGACACCTTGCCTTGTTGGCACTTGTTACTGAAACAAAGACGGATGAAAGGCGAGTCGAAGATATTCCAGTTGTAAGAGACTTTTCCGAGGTATTTCCCGAAGACCTGCCTGGCCTTCCTCCACACAGACATGTGGAATTCCAGATTGAATTAGCACCCAGAGCGACTCCGATTGCTCGGGCGCCGTATCGTCTGGAACCGAACGAACTACAAGAGCTGTCTAATCAATTGCAAGAATTGTTAGACAAGGGATTCATACGCCCTATCTCTTCACCCTGGGAAGCTCCAGTGCTTTTCGATAAAAAGAAAGATGGAACCTTCAGGATGTGTATTGACTACCGCGAATTAAACAAGGTGACGATCAAGAACATGTATCCACTTCCACGTATCGATGACTTGTTCGACCAATTGCAAGGATCTAGCTACTATTCTAAGATTGACTTAAGATCGGGTTATCATTAGTTAAGGGTTCGAGAAGAGGATATTTCGAAGACGGCGTTCCGGACTCGCTATGGACATAATGAGTTTGCTGTAATGCCGTTCGGACTGACCAATGCCCTAGCAGTTTTCATGGATCTCATGAATCGCGTCTGCAAGCCTTATTTGGATAAGTTTGTCATTGTATTTATCGATGATATACTGATCTACTCCCTTAATAAGGAAGATCATGTGGAACATTTGAGAACCATACTGGAATTATTGAGGAACGAACAACTTTATGCCAAATTCTCAAAATGTGACTTCTGGATACGCGAAGTGCATTTCCTTGGGCATGTGGTGAATGATAAGGGTATACATGTGGATCCATCAAAGATTGAAGCCATCAAGGATTGGCCAGCATCGAAGACGCGTACCGAGGTGCGACAATTCCTTGGTTTGGCAGGCTACTACAGACGATTTATTGAAGGGTTTTCAAAAGTGGCACAACCTTTGACTGCCCTGACCCATAAGGGAACTGTTTACAAGTGTGGTAGCAAAGAAGAAACAACATTCGAAACGCTTAAAGACAGACTCTGCACTGCACCAATCCTAGCCTTACTAGAAGGGACTGATGACTTTGTTGTTTACTGTGATGCTTCCATCCAGGGTTTGGGATGTGTACTAATGCAACGTGACAAAGTCATAGCTTATGCGTCTAGACAACTCAGGGTGCATGAGAAAAAACTACACAACACATGATTTGGAATTGGGAGCTGTAGTGTTTGCCCTGAAGATCTGGAGACACTACCTATATGGAACCAAGTGTACGATTTATACGGATCATAAGAGCGTCCAGCACATATTCGACCAGAAGGGATTCAATATGCGACAACGATGGTGGTTGGAATTACTCAATGACTACGATTGTGCAATCAAATATCACCCAGGTAAAGCTAATGTGGTAGCCGACGCCCTTAGTCGGAAAGAAACATTAAGACCTCGTCGGGTGCGCACGTTACAGATGACCATACATTCTAATCTACCGGTGCAAATCAAGGCTGCTCAAAGTGAGGCCTTAAAGACTGAGAACCTAAGAGCAGAATCCATGCGAGGCATGTAGAAACAGTTGGAGATCAAAACCGATGGAATCCGTTACTTCATGGAACGGATCTGGGTACCACTGTATGGGAATCTGAGAGAACTGGTAATGGATGAAGCTTATAAGATGCGTTACTCAATTCATCCAGGTTCAGATAAGATGTATCAATACCTAAAGGATTTTTACTGGTGGCCGAACATAAAAGCAGGGATCACCGTATATGTAAGCAGATGCTTAACTTGCTCCAAAGTTAAGGTGGAATATCAGAAACCATTGGCTTACTCCAGCAACCAGAAATCCCAGTGTGGAAATGGGAGCAAATTTCTATGGACTTTATTACGAAGTTACCCAGAACTCCCAGCAGATGCGACACCATTTGGGTTATAATAGATCTCTTAACAAAATCCGCATATTTTCTGGCAATCCGAGAGACGGACCGAATGGAGAAACTGACACGCATTTACTTAAGATAAATAGTCTCTCGGCATGGCGTGCCAGTATCTATTATATCTGATCGTGACGCTTGGTACACTTCTCATTTCTGGCAGTCATTACAACGATCATTGGGAACACGACTAGATATGAGCACTGCGTATCACCCGCAAACCAATGGCCAGAGTGAGGGTACGATCCAGACACTAGAAGACATGTTGCGTGCCTGTGTGATCGATTTCGGTAGCAGTTGGGAAACTCATCTACCATTGGTTGAGTTCTCCTACAATAACAATTATCACACCTCAATTAAAGCCACACCATTTGAGGCACTTTATGGACGTAAGTGCCGGTCACCTGTATGTTGGGCAGAGGTTGGAGAAAGCCAACTTATTGGTCCAGAACTGGTGCACGAAACAACTGAAAAGATTGTACAAATACGTAATCGGATGGCCGCGGCACGTGATCGACAGAAAAGTTATGCTGACAAGCGTCGTAAACCATTGGAATTCCAGATGGGTGACAAGGTACTTTTAAAATTCTCACCGTGGAAAGGAGTAATACGTTTTGGCAAGCGTGGGAAGCTAAGCCCTAGATACGTGGGGCCATTTGAGATTGTCAAACGGATTGGCCCCGTAGCCTATCAGTTGAATTTACCTGAAGAACTCAGGGGGATACATATGTGTTTCACATATCCAATCTGAGGAAATGTCTATGATGAATCATTGATCGTACCGTTGTGGAACTAAAGATAGATGATCAATTACATTTCATCGAAGAACCAGTGGAGATCATGGATCGAGAAGTCAAAACCCTAAAACGTAGCAAGATCCCTATTGTGCGTGTTAGGTGGAACTCAAAGCGTGGTCTAGAGTTTACCTGGGAACCGAAGATCAAATGAAAAAGAAGTATCCGCAACTGTTCAACGATCAAATTGTCAATTCCTAAGATACAGTTGTAAGATATCTTTTCTTCAATTTCGGGATGAAATTCCCTTCAATATGGGGATAATGTCACAACTATCACGAAACCTTAAGAACCTTACGTTCCTTTATTTTGGATTTATTTCCTAATCTCTTGGAAACCTTAGCATGTCTACATGGTGGATAACTAAATAGTTTGCTCACAATGCTTCGTTTACTCACTATGTACGTTGACCCAGTGTTCCAGTTTTCAGGACGAAAATTCTTTCAACATTGGGATAATGTGACACCCGAAAATTTTACGTTACAAAACCCCGTTAGTCTCGTTAAGTCTTGCATACACGTGTCTTGAGCACACACAGGTTGTCGTTTGACGTTGGTTATTAATGATAATTAATAATGTTAAATTAAAGATAATTAATAATGTTAACTAATCATGTGATTATTGCGTTACGTTTATGTGCTTGTGTGTTTTACATGTAAATTGAGAACTAATTGCGTAACGTGGAAACGTGTGCGTAAATTCGTATATTTTGTGTTTTATAAAGATCCAATGTATAAATGTTGCCATGAGTTTATATGTTTGGTGTGCTAGTTAAAAACCATTAAAAAGTGATTAAAGGGGGTGCCTTTTTATAAAATACAAATTATAAGGGGTGAAAGGGTAATGATACATAAATGAAGGATTTAAAAGCAAACACTCCTCTAGAACACCTCCATCGACCGCCTCTTTCTTCTCCACCCTTCCCCCTCAAAAAATCAGCCAAGAACAAGCTTCTAACCTCGGTTTGTTTGATTACAAGGCATACAACACGTTGGAATCATCAATTGCAAGCAACTACAGGTTTAGAGGTTAGATTTTACATGTTTTGGTGAGTTCTTGTTGGTGGTCGAACCCTAATTCGAAAATTGGTTAAAGATGTCGAAATTGTTGTTGTTTGATGATGTTAGTAGGTTAGTTTGGTAATATACATTTTGTTTAATGTCGATTATGCAAGAATTAAAGGTTAATTTTAATGTTTTGTGGTGTTTTTCATGTTGGCCGAACCCTAGATGCAAATTGATGTTCTTGGTGTTAAGTTTTGGTCAATTGATGGTTAATCCATGTTAGTATTATTGTATTGATGCTGGAATATGTTTTCTGCGTATGTATGTATGTGTATGTGATCTGCATACGTATGTATGTATATGTTTTCTGCGTATGTATGTATGTATATGTCACCTGCATATGTATGTATGTATATGTTCTGCGTATGTATGTATCTGTAAGTATGAAGCATGCGTATGTATATGCTTTCATGTGAAATGTGTATACGTCCTGATTTCTAGCAGATTGCATACCCTGTTTTCATCATGACATAACCGAATGAAGACGAATCCAAAAACTGGTTTTTGAGTCTAACATGTTCCTCATGGAGTCTAGTTTTCAAAACATCCAACCTTGTCCAATTTGGACTTGTAAAACTTGAGTTATGATCCTTTTAGTGAAGTGTGGTCAGAAACAGACTTTCTGACAGATTCTAAGTATCATTTTGTATGTGCCACAAACAGGTCATAAAAGGTCCAAATGATGTATTTCTTGTGTCCTAATTGTGTGTTACTGAGCCTAGTTTCCAGAAAGGGTAACCACACTCCAATTGGAGATGGTTAAGTTGGTGTTTCACTTGTTTTGTCTAGAAGGGTTAATTCTGTCCTCTTGGACAGAATGTATGTGTTGACTTGTTTGATGTGCCATTTTCATTTCATAAAACCTGAGACCAAACCATATGGTAAAACATTTTTCATAGGAATCCTCTGAACTCCAGAAAAATAATTAACCCAATAGCTATTTTCAAATGGGAGTTATGCACAATTTGGCAAGCTAACTCTAGCAGCCCTCCGGTTGAGAGCAGCTGTAACATTTTGAGTTTTTCTAGTAACTCCAGGCCCTTAAAACCTAAAACAACTTTTCACATACTTAATTGACTCATAGGAGATCCTACTGGAGTTTGTCCTTGGCCTAAATCATGGGTTGGTTATGTGTTTGACCGTATCTTCCGAACACCTAGAATCTCTCAGAAAACGCAGATTCTGGAAAACGAATACCTACAACCTGTAACATATTTACTTGGCTTTTGCGTATAATGTTAGTACTACTAGAACTTATTTTGATGATATAAGTTGTGAATTGGACATGTTCTTGATGTTAGGATCATGCTAGAGTATTTATTAAGGATGCTTATTGTGATTAAATATGTTAATTGGTTTGTATGGGACCTAATGATCATGTATGATGTTGAATGATGATTACTAATTAGGACATCATGTTTAGACTGGAAATTAATTTTATGATGTATGTTAACCATGATTGAGGAATGATTATGTTACTTAAAGGAATTACAACTCATAATGTCACCAACGGGTCAAACGGGTCAACCGGGTCCAACATGTCTATTTTTCTGAAACCTTAAGTCTTTGGTTGTGTGTGCTTAGGGTTTCACAATGCTCTCTGTTTGCACGTACTTATGTACTTACATGATCTAGGTAACCACTGAAGGTTGTCAGTTCACTTATTCTCCAAGTAAACTTTAAATAGTTGTTACGCATACCAGGTGAGTTTACAGCCCCACTTTTACTTTATACTCTTTTTGGGGGAGAGAAACATGTTGTTTTCATAAACGTTACATTACATTGGGTTTTTGTAATACTGCATATACCTGATACTATGGTGTTATACTTTTCCCTTCGGACCGTTAATATGCAAATAGCGAGGTGATTGTTAGTAGATCTACTAGGATTGACATACCCCACCCGGGCTAGTCGCGCTAGCTGGTCAAACGGGTGAACAGTTAGCCAGTTTTACAGTGTTGTGGTGGGGCAACCACAGCCGGGCCTAATTATTACTATTGATTACATGTCAGCTCGGTCGCGAATTCATACACATAGTGATTGCTATAGGCTAGCTACCCATTATATGCTTTGATTACTAAATTCGGGAATTTCATTACTGATACTTACTGTTTTCTGATAAACCTATGAACTCACCAGTCTTGTACTGACTTTTGCATGTTTTCTCTCAGGACATTGAAATGGCACGTTTAGGAGCACAGCATCCACTACATGTCATAGCACTTTCATCAAAACTGTTTTCAAGATTTAATTTCATGTACTTTACATAAATAGGATTGGACGCGTGTTTGCGTGTTCCAAAACCGTTGTTAAATGTTTCGCTGTTAAATACAAGTTGGTTTATTTCATTATTACTAAGAAACTATTATGTTTGTAATTATCGAGTCGTTTGGTAACTGATGCTTATCTGAGATCCTGGTTATGTCACACGCCTAACGGTAAAACCCCATTTATGGAAATTGAGGGTGTGACAAGGTAGATCAACATCGCAGCCTTGAGGAAACATGAATTCCTCATCAGATTAGGTTAAAAGGTTAGTGAATGATATATATAAGTTACACCTAATGACCCGGGACCTTAGGGGTTGTTTGGTAGCATCTTAACAACCTCTTAGTGGTTCAAATGTCTGAATGGTTCAGCACTTAATGGTTTTGATTGTTTGTTTCATAAGCAAATATCTGAATGGTTTAAACATTTGCCTCTGAATGGTTAAGCATTATATTAATACAGAATGGTTAAGAGGTCTAATTCTGAATGGTTTGGACCTCTTATCTGAATCGGTCAGCCATTTGCCTTTAAGTAGTTAAGCGATATACTAGCTCTTAATGGTTCAGACCTCTTAATGGTTTAGCACTTAATGGTTCAGACATCTTATTAGTTCAGCACCTAATCATTGAGAAGTTGGCAAATAGCCCCTTAGTCAACATCTAATGGCATTGTGCCAGTAATATGGATGTCCTTTTGTGGCTGCTCAGGGGAGTGTTGGGATTCATCCTGAGGCTTGAGGTTTGGGTAATGGACTCATCAGGTTGAGACTTAGGAGACTCAACACTGATATTGAGATCAATAGTGGAGGATGGTTGGACCTCCGGCTGAGTGGGAGCCCTGTGTTCCACTCTAGCCTTTTTGGTTTGAACTAGAAGGACTAGTTCAATTAGAGTAGATTGAACAAAGTTTCATTTGGGGCGTCTTTCATAAGTGATTTTATAGGGTGGAGAGAAGTTATTGGTTGTGAAGTGGTGGTGTCTGGTGTGGGTTTATCACCTACTAGGCCTCTAGGGACGTCACCAGGAGCCATAGGCTCAAGCATACATGGAGGTAGTTGAGTGAACCTTCCAGTGAAGTTGGTGGATACCTTCTTCAGCATTTTGAAGATACCCGGCCTCATGTGAGGAACTACTAGAATACTTGCATCTTCTAGTTTGTCTTGATCCAACTCACATTTGATTATGTGCTGAATAAATTGGGGATACATGTAAAATGATTCCTGATGATATTTCCTACCAAATTATTTAGCACAAATCAAGAGTAGTTAAACCTTAGGCTTTTTACCAACCTATGAACGAGGCAGCCCAGATCATAGGGAATTTGATACCAGCCCCGGATGTGTTTGACAAGATGTGTAGAATGATGTGGAGCAAGTACTTCCAGTTGTAAGAGAAGTTGAATTTGTAAACTGTAGACTTGCTCATATCTCTTCCATACCCATTTGGGTGTAGGCGCCTTCTAAATCAGGTTTAGGAATTCAGTGGGGGCTCCTGCATCATGGAGTTCCAGATGTTCTCTTATGGTGGCTTCACTCATAATAATTTCATGTCCACAGACTCTAGACCGAATAACCCTTTCATTGTTGAGTATGTCATTTTGACCATTGGCCCAGAAGTCAGGCATATGGTTCGAATAAATGGTGGGGTTAGCTGTTAGAGCGGGAAAATATGTAGATTAGGTCAGGAATTGGATGACTGGTGCAAAATCAAGATCCTTAGAAGAGTCAAGGATGATGACTTAGTTGTGTTAAGGGTTTAGATCCATTGTTCTAGGGTACTATTTGAAGGAAGGAATTTGAAATTTGAGGGAGATTATGGAAATGGGTATCTAGAGATTTTACTGTGGTAGAGAAAGTAGAAAAGAAAGTCAAAACCTTTTTATATATAGGGTGAAAGATCAAACCGATAAGGTGAAGTGACACTATGTGGCTTGATTTGACAGGGGCGGTAAGGATAAGTCATTAAAAATATTCCGACAATTTTCCATAAAATCTTACTTTTTCTAGAGTGGGGCCTAAAGATTTCCGTTACACAGTAAAGTTTTCTTCCAAGAGAAGAATAGAGTTTCTCTTTCCTGATTGTCTTCTGAAACCACTTTATCTTTCGAAGCAAAGTATGTCTTGAAGACAAATTTGCTTCCGAGGGTAAAGTGTTCTTCCGAGAGAAGAAGTTAGTAAACTTTGGAAGGAAACTTGATCTATGTTCAAGTGATCTTCCGCGGCCAAAAACTCTTCGAAAGAGAATAGTTGTACAGAGGAATTTGCCTTTGGAAAAAAAGCAAAGTTTACTTCCGAGAGTAAACCTTTTGTAACAGGGCTTAGATTGTAGATAGACAACTTAGACATAACATATTTTCAAAAGAATTTCAAAAGAGATTTACTAATAAATGTTGATCATCCTAATAGCCGTAATTAAATACTTAAATCTTTGTTCATCAAAGGCTTTGGTGAACAAATCAGCATATTATTCATTTTAATCAACTTTGACTAGTTTGATCAAGTTTTTCTCATTTATATCTTGAATGAAATTATACTTGATGTCAATATGCTTTATCTTAGAGTGATTTACTGGATTTTTTGTGATGGAAATAGGACTCTTGTTGTCTATATAGATAGGATTCTCCATGAAGTTGAAACCATAGTCTAACATCTGATTCTGAATCCATAGCAGTTGAGCATAGCAGCTAGTAGCAGCAATGTATTCAGGTTCAGCAGTTGGTGTAGAGACACATGATTGCTTCTTACATTGCCAAGAGATGATCCTTCCATGAAGAAATTTACATCAACCTGATTTGGATTTCTTGTTGATGTTACAGCCACCATAATCACTATCAGTGTATCCATAAAGATTGAAATCCTTGTTCTTAGGATACCAAAGGCCCAGTTTGGGAGCTCCTTTAAGATATCTAATAATTCTTTTGACAGCAATTAGGTGAGACACCTTAGGAGCAGCCTGATATTTTGCACAGATGCAAGTTACAAACATGATATCAAGTCTGTTTGCAGTAAGATACATTAGAGATCCAATAATTGCCCTATACTAATATTGATCAGTGTCCTCCCCCTCGGAATCAGGACAAACATTGGGACTTCTTTGTTGTATAGGTGTCTTGGCTGGCTTACAATCTTTCATCTCAAATCTTTCTAAGACATCCTTGACATACTTAGATTGATTGATGAGGAACCCTTCTTCAATCTGTTTCACCTGAATTTCCAGGAAAAAATCCATTATGCCCATGGAACTCATTTCAAATTTCTTCCTCATGATGATTTCAAAGCAGCATATCCTTCCCAGACTTCCTTATGAATAATGTCTTGTCTATGGTACCTCTAGTGTAGACATTCTTTAGAAGAAATTGAGACAATTTCGAATACCATAGCCCAGGTGCTTGGTGTAGGCCATAAAGAGCTTTATCCAATTTGTACAGATAGTTGGGGTGTTGTGAATCTTCAAATCCAGGTGGCTAACACACATAGACTTCTCTGTCAATATCCCCATACAAAAATGCACATTTCGCATCAAGTTGATGGACTATAAAGTTCTTGGATTCTACAAAAGCAAGGAAGATTCTCACAACTTCAAGTATTATAACGGGTGCAAAAACATCAGTGTAATCTATCCCTTATTCTTACGTGTATCCTTGAACTATAAGTCTGGCCTTGTTCTTGATGATCAAACCTCTATCATCCCTTTTATTCCTGAACACCCACTTGGTGCAAATAGAGACCTGACCATGTGGTAGTGGAGATAGGTTCCACACCTTTTGTCTCTTTAATTGAAGCAAATCCTTTTACATTTCTTCAACCTAACTATTGTCCTTGAGAGCTTCATCCACCTTCTTGGGTTCCATCTTGGAGAGAAAGCATGAGTACAAACAAGCATCCTATTATGAGTTTGTCTTCTAGTTTTCACACCTTCTGAGACATCCTCAATGATGTTTTCGGCTGGATGAGTGTTGTGAATCCTGTGTCTTGGAATCACATCTAATTGCATTGATAAATACAAGTTTGAAAGATTCTACTCAGGATTATGAACATTAATTCCAGCTAATATTTCACACTCATTCAATGAGGACTGATTGAATGAGTGAGTGACAACATAAATGTTGTTTTGCTGTGAAGCAGTATGAACAGTTTCTTTTCCTCTACATTACTATCTTCACCAGCTTGGTGTTGAGTGTTTGAGTTGCCAGCCGATGAATTTTGAGGCTCTACTGAGTGATAACATGTTGAAGCTCAACCATTTCTGCGATATTCAAGCTTTCAAGACTTGCAATATTGGGAGCTTGTACCTCATGCCTTCTTGGAGAAATTGAAATAGGTCTGGGTAAGTCAAACACTTGATCATCAGAGAAGTCATTTTGACATACTTAGATTGATGAAAAACCCTTCTTCCATCTATTTCACCTGAATTCCTAGGAAAAAATCCATTTTGCCCATGGAACTCATTTCAAATTTCTTCCTCATGATGCTTTCAATGTATTTGGACATTTGGTCATTAGATGGCCAAATATAATATCATTAACATAGACTTGTACAAGTAGCATATCTTTCCCAGACTTCCTTATGAATAATGTCTTGTCTATGGTGCCTCTAGTGTAGACATTGTTTAGAAGAAATTAAGACAATGTCTGATACCACAACCTAGGTGCTTGTTAGG
The DNA here is from genome assembly GCA_024085815.1 of Flaveria linearis. Taxonomy (NCBI): domain Eukaryota; kingdom Viridiplantae; phylum Streptophyta; class Magnoliopsida; order Asterales; family Asteraceae; genus Flaveria; species Flaveria linearis. The sequence goes on from CM044012.1 coordinate 14,513,042, forward strand.
ACCGTGTACATACGGAGTACTAACAGATTCTGCACGAAACCAAATAAAATAGCACGGAATTCTATTTGATTGGTGATCCAATTAGTGAGAATGAATAACCCGATCAATCTTATGATGAAACAAAAGTTAAGAATGCATTGAAATTGGTCAGGAACAATCTATGAACTTGGATTTGCGACTTAGGACGCGCTGAAGGGCTAGGGTATGAAGTATTATGACGTAATTCAAAGTGTTACATTTTTCCATGAATTATGTGGTATTTATAGGTTATCAGTGTTCATTTGTAGGACTGAACCATTAGCATGGTTCAGTCGTGTGACTGAAGCATGCGATTGACTCATACGCACGACTAAAGGTTCAGTCTTGCGATTGAACTAATCTTATGTCTCAATCATATGACTGATCCAGTCACCTGGTTCAGTCGTTCGACTGGTCCATAAGCATGGTTCTTTCATGCGTATGGGCCATAAGTATGGTCCATTAGCATGAATATCCACATGACTAAGTTAAATATCTTTCTAAGTTCTTATTGACTTAGAACTATGTAAAACAACATCAAACCTATATAGTTAGTTCATATATGTGAATTACAATCAATATAAATATAACATGACATTATCAATCACATATAACCATCACAATGCATTTTATATATAAACAATCACTTCATTACATTGGATTACACATGTGTAAGACATGAAAGAGTTTTACATTTCAGAACATAAACTAGGTACATGAATATGTATCAACAAACTCCTCCTTGGACCTAGTTTAGCTATTGCTAACAGTCTTTATGTGCTCCTGAAACTTCTTGTACTTCTCTTCTCTTGTGACTCCCGCGTGAATCTCAGACATGAAGTAGAGTCGTATGACATGTTGGAATTGAAGAGCTTGTACAATGTCTTGTGAGTCATAGAATAGTGGCCACTTGTAGAGTGTGTAGACATCTTTAGCCGATAAGTTGTTTAGCCATATCGGGTCAAATACCCTGATAGTCTCGATCTTGCTCTCTTTGTACAAAACTATGACTGCTTCTCCTATCCGCCAGTCATATCACCACCATTTGAAGTGTGGAGTGAAGTCTTGAGGCATTTCCCGTAATGGGATCTTTGACATTGTACGCAGAGGGCTCCACTTCAGCACTACTTTAGGCTTTCCAGTGTGAGGATCAACTTCGGTCTTATTTATGAACCGTTTGGGCCGTTGAGGCCTGAAGTTGACCCACTTAGTATGGAATTCCCTCTTTAATGCCATCTCAAACCACCCCGGCATCTTTCTGGGGTTGGCGTATAAAAGGTCTAAACACGCAAGCCTGTTTAGCTCAAAACCGAGAAGAGTCTTTAGATCATGAGGGAATCTGACGTACTCTATCCCCTTCTCCCTCTTTACGTTGTAGACATCCAAGTCCTCAAAATACGCCCAACTAATAATCTTACCAGACACCTTCTGATGCTTCTTAACTGTGTAGAGTTTGGTGTAGGCGTTAGACTTTGGCGGTTGTCATTGGGCTCTCATTTCTAGTAGACACACATCCCACTCAGCCTTCTTGATATCAACATCAGTGTCCGTGGCTTAGGATTTCCCTTCTTCTTTCTCTTTCTCTTTCTCAATTGCATCAAGAGCTCTAAACGTATCACTGCCAAATGTCTCACCCAGATCGGGGATAACATTTCCTGTTGGTCAATGTGCTATGGATACTCTTATGCAGTGATATCCTCGATATCAATCTTATTGACGCCCTGTAGCTTTTCATCACTTATGACATCAACCTCGGAAGCATCCTTGACTAGCTCATCCGTATTGAGTCTAAACATATCGGCTATTTGCTCTTCTATGATATCATGAATGATCTCTCCCTCTTCGGGGTTGTAGCTCACAAATTGTTGCACTATCCCTTGCAAATAATGAATCGTGTTAGCTAAGTCCTGATTTGCTGACGGGGTGCGACGTTGTAGTGGTTTGCTTGTTCAACTTCATTTGTTTGATTAAACATTTAAAAACACAATCTTACACACATCAGTAATTAGGATAATTAAACATTAATTACATTAGTGTAATAAATAATTCAAGTATAAAAGTTTTCCAAATACATAGAAATCAAATCATTACTTTTGCCTTGGGAGCTTGACTCTTCAGCTTGGGGGCCTGAGGTGGAGGGCCGCGGATCTTGATTCCTTATGGTGCGCCTCTCCCGAGCCGATGGATTTGAGGCTGATGCAGATGCACCAGCTTCATGCTCTGGCTTATCATCATCTCCCCTATCCTTGTCCTTTCCACTGCCTTCAGCCTCATCCACTTCATCATCATCATCATCTGATTCATCATCGGGTGTATCATCATCATCATCATCATCTCCGTTATCACCGTCACCCTTGATCTTCAGGGGCTCACCCTTCATCCCTTTGAGTCTGAGAAGAGGCTTCTTGTTATTCTTCTCGACCTCTTCTATCCTCTTGATCGAGGCCATCAGCAGCTCATTCTATGTTATCAGAGCACTATGAGCTCTGGCCAAGGCTCTCTCGTAGGTGGCATCTCTCTCAGTCAGATGGGCGATCTGTTGACTATGAGCTGCATCCCTCTCTATTAACAGGGCTATTTGCTTGCCCTGTGCAGTGTTGACTGCCATCAACTAGTTCATCTGGTTCGCTCGGATGTCATCAGTAGCGAGAAGTTTAAGAACCAGATGGTTGAGGCTAGCCAGCTGCTCCTCTATCCCAATAGTGGGCAGAGGAGATCCTTGTGGAGGGATCAATGATGTGGAAGGGCCGGTTTGGGGCATGGTAGATGTGGTGGTGGATGATTTGTATATGGGAGTAAGGATGAATGTGAATGGTGAAGGAATGGATGTGGGTATGGTACGTGTGATGGTAGGAATAGTGGTGGCTGAGGTGGTTGTAGTAGTGGTGGCTGTAATGGTAGCAGTAGTTGTTGGAGTGGTGGTGGTAGTGGTAGGAGTGGTGGTAGTGGTGGTAGGAGTAGTGGTAGTGGTGGTTGTGGTAGCGGTGGTGGCTGTGGTGGTGGAGGAAGTAATCAGCAGAATCCTCTGTCTCTTGCCCTTCTTTCCGTAGGCCTGGGCCATTCTTTTCAGCCTCGAACCCCTTGCAAGCTGGGCTCCCCCTGGGCTAGTTGGCTGGGGAGGTGTATAAATAGGATACGAAGTCTCAGCACCTGCAGCCCTAGCCTGGTGTCCTCCAACCGCCTCTTTTCCCCTCTCGGTAGCCACTACACGGCTACTAACTGTCCTCGTTAGAGGCTCCACATTCGAATCCTCCTCTTCTTCATCAACCAAGAAGTCCCAGTGGATGGCTGCCTGCTCCGATCCACCGGGAGCAGAAGAACTACTGTGTGGGGTGGTGGAGATATGGTAGATGTGTCAGTGGCCTGTGAATGACTGGGGCCTGTTGTTGGGTTTGTTGGACCATAAACATAGTAGTTTAACCAATTAAGCATGAAAAATGCAACGGAATAAGACCTTAATCTTATGATTTATAATCTGAAAATTAAGGTTCATAACTTTGTCTCAACAAACCCAAGAACATAGGATCGTTTATATGTGTAAGAACTATCTATCAAGAAGAATAAAACAACCATAAACATGCAAAACATACAACATTTGTAGTGCTATGAAAATCGTGAGTTTTGATGAAGATAAAGCTGCTATTGAATGGCCAAAACACCAAGGAGAGGTGTCCTCAAGCTTGTATAAGCAAGCCTCAAGCAAACACCTTGTTGCTAGGATTTCTCCACCAAAAATGAACCAAGGAGGGTTGAAAATCCGATTTTGAGCTATGAACTCTTCAAGAAAACTAGAGAGAAAAGTTTGGTTCTTGCATGTATGAGAGAGAGACAAAAGATGGAGTGTGAAGCTAGTGAATGTGGTGTGTAGTTCCCAAGCAACAAAAGGCCAAAAGACCCCATCATGGGGCGGCCGAATCCCATGTTAAAATGGGTTTCCTCCATTTTTAAAACACCCATTAAATCATTCACTAGTTATATTATGAGTTATATAATTAACCATTTAATTATTTAACTTACACATACTATTATTATTTGATGTTATTTAACCAATCTTAAATAACATTACAAATAATGTCCTTGAACAAAATATCCTTATAAGTTGTTTTATCTCACATACAATTTATTTAGAAAACCTATTTTCTAAATTGGTGTAAATATTTAATTGCATGATCATATCTACAATTAAATATTAATTGGTCTTTGCTAAGCTTGTTATTGGGTATGACCTGACTTGTATCATAACATACTAACCACATCAATATTCTGTGTCTTGGGCATAAAGAATCCAACAATCTCCCACTTGCACAAGATTCATAGAATATTGATGCAAGCAGTAAAAACCGCCTAACAATGGTTTACTACCCTTAATACGCGTGACTAAAAGCCATTCAATATCAACCCCTTCAAGTTTCCAAATTGAAATGATTTAGGTGAATCAATCATTTATCCTTTTGTTACAGATGTCATGTTAAATCCAAGGACACAGTATGACCATTCCTTGTTGATTTAACTTAATCAGGCCTTAGACATCTTGCTCTCAATGAATAAGAGGAACAAATTCCATCTTGACTACATACGTTTCTCACAATCACCTCGTGTCACACCTGAACATAGCCTTATGTACTGTCCATTATTTCAGAGTAATGAAGAAGTAGCACAAGGTATGACACATTGGTCAATATCAAAACCCAATATGTATCTTCGGTTGGAGGATACCAAATGATATACGCCTTTACTCAAATTTACTTATGATCAATCTAAAAGATTCCATGTAGTAAAATTTGAGACGCGGGTCAGTCCAATATTCGTATCCCACGAATATCTATGAACATTGACAGCAACCAATTGCTCTATATTCATGCCTTATGAATATCCACCAATCCATGTTCATAATAGTCTTATGTTCATATTTGCTCCCACAAACATGATCGACTGCGGACATTTAGAATAATTAACATATTCATGGATGTATACATGCTAAAATGAACACAACTCAAAATATCACAAATATATATATATATATATATATATATATATATATATATATATATATATATGAAAGAGTTAAATATTGCATTGTTCTAAGCTTTTAAATACTAAACAGGTCAATTCCAATCACTAGAATATCGATGTCCTAAGGCACAAGTATGACCTTCCTGCTTTGCCCTCTCAAGGAGCTTCGTGAGTGGATCCGCAATGTTTTGATCTGTGTGAACTTTACAAATACATATTTTTCCCTTTTCAACTTCATCCCTTATGTTGTTGAATCTCCGCTCAATGTGTCTAGTCTTTTGATGTGCACGGAGTTCCTTGATTTGTGCAATCGCACCCTCTTTATCACAAAAGATTTCTAGGGGGTCTTGAATTATAGAGACCACCCCTAGATCGGTGATAAATTTCATTATCCATACAGCTTCCTGAGCTGCTAATGAGGCGGCTATGTATTTGGTTTCTGTAGTGGACAATGCTACCACGTCTTGTTTTGAACTCTTCCAGGACACTGCTCCTCCATTCATAATGAAGACATACCCCAACTATGATCGAGAATCATCTCGATCAGTTTGGAAACTCTCATCCGTGTAACCCTTTACAACGACCTCCTCTTCATCAGATCCGTATATTAGGAACATATCCTTAGTCCTCCTAAGGTATTTAATTATACTTTTGACAGCCATCCAATGGCTATTACCTGGATTCTGTTGATATCTGCTTGTCATGCTTAACTCGCATGACACGTCCGATCTAGTGCATATCATCGCATACATGATGGATCCTATAGCAGACGCATATGGGATGTCCTTCATTCGATCTTGCTCATCCTTTGAGCTTGGACATTGAGATGTACTCAATATTGTCCATCTTTGAATAGGTACCATACCTTTCTTAGAGTTTCCATCTTGAACCTTTTCAAGATTTTATCAATATATGCACTTTGGTTTAGACCTATCAACCGCCTCGATCTATCCCTATAGATCTTTATTCCTAAAATATAGGCGGCCCCACCGAGATCTTTTATGGAAAAACAACTTCCAAGCCAGGTTTTAACACCTTCCATGGTTGGAATATCATTTCCAAATAGTAGTATGTCATCAACATATAATAATAAGAATGTAATTATGCTCCCACTAGCCTTTTTATACACACAAGCCTCGTCAGCGTTCTTGATGAAACCAAATTTCTTGATTTCCTCATCAAAATGTTGATTCCAACTTCTCGATGCTTGTTTCAATCCATAGATTGATCTTTTTAACTTGCATACTTTATTTGGATGTTTTGGATCGATAAAACCATCAGGCGGAACCATATGGACAGTCTCTTCGAAATGTCCATTAAGAAAAGCGGTTTTGACATCCATTTGCCAAATCTGATAGTCATAATGACCAGCTATGGAAAACAATATCCTAATTGACTTTAGCATTGCCACAGGCGAGAAGGTTTCATCATAATCAACCTCTTGAGTTTGAGTGAAAACTTTTGCTACAAGTCTTGCCTTGAAAGTATCCAAGTTTCCATGCATGTCCGTTTTCTTCTTGAAAACCCACTTGCATCCAACCGGTTTAGAGTTAGGTGGAGGGTCAACCAATTCCCACACCTGGTTGTCATGCATGGATTGCATCTCTATGTTCATGGCTTCCAACCATTTTTCACAGTCTGGGTTGGACATTGTATCATGGTATGTAGTTGGCTTATCAGAGTGAACCACATAACATCCATTCATGAAAAATCCATATCTTTCAGGTGGAATGCTACTCTACCAAATCTACGAACGTTTTGAGTGTATTGATCAACCTCTTGATCATCATCAACAACCTCTTATTGATTTCTAGTGTCAACCAAACATGTATCGGCTTGTGAATCTTGATCCACATCAAATTCCACTGTTCTATACGTCATTCCTTCCATAAGGAAATTGGCTTCCAAGAACTCTGCCTTTCGAGCAATAAATACCTTTTGCTCTGTTGGATCAAAGAAGTAGTATCCAAACAAATATACACTTAGTAGATTGACTTTCCAACTTGTTTTGGGTGTTTTGCTTAACATAAGCTTCACAACCCCATACCTTTAAATATGATAGCGATAGAACTCTTCCATGCCATATTTCAAAAGGTGTCGAATCCACTTTCTTGGTCGGGGCCATATTCAAAATACGAGCCACGGAGAGTAACGCGAAACCCCAAAATGATAGAGGTAGTGAGCTTACAGCCATCATAGATCGAACCATATCCAATAGGGTTCGGTTTTTCCTTTGGACACACCATTATGTTATGGTGTTCCAGGTGGAGCAAGTTGTGAGACGATCCCATAACTTCTTAGATGATCCTGAAAAGCCTCACTTAGGTACTCACCTCCTCTATCTGAATGAAGAACTTTGATAGTTTTGTTGAGTTGATTTTCTACTTCATTCTTGAAGTTTTTGAACATTTCAAAAGCTTAATGTTTATGTGCCATCAAGTACACATAACCATAGCAACTATAATCGTCGGTAAAGGTAATGAAGTATCTTTCACCATTTCTAGTCATTGTCTTAAAAGGACCACATACATCCGAATGTATGATTCCTAATAAGTCTTTTGCCCTCTCGTTAGTACCACTAAAGGGCGACTTGGTCATCTTACCTTGTAAACAAGATTCACACTTATCAAATGAACCATTTTCATTTGTTTTCAAAAGACCATTCTTTTGGAGTGCTTGAATCCGATTCTTGTTTATATAACCAAGACGACAATGCCAAAGATAAGAATCACTTAAATCTATTTTAAGTTTCTTGGTGCTTGTTTGGTATAGTGAGTTATTATAGGATGAATCATCAAGAACAAATTCATAGATACCATTAAAAGGCATAGCCTTAAAATAAAATACATCAGCCATAGAAACATAAATGCCATTGTTTACAAACATTAAATCATAACCATATTGTTTTAAAATGGAAACAGAAATTATGTTCCTAGTCAAACCAGGAGCATACAAAATGTTCTTAAGAACAACTTCCAAACCATTTGAAAGTTTCAAAATATAGTCTCCCTGGGCTTCGACATCAACTTTTGCTCTATTGCTCATGTAAAGACTTGTGTCTCCCTTCTTGAAGTGCTTATTTCTTTTAAACCCCTACAACAAATTGCAAATGTGAGTTCCACATCCGGTATCCAATACCCATGTATTTAAAGAAATAACATTTAAAACAATGTGAATCATGAAAGTTGTACCTGAGGTTTGCCCAGCATCCCTCTTGTTCCTCAACTGTTTGAGATAGGTTGGACAATTTCTTTTCCAATGTCCCGTCTCACCACACTCAAAGCATGGATCGTTCTCCATTACCTTAGGCTTCTTAAGCTTAGGCTTTGGAGGTTCCGCTCTAACCTTCCCTTTCCCCTTCCATTTAACGTACCCCTTTCCTTTGGCAACATTTGCCTTGGGATCGGGTAATGGCCTTTTCTTATAGCCTCCCTCATTGATCGAGAGAAGAGTTACAACCTTTCTACCCATCGCCTCAGCTGTTTTGAGCATTGCGTGAAGCTCACCAATGCTCTTGTCCCATCCGTTCATATTGTAATTCATTATGAACGTCTCAAACTTTTTAGTTAGACCATTAAGGATCAAATCCGTGGCCAACTCCTTAGAGACGGGACAGTTAAGCCTCTCGAGGTGATCAATGTGGCTTTTAATCTTGAGTACATAAGATGATACCGGTTGGGTTTCTTCCATATGACATGCGTGAAGCGCTCGAACCGTTTCGAAGCGCTCTACCCTTGCTTGTTGAAGGAACATTTCCTTCAACTAGGTAATCATGTCATATGCCCCATGATGCTCCAAATCCTTTTGGAGTTCAGGAATCATAGTTCCCAACATGAGGCAAGAAACCTGCATGGAATCCTTAGTGCACTGAAGCCAGTCGTTATAGGCCTCAACATCCTCGGCGTCTGGTTGGTCAGGAATAGGATCGTCTAGGACATTGGCCTTTTTCTCTTGCTTGAGAACGATTTTCAAGTTTCGAAACCAGTCCATGAAATTATTGTGGTTAAGACGATCCCTCTCTAAGATAGTTCTTAGCGATAGGGTATGGACGGTCGGGGTGGTAGCATTATTGTTTGCGGCCATTTCTACAAAATTTACAAAGTTCATATTAGTATTTCCCAAAAATTACATTTTAATCATTAATACCCTTTAATGTCTTATAGACAATTAATAATTAAAACCTAGAATCCTACGTTACATTTAAATGATGGTTAGGTGACCTTTATCCCATTATTTAAATTAACAAGGTAGTCAACATTTGACTATTTGTAACCTTTTGCAATTTCTAGCCTTATGGGATCGGTTAAACATCTTATGTTTAGTTGGCATGTATAGCCCCATCAACACCATTGTACGCCATGCTTAGGTGACCCTATGCATATGGTTTCCAATTCAAGTCGTCCTACTTACACGCACATGTGAGTTTATACATACAAGTGGTTAGGTGACCTTTATCCCACAAGTATGTTAAGCCCACCTCAAAAACACAAGTTCCCTAAAAGTGGTTAGGTGACCTTTATCCCACAAATAGTTCTCTAGTGATTCGAGTGTCGTGTAAAAGGATGGTGTTAAACTTGTTTCCAAAGGGATTTTTATTTTTATTAATTCAAGTTTTGAAAACTCTATGTACCTTATATTTGCATGCTTTCAAATACAAGGTACCCTGTGGTTTATTTTTAATAAAACCTCTTTTATTAAAATCATTAATCCTTTTAATAACCTTTTATTAACTATTTAGTGATAAAGAACCATCAATTTTTAGCTTGTTAAGTTTGTTAATGAGTTTGTTATGTATATCCAAATATCAACCCACAACCATACAACAAACAACTAAACAAGCATAATCATACAAACATAAGTGCATAACCATAGCCACTAAGTTGACTACACTTGTTTTCCATCACAAGTGTTGTCATAAGGTCTTTCCTAAGGGTTAAACAATGACACATCATATGTGTCCATGAACTCCCACTTGAATCCACATATCCAAAACTTCAAGTGTCCATGCCTTTTGTGTCCATCTTTGGGTCTTCATCTTGTGCATCTTCCTTTTACAAAATTATATCCTAATACTATTTTCTAATAAAATAAATGCACCTAATCTATTTATTACATAACCAAATGAATAAATAATAACAAGCCAAATTAGAAATACAAATATTACAACCCATTTATGAATCAAAACCAACATGACAAATCATAATCAACCAAAACCAAACACATAAGGCCAAGGCTATGTTATGCATCAAAATCTGAAATATATTCAACATCCAAGAACAACAGTGAATCCCTTATTTCAACCCTAAAATTTCAGCCAACATGAACTCAAATTTTAAGGTTTGTCCAAACAACATAATCAACCATTTGATGTAAATCTTTCAAGGTTTACACTTAAGCATGCTAGATTAAACCTTGAAACATAAGGGATTCATTATATCATCACAAAACAACCCCTATTGGTGTAGGATCTTATATGCCCAAGACACGTAGAATATTGATGCGGTTAGTACGTTATGATCCAAGTCGGGTGATACCCAATAACAAGCTTAGCAAACACAAATTAATATTTAATTGATGATATGATCATGCAATTAAATATTTACACCAATTTAGAAAATGGGTTTTCCAAATAAGTTGCATATGAGATGGAACAAATTATTAGGATATTTTGTTCAATAATATTATTTGAAGAGTTATTTAAATTAGTTAGATAACATCAAAAATAATGAAAACAAGTGTATAAGTTATACAACTAAAAGGTTAGTTGTACAACATATTAAAAGACTAGTTTAAATTATGTTGGTATCAAAGTTTAAGGTGGGAAACCTTTTAATCAAGGATTTCGGCTGCCCCCCCCTTTATGGCCATTGGTTCCCTTTTGTTTCTCGGATACAACATAACTTTAAGTCTTACACTCATCCATCTCCTATCACAATACATGCAATAGACCAAAAAAACTCCTCTCTCTCTCTCAATCCTTTCGGCCAGGCCGTAGCTTTGGAGGGGGTTTTTGGAGTGTTTTGGTGTAGTTTTCTTTCTAACAAGAAGGTGTTTTGCAAAGGGCTTAGGGTATACAAGCTTGAGGGGTCCTTACCTTGGAGCTTGGCCGATTTTGAGAATCAAACATCCACATTTCTATCGATTTTAAGCTGCTGGAAAGGTAGTTCTTTCACAGCTCATTGTGGCTGTGATTTTATGTAGTTTTACATATGATCATAGCTTGCTTATTCACATATTATGATCCTTTGATTTTGGGTTTGTTTTAAACATATATATGTCACCATAAGAACATGAAATTTAAGTTTTATAATCATATTTCTAAATATATTTCCACTGTGTTTTTCTGAAAGTTTAAGAGGTTAAACTTGGTTTTATGGACAAACAAACCCTTCAATGGCATCAAGAGCCGGTTATGTGGATGCTTGCTTGTTCTTGTCCTTTAAAAATTGGTTTTAAAGGATGTTTATTCACTCATTAGAGGCTGTTTTGGTTTATTTAATAACCCTCATGTCTTTCAAAGTTATATCTTCATGCTTATGATTAAACTTTGAAAGATAGGAATGTCAATTGGTTGATATGTTAAGTTGTTGTTTGTTCGTACAAACAAACCCTAATTTTCAGTTTATGTTGGCTGAAAATTTGGGGTTTGATGGGGTTTATTTTGTTTATTGTATGATGTTTATATATGTTCATTTGATAGTGCATAACCTAGCCTTTGGCCTTATGTTATTTGGATGATTAGAATGGTTGTTTTATTCATTCAATTGGGTTGTAATGTTTATGTTTATTATTTGGGTTGTAATTATTTATTCATTTGGTTATGTAATAAATAGATTAGGTGCATTTCTTTTATTAGAAAAATGTATTAGGATATAATTTTTGTAAAAGGAAGATGCACAAGATCAAGACCCAAAGATGGACATCAAAGACATGGACCTTGAAGTATTTGGATATGGATTCAAGTGGGAGTCCATGGACACATATAATGTGTCATTACAAACCCTTAGGAAAGACCTTATGACAACACTTGTGATGGCAAACAAGTGTTGTCAACTTAGTGGCTATGGTTATGCACTCATGTTTATATGTTTATGCTTGTTTGAATGTTTGTTGTTTGATTGTTTGGTTGATATTTGGTCATACATTTCAAACTCATTAACAAAATTAACAAGATGAAAATGTGATGGTTCTTAATCATTAAAAGTTAATAAAAGGTATTAAAATGATTTAATTATTTTAAAGATTAAAAATAGGTTTTAATCAAAGGATCATAGGGTATCTTGTATTTGAAAGTATGCAAATACAAGTACATAGAGTTTTCTAAACTAGAATTATGAAACCTCTAAATATTCTAAAACAAGATCAACACCGTCCTTTTACACAACACTTAAGTCACTTGGGAACTCTTAGTGGGATAAAGGTCACCTAACCATTTTGAGGGAACTTATGAGTTAAGGTGAGAATGCCATATTAGTGGGATAAAAGTCACCTAACAACTCATTTTGGCAAACTCACACGTATGTGTAAGTATGATGTCTTGATTTGCAAACCATGTTAAATGGATCACCTACAATATGGTTTCCAAATGGTGTTGATGGGATTAACATGCCGACTTTACATATGATGTTTAAAGTCGATCACATACCTCTAGAAGTTGCAAATGGTTGTAACCGTCAATCGTTGACCACCTTATTAATTTAAATCGTGGGATAAATGTCACCTAACCACAATTTAAATGTAATATTGGGTTCTAGATTTTAATATGAAAATGACCTTAAAAGGTATTAATTATTAAAAATAGCTATATCGAAAATACTAAAATCGATCTTTGTTAAATTTTGTAGATGGCCACCAATAATGATAATCATGATAACTCATCTACGTCCACCCAATCTTTACGAGCGATACTCCAAAAGGAACGTCTAAATCATAACAATTTCATTGATTGGTATCGAAACTTAAGAATCGTTCTCAAGCTAGAGAGACGATCATATGTTTTAGACGATCCTATTCCCGATCAACCTATTGAGGATGATGAGGAGGCCTATAACGATTGGCTAAAGTACACTAAGGAATCCGTCCAAGTGTCTTGTCTCATGCTAGCGAGCATGACTCCGGATCTCCAAAAGGAGTATGAACATCACGGAGCTTATGACATGATAACCCAGCTGAAGGAAACATTCCAACAGCAAGCAAGGGTTGAGCACTTCGAAACGATTCGAGCACTCCATGCATGTCGTATGGATGACAACCAATCGGTTTCATCATATGTACTTAAGATGAAAAGCCACATTGACCGCCTCGAAAGGCTTAATTGTCCTGTCTCGAAGGAATTGGCCACGGATTTGATCCTTAATGGCCTTACCAAGAAGTTCAAGACATTCGTGTTGAACTACAACAAGAATGCTTGGGACAAAAGCATTGGTGAGCTTCACTTAATGCTCAAAACGGCCAAGGAGGCCATGGGTAAAAGGGTTTTACCCGTTCTCACCATCAATGAAGGTGGGAACAATAAAAGGCCTCATCCCGCACCCAAGGCAAAAGTTGCCAAGGGTAAGGGACCCGTTTGGGGAAAGGGGAAGGGGGTGGCGAGGGTGCCACCCACACCACAAAAGAAGAAGCAAAAGGTTGCTACTAATGACCCATGCTTCAAGTGTGGGGAGATTGGACATTGGGTGAGGAATTGTCCTCTCCATCTCCAAGAGTTGAAAGCAAAGAGGGATGCCGGGCAGACCTCAGGTACAATATACATGATTCATATTGATCTAAATGTTACATCTTCTAACACATGGGTATTGGATACCGGATGTGGAACTCATATTTGCAATTTGTTATAGGGGTTCACAAGAAGTAGGGACTTCAATGAAGGGGATGTTAGCCTCTTCATGGGCAATGGAACTAAAGTCATAGTTGAAGCTCGTGGGGACTACATCCTAAAACTTCCAAGTGGCTTGGATGTTATTTTGAAGAATGTTTTGTATGCTCCTAGTTTGACTAGGAACATTATTTCTGTATCCCAATTAAGACATTATGATTATGTATTATCTTTTGTCGAAAATGATATTCAAGTTTCTTTAAATGATATGTTCTATTTTAAAGCTATTCCCATTAATGGTATTTTTGAATTGGTTCATGAAAATACTTTAAATAGTTCATTGTACCAAACTAACACCAAGAAACTCAAGTTGGATTTGAGTGATACCTATCTTTGGCATTGTTGTCTTGGTCATATAAACAAGAAACGTATACAAACACTTCAAAAGAATGGTCTTTTAAAAACAAATGAATGTGATTCATTTGATGTATGTGAATCTTGTTTACAAGGAAAAATGACTAAGACACCCATTAGTGGAACTAATGAAAGGGCAAAAGATTTATTAGGAATCATACATTCGGATGTATGTGGTCCTTTTAAGCCAATGGCTAGGAATGGTGAAAGATACTTCATTACCTTTACCGACGATTACAGTCGCAATGGGTATGTGTACTTATTAAGGCACAAAGATGAAGCTTTTGAAACATTCAAAATCTTCAAGAATGAAGTAGAAAATCAACTCAACATGTCGATTAAAGTTCTCCATACCGATAGAGGAGGTGAATACCTAAGTGATGCTTTTGAAGATCATCTCAGGAGTTGTGGGATTGTCTCACAACGCACTCCACCTGGAACACCATAACATAATGGTGTGTCCAAGAGGAGGAATCGAACCCTATTGGATATGGTGCGATCTATGATGGCTAGAAGCACATTGCCTCTATCATTTTGGGGTTTCGCTTTGCTCTCCGCGGCCTGTATTCTAAATATGGCCCCAACCAAAAAGGTGGAAAGGACACCTTTTGAGATATGGCATGGTAGAGTTCCATCCCTATCATAGTTAAGGGTCTGGGGGTGTGAGGCTTATGTTAAGACTCCCACCCCAAACAAATTGGAAGTCCAATCCATCAAGTGTATCTTTGTTGGATATCCTAGAGATTCTATGGGATATTATTTCTATGATCCACTGGAACAAAAGGTGTTTGTTGCAAGAAAGGGTGCATTCTTAAAAGCAAAGTTCCTTATGGAAGGAACTAGCAGTAGAACTATGGATCTTGAGGAGGATCAAGCACCACAACCCGATACACGTTTGGTTGAAACTAGCACTCAACATGAGGATGTTGAGGATGGTCAAGCGGTTTATCAATACACACAAACGTTCGCAGAAGTGGTAGAATTAGTAATCCACCTGAAAGATACGGATTTTTCATGGATGGATGCTATGTGGTGGATTCAGATGAACCAACCACATACCATAATGCAGTCTCCAATTCGGATTGTGACAAATGGCTTGAAGCCATGAACGTTGAGATGCAATCCATGTATGACAATCAAGTTTGGGAACTTGTTGTGCCACCTCTTAATTCCAAGATAGTTGGAAGTAAGTGCATTTTCAAGAAGAAAACTGATATGCATGGAAACTTGGATACTTATAAGGCTAGACTTATAGCAAAGGGTTTCACTCAAACTCAAGGGGTTGATTATAATGAAACCTTCTCACCTGTTGCGATGCTAAAGTCTATAAGGATATTGTTTGCCATAGCTGCTCATTATGATTATGAGATTTAGCAAATGGATGTCAAAACTGCTTTCCTAAATGGATATCTTGTGGAAGATGTCTATATGGTTTATCCTGATGGTTTTGTCGATCCAAAACACCCTAATAAAGTATGCAAGTTAAAGAAATCAATCTATGGATTGAAAGAAGCATCGAGAAGTTGGAATCACCGTTTTGATGAAGAAATAATTAAATTTGGATTCATCAAGAACGCTGATGAAGCATGTGTATATAAGAAGGCTAGTGGGAGCATCATCACTTTCCTAGTATTATATGTTGATGACATACTACTATTTGGAAATGACATTCCAACTTTGGAAGGTGTAAAACCCTGGCTTGGAAGTTGTTTTTCTATCAAGGATCTTGGTGAAGCCACCTATATTCTGGGAATAAAGATCTATAGGGATAGATCAAGGCAGTTGATTGATTTAAATCAAAGCGCATACATTGATAAGATCTTGAAAAGGTTTAAGATGGAGAACTCTGAGAAAGGTACCGTGCCTATTCAAAGAGGAATGATATTGAGTACGACTCAATGTCCTAGCTCAAAAGATGAGCAAGATAACATGAAGGCAATCCCATACGCATCTGCTATTGGATCCATCATGTATGCAATGATATGCACTCGGCCAGACGTTTCATGCGCATTAAGCATGACAAGCCGATACCAGTAAAATCCGGGAAACAGTCATTGGATGGCTGTTAAGAACATACTTAAGTACCTAAGGAGGACGAAAGATATGTCCTAATCTATGGAACTGGTGATGAGGAACTCGTTTTAAAAGGTTACACAGATGCGAGTTTCCAAACCGATCGTGATGATTCACGGTCACAATCGGGATATTATTTCATTCTGAATGGAGGAGCTGTCTCTTGGAAGAGCTCCAAACAGGATGTGGTGGCTATATCAACTACAAAATCAGAACACATCACCGCCTCATTGGCAGCTCAAGAAGCTGCATGGTTGATGAAATTCATTGCCGATCTAGGGGTTGTCCTTTCCATTCAGGACCCCCTAGAAATCTTTTGTGATAACGAGGGTGCGATTGCTCAAATCAAGGAACCTCATGCTCATCAAATGACTAGGCACATTGAGCGGAGATTCAACTACATACGAGATGAAGTTGAAAAGGGAAAGATATGTATTCGCAAAGTTCACACGGATCAAAAATTGCGGATCCTCTCACGAAGCTCCATGATAAGGCAAAGCATGAAAATCATACTTGTGCCATGGGACTTCGATATTCTAGTGATTGGATTTGATCTGTAAATTTTGTATTTGGATATGTGGAACTCTTTATTATTTGAATAAAATTATTTGGTTATAATGTTTCATATAATGTTCCAATTTAGCGTGTTTAATCCATGAGTAAATTGTTTACTCTAAATGTCCATAGTCGTTCAGATTTGTGGGAACAAGTGTAAGGGTAAGACTATTATGAACTTCGATTGGTTGATATTCATAAGGATAAATATAGAGCAATGGGTTGCTACCAAGGTTCATAGATATTTGTGGGATACAAATATTGGACTAACCCGCATCTCAAATTTTACTACATAGAATCTTCTAGATTGATCATAAGTAAGTTTGAGTAAAAGGCGAATATCATTTGGTATCCTCATACCTAAGATACATATTAGGTTTTGATATTCACCAGCTGTTATACCTTGAACTAGTTCTTCACTGTCCTGAAATATTGGACAGTACATAAGTTATGTTTAGGTGTGACACGAGGTGTTTGTGAGAAACGTATGTAGTCAAGATGGGATTTGTTCCTTTTATTTATTGAGAGCAAGATTTCTAAGGCCTGATTAAGTTAAATCAACAAGGAATGATCATTTTGTGTCCTTGGATTTAACATGACATCTGTAACAAAAGGCTAGATGATTGATTCACCTAAATCATTTCAAGTAGGGTACTTGAAAGGGATGATGTCATTGAATGGCCATAAGTCATGCGTATTAAGGGTAGTAAACCGTTGTTAGGCGGTATTTACTGCTTGCATCAATCTTCTATGAATCTTGGGCAAGTGGGAGATTGTAGGATCCTATATGCCCAAGACACGTAGAATATTGATGCGGTTAGTACGTTATGATCCAAGTCGGGTTATACACAATAACAAGCTTAGCAAACACAAATTAATATTTAATTGATGATATGATCATGCAATTAAATATCTACACCAATTTAGAAAATGGGTTTTCTAAATAAGTTGCATATGAGATGAAACAAATTATTAGAATATTTTGTTCAATGATATTATTTGAAGTGTTATTTAAATTAGTTAGATAACATCAAAAATAATAAAAACAAGTGTATAAGTTATACAACTAAAAGGTTAGTTGTACAACATATTAAAATACTAGTTTAAATTATGTTGGTATCAAAGTTTAAGGGGAAAACCTTTTAATCAAGGATTTCGGCCGCCGCCCCTTTATGGCCATTGGTTCCCTTTTGTTTCTTGGATACAACATAACTTTAAGTGTTACACTCATCCATCTCCTATCACAATACATGCAATAGACTAAAAAAAACTCCTCTCTCTCTCTCTCAATCCTTTCGGCCAGGCAGCAGCTTTGGAGGGGATTTTGTAGTGTTTTGGTGTAGTTTTCTGTCGGGTTTGCTAGAACACAAAATCCATGTTTAACCTTTTAAACATTCTGAAAACGCTGCGGATACATGGCTTTCAAAAACGATTTTTAGAGCTGAAAATCTTATGTTCTATATGTTCATTTATTATGAAAAACAAACCCATAACAATAAGGATCATTTATGTGGATTAACAAGCTATGAACATGATGAAAGTATACATAAAATCACAGCAACATAGAGCTGTGATTAACTACCTTGTTCAGCTGAAATCTCGATCAAAAGAGAGTGTTTGGATGCTAAATTTTCGGCCAAGGCTCCAAGGAAGGACCCCCTCAAGTTAGTATACCCAAAGCTCTAAGCAAAACACTTTGTTGCTAGGGAGAACAACACCAAAATGCACTCCAAAGACCTTCCAAAAGCTGCTGAATTTTCGAGAATTCTAGAGAGATGGAGAGGTTTTGAGTTGTGTTCTTGCATGTATGAAAAGAGAGAGCGAGGCTTGAGTCTTGGACTAGCAATTAAAGATGTAGTTTACAAGAAAAGGGAGACCCTTCATTGGATAGAGGGGCGACCGAAATGTGATCTTCAAAGATCATTTCCCCCAAAACCTAATATCTACATTTTAATTGTCTAGTCCATTATAAGTTGTACAATTAACAATTTAATTGTATAACTTATACACCTTTTTATCACTTAATGTTCTCTAACCAACTTAAATAACACTAAGTAACACTCTTGAACAACATATCCTAGTAAGTTGTTTCATTTCACATGCAACTTATTTAGAAAGCTTGTTTTCTAAATATGGTGTTATTATTTAATTGCATAATCATATCATCAATTGAATAATTGGTTGTGTTTGCAAAGCTTATTATAGGGTATAACCCGGCTTGGATCATAACGTACTAACCACATCAATTTTCTAAGTGTCTTGGGCACACAGAATCCTACAATCTCCCACTTGCCCAAGATTCATAGAGGATTGATGCAAGCAGTAAATACCGCCTAACAACGGTTTACTACCCTTAATATGCATGACTTATAGCCATTCAATAACATCATCCCTTTCAAGTACCCTACTTGAAATGATTTAGGTGAATTAATCATCTATCCTTTTGTTACAGATGTCATGTTAAATCCAAGGACACAGAATGATCATTCCTTGTTGATTAAACTTAATCAGGCCTTAGACATCTAACTCTCAACGAAGAAGAGGAACAAATTCCATCTTGACTTCATACGTTTCTCACAAACACCTCGTGTTATACCTGAACATACCCTTATGTACTGTCCACTATTTCAGGACAGTGAAGAATAGGCTCAAGGTATAATACTTGGTGAACATCAAAACCCAATATGTATCTCAGGTCGGAGGATACCAAATGATATTCGCCTTTACTCAAATTTACTTATGATCAATCAATAAGATTCCATGTAGTAAAATTTGAGATGCGGGTTAGTCCAATATTTGTATCCCACAAATATCTATGAACCTTGGTAGCAACCCATTGCTCTATATTCATCCTTATGAATATCAACCAATCCAAGTTCATAATAGTCTTACCTCACACTTGTTCCCACAAGTCTGAATGACTACGGACATTTGGAGTAAACAATTTACTCATGGATTAAACATGCTAAATTGGAACATTAATTGAAACATTATAACCAAATAATTTTATTCAAGTAATAAAGAGTTCCATATATCCAAATACAAAATATACAGATCAAATCCAATCACTAGAATATCGAAGTCCCATGGCACAAGTATGACCTTCATGCTTTGCCTTTTCAAGGAGCTTCGTGAGAGGATCCGCAATGTTTTGATCCGTGTGAACTTTGCGAATACATATATTTCCCTTTTCAACTTCATCTCGTATGTAGTTGAATCTCCGCTCAATGTGCCTAGTCTTTTGATGAGCACGGGGTTCCTTGATTTGAGCAATCGCACCCTCGTTATCACAAAAGATCTCTAGGGGGTCCTGAATGGAAGGGACCCCTAGATCGGCAATGAGTTTCTTCAACCATGCAGCTTCTTGAGCTGCCAATGAGGCGGCGACGTATTCTGATTCTGTAGTTGATAGAGCCACCACATCTGCTTGGAGCTCTTCCAAGAGACCTCTCCTCCATTCAGAATAAAGATGTATCCCGATTGTGACCGAGAATCATCACGATCGGTTTGGAAACTCGCATCCGTGTAACCTTTTACAACGAGTTCCTAGTCACCAGATCCATAGATTAGGAACATATCTCTTGTCCTCCTTAGGTACTTCAGTATGTTCTTAACAGCCATCCAATGACTGTTTCCTGGATTTTGCTGGTAACGGCTTGTCATGCTTAAGGCGCATGACACGTCTGGTCGAGTGCATATCATTACATACATGATGGATCCAATAGCAGATACGTATGGGATTCCCTTCATTTTATCTTGCTCATCCTTTGAGCTTGGACATTGAGTCGTACTCAACATCGTTCCTCTTTGAATAGGTACGGTACCTTTCTTAGAGTTCTCCATCTTGAACCTTTTCAAGATTTTATCAATATATGCACTTTGATTTAAACCAATCAACCGCCTTGATCTATCCCTATAGATCTTTATTCCCAGAATATAGGTGGCTTCACCAAGATCCTTGATGGAAAAACAACTTCCAAGCCAGGTTTTTACACCTTCCAAGGTTGGAATGTCATTTCCAAATAGTAGTATGTCATCATCATACAATACCGGGAAAGTTATTGTGCTCCCACTAGCCTTTTTATACACGCAAGCCTCATCAGCGTTTTTGATGAAGCCAAATTTCTTTACTTCCTCATCAAAACGGTGATTCCAGCTTCTCGATGCTTGTTTCAATCCATAGATTGATTTCTTTAACTTGCATACTTTATTAGGATGTTTTGGATCGACAAAACCTTCAGGCTGGACCATATAGACATCTTCCTCAAGATATCCATTAAGGAAAGCAGTTTTGACATCCATTTGCCAAATATCATAATCATAATGAGCAGCTATGGCAAACAATATCCTTATAGACTTTAGCATCGCAACAGGTGAGAAGGTTTCATCATAATCAACCCCTTGAGTTTGAGTGAAACCCTTTGCTACAAGTCTAGCTTTATAAGTATCCAAGTTTCCATGCATATCGGTTTTCTTCTTGAAAACCCACTTACTTCCAACTACCTTGGAATTAAGAGGTGGTACAACAAGTTCCCAAACTTGGTTGTCATACATGGATTGCATCTCAACGTTCATGGCTTCTAGAAATTTGTCACAATCCGAATTGGACATTGCATTATGGTATGTGGTCGGTTCATCTGAATTTACCACATAGCATCCATCCATGAAAAATACATATCTTTCAGGTGGATTGCTAGTTCTACCACTTCTGCGAACGTCTTGTGTGTATTGATCAACCCCTTGATCATCCTCAACATCCTCATGTTGAGTGCTAGTTTCAACCAAACGTGTATCGGGTTGTGGTTCTTGATCCTCTTCAAGATCCACTGTTCTACTGCCAGCTCCTTCCATAAGGAACTTTGCTTCTAAGAACTCACCCTTTCTGGCAACAAACACCTTTTGTTCCAGTGGATCGTAGAAATAATATCCCATAGAATCTCTACGATATCCAACAAAGATACACTTGGTGGATCGGACTTCCAATTTGTTTGGGGTGGGAGTCTTAACATAAGCCTCACATCCCCAAACCCTTAAGTATGATAGGGATGGAACTCTTCCATGCCATATCTCAAAAGGTGTCCTTTCCACCTTTTTGGTTGGGGCCATATTTAAAATACGGGCCGCAAAGAGCAAAGCGAAACCCCAAAATGATAGAGGCAATGTGCTTCTAGCCATCATAGATCGGACCATATCCAATAAGGTTCGATTCCTCCTTTCAGACACACCATTATGTTGTGGTGTTCCAGGTGGAGTGAGTTGTGAGACAATCCCACAACTCCTAAGATTATCTTGAAAGGCATCACTTAGGTATTCACCTCCTCTATCGGTACGGAGAATTTTAATTGACTTATTGAGTTGATTTTCTACTTCATTCTTGAAGATTTTGAACATTTCAAAAGCTTCATCTTTGTGCCTTAATAAGTACACATACCCATAGCGACTATAGTCGTCGGTAAAGGTAATGAAGTATCTTTCACCATTCCTAGTCATTGGCTTAAAAGGACCACATACATCCGAATGTATGATTCCTAATAAATCTTTTGCCCTTTCGGTAGTTCCACTAAAGGGTGCCTTAGTCATCTTACCTTGTAAACAAGATTCACAAACATCAAATGAATCACATTCATTTGTTTTTAAAAGACCATTCTTTTGAAGTGTTTGTAAACGTTTCTTGTTTATATGACCAAGACGACAATGTCAAAGATAGGTATCACTCAAGTCCAACTTGAGTTTCTTGGTGTTAGTTTGGTACAATGAACTATTTAAAGTATTTTCATGAACCAATTCATAAATACCATTAATTGTAATAGCTTTAAAAGAGAACATACCATTTAAAGAAACATGAATATCATTTTCAATAAAAGATAATACATAATCATAATGTCTTAGTTGAGATACAGAAATAATGCTCCTAGTCAAACTAGGAGCATACAAAACATTCTTCAAAATAACTTCCAAACCACTTGGAAGTCTTAGGATGTAGTCCCCACGAGCTTCAACTAAGACTTTAGTTCCATTGCCCATGAAGAGGCTAACATCCCCTTTCTTGAAGTCCCTACTTCTTATGAACCCCTGCAACAAATTGCAAATATGAGTTCCACATCCGGTATCCAATACCCATGTGTTTGAAGATGTAACATTAAGATCAATATAAATCATGTATATTGTACCTGAGGTCTGCCCGGCATCCCTCTTGGCTTTCAACTCTTGGGGATGGACAGGACAATTCCTTGCCCAATGTCCTAACTCCCCACACTTGAAGCTTTGGTCATTAGTAGCAACCTTTTGCTTCTTCTCTTGTGGTTTGGGTGGTACCCTTACCACCCCTTTCCCTTTCCCCAAATGGGTCCCTTACCCTTGGCAACCTTTGCCTTGGGTGTGGGATGAGGCCTTTTGTTGTTCCCACCTTCATTGATGGTGAGAACGGGTAAAACCCTTTTACCCATGGCCGCCTCAGCCGTTTTGAGCATTGAGTGAAGCTCACCAATGCTTTTGTCCCATGCATTCATGTTGTAGTTCAACACTAATGTCTCGAACTTCTTGGTTAGGCCATCGAGGATCAAATCCGTGGCCAACTCCTTCGAGACGGGACAATTTATCCTCTCGAGGCGGTCAATATGACTTTTCATCTTAAGTACATAAGATGAAACAGATTGGTTGTCGTCCATACGACATGCATGGAGCGCTCGAACCGTTTCAAACCGCTCAACCCTTGCTTGCTGTTGGAACGTTTCCTTCAGCTGGGTTATCATTTCGTAAGCTCCGTGATGTTCATACTCCTTTTGGAGATCCGGAGTCATGCTCTCTAGCATGAGACAAGACACTTGGACGGAGTCCTCAGTGTATTTCAGCCAATCGTTAAAGGCCTCCTCATCATCGTCGCTAGGTTGATCGTGGATAGGGTCGTCTAAAACATATGATCTTCTCTCTTGCTTGAGAACAATTCTCAAGTTTCGATACCAATCAATAAAGTTGTTATGATTTAGACGTTCCTTTTGGAGGATCGCTCGTAGTGATTGGTTTGACGCGGATGAGTTATCGTGATTTTCATTATTGGTGGCCATCTACAAAATTTAACAAAGATCAATTTTAGTATTTTTGATATTGCTAATTTTAATATTTAATGCCTTTTAAGGTCAATTTTATATTAAAATCTAGAACCCAACATTACATTTAAATTGTGGTTAGGTGACCTTTATCCCACTATTTAAATTAATAAGTGGTCAACGATTGACGATTGCAACCATTTGCAACTTCTAGAGGTATGGGATCGACTTTAAACATCATATGCAAAGTCGGCACGTTAATCCCATCAACACCATTTGGAAACCATATTTTAGGTGATCCATTCAACATGGTTTGCAAATCAAGTCACCCTACTTGCACACACATGTGAGTTTAACAACATAAGTGGTTAGGTGACCTTTATCCCACCAATGTGGTATTCCCACCTTAAGTCACAAGTTCCCTCAAAATGGTTAGGTGACCTTTATCCCATTAAGAGTTTCCAAATGACTTAAGTGTTGTGCAAAAGGACGGTGTTAAACTTGTTTGTGAAATATTTAGAGGTTTCATAATTCTAGTTTAGAAAACTCTATGTACTTGTATTTGCATGCTTTCAAATACAAGGTACCCTATGGTTCTTTGATTAAAACTTATTTTAATCTTTAAAATCATTAAATCATTTTAATAACCTTTTATTAACCTTTAATAACATTCAATTTTTAGCTTGTTAAGTTTGTTAAATGAGTTTGTTTTGAATATCCAAATATCAACCAAACAATCAAAACAACACACAATCAACCAAGCATAAACATAAACAACCATATGTACATATGTGCATAACCATAGATACTATTATGACCATACTTGTTTGCCATCACAAGTGTGGTCATTAGGTCTTTCCTAAGGGTTAAAACCAACACAAAATTGAGGTCATCATGGACTCCCACTTGAACTTGCATCCATATGCTTCAAGTTCCATGTCTTTGTGTCCATCTTTGGGTCTTGATCTTGTGCATATTCCTTTTACAAAATTGTATCCTAATACATTTTTTCTAATAAAAGAAATGCACCTAATCTATTAATTACAAACCCAAATGAATGAATAATTATAACCCAAATAATAAACACAAAATTACAACCCAATTGAATAAATATATCCAACCATTCCAATCATCCAAAACATGATGGCCAAATCAAACATATCATCCAAGCATTGCTATCATAAGCATGATATTAATCTTTGAAAGACTTGGGGTTTACATAATCAGCCAAAATCAGCCTCTAATAGGTTGATAATCATCCATTAAAACCTATTTTAAGGAACTAGAACAAGCAAGTTATCCACATAACCGGCTCTTGATGCCATTGTCGGGTTTGCTAGAACACAAAATCCATGTTTAACCTTTTAAACATTCTGAAAACGCAGCGGATACATGGCTTTCAAAAACGATTTTTAGAGCTGAAAATCCTATGTTCTATATGTTCATTTATTATGAAAAACAAACCCATAACAATAAGGATCATTTATGTGGATTAACAAGCTATGAACATGATGAAAGTATACATAAAATCACAGCTACATAGAGCTGTGATTAACTACCTTGTTCCAGCTGAAATCTCGACCAAAAGAGAGTGTTTGGATGCTAAATTTTCGGCCAAGGCTCCAAGGAAGGACCCCCTCAAGTTAGTATACCCAAAGCTCTAAGCAAAACACTTTCTTGCTAGGGAGAACAACACCAAAATGCACTCCAAAGACCTTCCAAAAGCTGCTGAATTTTCGAGAATTCTAGAGAGATGGAGAGGTTTTGAGTTGTGTTCTTGCATGTATGAAAAGAGAGAGAGAGGCTTGAGTCTTGGACTAGCAATTAAAGATGTAGTTTACCAGAAAAGGGAGACCCTTCATTGGATAGAGGGGCGGCCGAAATGTGATCTTCAAAAGATCATTTCCCCCCAAAACTTAATATCTACATTTTAATTGTCTAGTCCATTATAAGTTGTACAATTAACAATTTAATTGTATAACTTATACACCTTTTTATCACTTAATATTACTAACCAACTTAAATAACACTAAGTAACACTCTTGAACAACATATCCTAGTAAGTTGTTTCATTTCACATGCAACTTATTTAGAAAGCTTGTTTTCTAAATATGGTGTTATTATTTAATTGCATGATCATATCATCAATTGAATAATTGGTTGTGTTTGCAAAGCTTATTATAGGGTATAACCCGACTTGGATCATAACGTACTAACCACATCAATTTTCTAAGTGTCTTGGGCACACAGAATCCTACATTTTCTTCCTAACAAGAAGGTGTTTTGCAAAGGGCTTGGGGTATACAAGCTTGAGGGGTCCTTACCTTGGAGCCTTGGCCGATTTTGAGCATCAAACATCCACCTTTCTGTCGATTTTAAGCTGCTGGGAAGGTAGCTCTTCATAGCTCATTGTAGCTATGATTTTATGTAGTTTTACATATGTTCATAGCTAGCTTATTCACATATTATGATCTTTTGATTTTGGGTTCGTTTTAAACATATATATGTCACCATAAGAACATGAAATTTCAGTTTCATATTCATGTTTCTAAATATATTTCCGCTGTGTTTTTCTGAAAGTTTAAGAGGTTAAACTTGGTTTTATGGACAAACAAACCCTTCAATTAGGTTGTTAAAACCCCCATAAAACCAAATTTACAAGGACTATTGAAGCTAGTCATCCACATATCCGGCTCTAGATGCCAATGTTGGGTTTGTTGGACCATAAACATAGTAGTTTAACCAATTAAACATGAAAAACGCAGTGGAATAAGACCTTAATCTTATGATTTATAATCTGAAAATTAAGGTTCATAACTTTGTCTCAACAAACCCAAGAACATAGGATCGTTTATATGTGTAAGAGCTCACTATCAAGAAGAATAAAACAACCATAAACATGCAAAACATACAACCTTTGTAGTGCTGTGAAAATCATGAGTTTTGATGAAGATGAAGCTGCTCTTGAATGGCCAAAACACCAAGGAGAGGTGTCCTCAAGCTTGTATACCTGCAAGCCTCAAGCAAACACCTTGTTGCTAGGATTTCTCCACCAAAAACGAACCAAGGAGGGCTGAAAATCTGATTTTCAGCTATGAACTCTTCTAGAAAACTAGAGAGAAAAGTTGGTTCTTGCATGTATGAGAGAGAGACAAAAGATGGAGTGTGAAGCTAGTGAATGTGGTGTGTAGTTCCCAAGCAACAAGACACCCATTAAATCTTTCACTTGTTAAAATGGGTTTTCCCCCCATTTTAAAACAGCCATTAAATCTTTCACTTGTTATATTGTGAGTTATATAATTAACCCTTTAATTATATAACTTACACATACTATTATTATTTGATGTTATTTAACCAATCTTAAATAACATTAAAAATAATGTCCTTGAACAAAATATCCTTATAAGTTGTTCTATCTCGCATACAATTTATTTAGAAAACCCATTTTCTAAATTGGTGTAAATATTTAATTGCATGATCGTATCTACAATTAAATATTAATTGGTGTTTGCTAAGCTTGTTATTGGGTATGACCTGACTTGGATCATAATGTACTAACCACATCAATATTCTATGTGTCTTGGGCATAAAGAATCCAACACCTGTATCTCCACCACTTGACCACCATCATGGTCATCATCGTTGTCGTCGTCAGTAGGAGCCATAATAGGCTCGACGTTCGAGTCACTATCATCATGACGCCACTTCTTACGAGCTGGTGCCACATAACCCTCATTGGCCAAATGGCTGAAGAGTCTCCTCACTGGGGAATGCACCTGCTTCCCCCGGTAGACCTTCATCCTTCCTAGGGTGGTATCATCCATCAACTCTAGGGTCATAGCATCATCCTCATCTTTGGCAGCATAGGAAGCTTCTCGTCAATGATCATCTGCAAGAATCTTGGGTACATGCAGAAGCCTTCCTTGCATTTAGCATCAATGTTCTCCGTTAGGTAGGAGAGAACATGCGTGAAAAAATAAATGGGTGGTTCAGCACCAGTGCAACGTATGCGTTCTGGATTTGGTCTGATAGCTCATCAAATCCTCCTCTCCTGGAGGTTATGCATTTCAGGATCACATGTGCCAAATACTTGAATTACGGGTACATGTTGTTCTTATTTAGCACGTCGGCATTAATGTCACCGGCGTACTTGATCCTTAGAAAGCATCCCCGTACCGTTAGGGGATGCAGCTTGGTTGGGTGTGTTCCATCATCACCCAATTCCAAGACTCGCCGTAGGTCGTCTTCACCAATCTGTATATCTTAAGCGAAGATAGAACTCAAGATGCAGAAAGGCTCAGTAGACCGGTCGACAACAGCAATCTACCAGAATGTCTACTGGATCGACCTATACGGAGTGCAAGGAGTAGAAATAGCCTTAAAGATCCTCGATCTTCGTAGGAAGGCTATAATATCGGTGAACTCAGCAGCATTCCGGGATGTAGTATCAAGATGAGCACATATGTTATGCTTGGTGCTCATCGTCCATCTATCAGCCATTTTTTCTGCAATACAAGAAACCAACACATTAGTTCCACTCATAAGAGATAAACACTTTACTTGGAACAGATTTAGACAAACTAGTTCAATCGTGCAATTGAACCATATGACTAAGTTCAGTCGTACGATCGAGCCTACGACTGAACTTAGTCGTATGCTATACCAATTCGGTTGGGTTAGTCATGCGACTGAGCCACTGATTGATTCAATCGTGCAATTGAATCATACGTCTGGCTCAATCGTGCGACTGAGTCATACGACTGGCTCAATCGTGCGACTGAAGTTCATCGGCCTGTCTATTCGTGTCTTGCATTATTCGAACCATTAAATTTGAATATTCATCAAAACTTTAAATTAAACTTTATGTTTAGGTTCATATGGTTCGCAGGGACCCGAAACACCACTTAATGTCATTTAAATCAACTTTATTTACATTTAAGTGGCCTATTTTAGGTTATTAGTCCCGTTTCTTTGTTTTATCAATTTCGACCCATTTAAATTTGATTTAACTGGCATTTGATCCTAATTTTGTCTGCAAAGTACCTGAAGATGAGTACTAGATGGTTACAAATGAAATCGAAGTGTAATCGAAAATTTCGGAAATTTTAGCAAAGTGTCTGGGCAATGGGCGGTTTTTGAGAAATTTTGAAGTGGTAGGGTTCATGACCGACTGAGTCTCTATTTATACAGTTTTGGGGTTCATTCGTGCGACTGGAGCCATGCGCATGCCTCAATCGTATGACTAGACCCATGCGCACGACTCAATCGTGCGACTGGGGTTTAGTCGTGCGACTAACTCAGACTCCTCCATTCAGTCGTATGATTGTTTCATTCGTATGATCTAATCACATGGTTCCCCCATACTCATGGTCCATTCGTGTGACTTACTCATAATTATGGTCTAATCGTTCGACTGGTCCATACTTATGGTCTAATCGTGCGATTGGTCCATACTTATGAGTTTGACTTCATCCATTTCCACACACACTCAAATTTAAAATGTTGATAAATAAACATTATGACCAATGATCATCTCAGACATGATCTGTTAACATAAATCCTTAGATCACCTCACACATGATCCTTTTAAATTAAAACCGATTGATCACCTCGGACGTGATCCTTTTAATTGAAATCATTTGGTCACCTCAGACGTGACCCTTTTAAATATTTAAAACTTGATCATCTCAGAGATGATCCTTTTAAATTCACACTAATTTGGTCACCTTAGATGTAACCTTTTTAATTTTATGATTCACAGAGTTCATCTAGTTACATAGTACGACATAGACGCCTAATCGATAGATAAAACAGAGAACAACGTAAATTGCAATAAAACAGAACGTATTTTTGTGGTTTTGTTTGAGGTGGGTTGAATACATTTTAATTTTCCTTAAACAAATTTTCCCCCTCAACAGGACAGCATCCAACATTTACATCTTATCTGGAAAGACTCTTATGGAATCATACAGGCATAAACATATTCATTTTGGACCCTTTAGCATATGTTTGTTTAACTTATTCTTATTGTATGAGAGTTCAAAGCCATAACAGAAATCATTACTAGAACTGTAAGAAGTACATAGTGATTTTCACTGTCGAGGATTGCTGCCACGATGATTGTCAGTATATTTGTCCACCTAAATCCATACACAGACTTTTGTTTCATACTAGTGATTAGTTAGATTTATTATTTCAACAAGCATTTGTGGATCCCATGCTTATGTGGTAGTCAACATTCCTCAGGAGATTTTTGAACGGTCTACGGGCTTGGACAAGAAGAGACTATTCTAAGAGCTTTCAAAGAGATGCCAAGCCTCAGGTCAGTGCCATCGCACAGCAGAGAGGCGCAAACAACAATGAATTCTAGAATATTTAGGTTATGCTTATCCTCAGGTCAGTGCCATCGCACAACAGGGAGGGACACAACCTATCTTCTTGTTTGAGGACTTTTCTTTTACACATTACGCACCAAAAACATTAGTCATTAGCTTGACTGCGTTTATCAAATTTTCCATGTGCTTTGCTCATATTTAAGGTCATCCGCACACAATTGTGGCGTTTAATTTGCTCGTCACCCCTTATTGGAAATACGTTGATTGTGTTGACCAGGGATAAGGTGGAATCACATAGCTAGTTGGACCTTTCAGTTTTAATTTGTTTCACCAATGAGGTCTACTTGTCTATTGTGTTGAATCTACTGACACATCATATAATGGACTAGCAAACTCTAGGCCTACTTTCTCTATGTTACCTCTGTAACAAACTAGTTTACTATCACTTTTCCTTTGTTTGGCTTATTTTTTTCTCAGACTCGTAGTTTTAATGTAACAATTTGAACCTTTAAGTCCTTTAGATGTCCCAAGCAATTTGTTCCCTCTGTACTATCATCTTCCATAGTTTCGAATCAAACTCACAGATTTGATGTCTTTGCTTTTCAGCTTTTCTGCCCGCCCTGGTTTTTTTCCTTTTATTAATTTAAATAGTAACTACTGAAACTAAACCTATCCTCCCCATAAAATTCTAAAACTGAAAATCTTTTTGTGTTTTTGGATTTTTAAAGACATAAAATAAAATAAAGAAAAATAAAAATTTAAACTTAAAACGTAGAGACGGACTAAGAACTAGATTCATCTGGAATGACATCACTTTCTTTTTGGTGCTATTGACCTTTAAGAGACATAAAAACCGTGGTTTATCAAATGCTTTTGTGTAGAGGTAGGCACGTTGAAAATCCGTATTAATTTTAACAAGATCGATTAATTGATTTTCAAAACAGTCACGTATGAAGTGATATTTAATACCAATGTGTTTTGTCTTTGGTTGTTGGACCGGATCTTTAGTGACAACAATTGCAGCTGAATTATCAACATAAATAGGGGTGTTAGAAAATTGCAAACTGTAGTCTCGCATTTCCTGTTGAATCCAGATGATTTGAGAACAACAACTTGCAGCGGAAACATATTCGGCTTCACATCTTGATAGAGCTACCGACGTCTGCTTCTTACACTGCCAGGTGACTAACCGTCTTCCAAAGAACTGACATCCCACTGATGTTGACTTGTAGTTCATCTTCCAATCACCGTAATCCGAGTCACTATACGCTGTCAGCTCAAATCTTCGTCATGAGGATACGACAACCTAAGTGTTGGCGTACCCTTCAGATAATGAAAAATCCTCTTTAGTCCGATTAGGTGATTTACTTTGGGTTTTGCCTGATATCTGGAACAGAGACACATGGCATACATAATATTAGGATGAGAAGTTGTGACGTACATGAGAGATCCGATCATTCCTCGACACATGGTGGCATCGACCAGATCACCATTTTTGTTGGGTGCCACATCGTGATTCGTAGCAAGTGGAGTCCCAGCAGCCATTGCATTCTCCATGTGACACTGACTAAGGATATCTCCGACATATTTGGTCTGATGCAGGAAGATACCATTTGGTGTCTGATCTACTTGTAAGCCGAGAAAGAACTTCATTTCTCCCATGGCGCTCATTTCGAACTCAGCTTTCATCAAAGACATAAATTCTTTACACAATGCTTCGTTCTTGGAACCGAAGATTTTGTCATCCATATATATCTACACTAGTAGAAAGTCACCATCCTTTTCTTAAGGAATAGTGTGCAGTCAATGACCCCTCTATGAAACTATGTTTCAGCAAGTGAGTAGAGAGTTTCTCGTACCAGGCTCGAGGGGCTTGATGAAGCCGTACAAAGCCTTGTCCAGTTTATACACTCTATCCCAATGATAGGGATCCTTAAATCCTTCGGGTTGACTGACGAAAACTGTTTCCCGGATTTCACCATGAAGGAATGCACTTTTCACATCCAGTTGATAGACTTTGATCTGCATGTAGGATGCATAGGGTAACAAGATACGAATAGCTTCCATCCTTGCCACAGCTGCAAACACTTCATTGTAGTCAATGCCTTCGACTTGTCTAAACCCTTGAACAACAAGCCAAGCCTTGTTCCTGATTATGACCCCTTGGTCATCTTTCTTACATCAAACAACCCATTTATTGCCAATCACCTTTGCACCTTTTGGTCTGCCCATAAGTGTCCAGACTCCTAACTTCTTGAACTGAAGAAGTTGTTCTTGCATTGCACTTACCCACGCTTCATCTTTTAAAGCCTTGCTTACATTCTTTGGCTCAACTTGAGAAACAAAGCATCAATAAGCACCATCGTGTAGGCATCCCTTTTCCTTGACTGCAGTATAATCAGCTGAGTATAGCTGATTTCTTGTTTGAACTCCTGATAGAATATCACCTATGATGTTGTCCAGAGGATGATGTACATTAACTCGAGTTCCTTGAGTGGTGGGTACTACAACTTCAGTATCCAAATTCTGAACCATTGGAGTATGCGGTTCAGAAGTGTCAGCTGCATCATGATCAAAGGCTATAGAACTTGTGGTAGTAGGAACTTATTCTTCCTGTTCAACGTTGTGGTTTCAACTGATTCATCATCAGAAGAAGAATCACTTACCTCAAGCTCTCCCCCCGAAGGGCTAGAAGTATCATCTAATGGAATGGATGATGTCGAGTCAGGTGTAGGAGCATTCAGAACATCGTACATCATTCGTGCAGCTAAGTCATCATCAGAAAGGGAATGAGGTAGATTGAAGGATTTGAAAAATCCATCATAGTTGCAGAAAAAGGAAGGTCTTTTTCCTCCAGGGGGCGGTGTATCTTTGAACATTAACGTTGCACCACACTTCTACCTGACCAGTTGAGTTATTATAAACCTGTTTATCTAGTATGCTGTATCCAAGGAAGATACCTTCTTATGCCTTCTCGCAGAACTTTCCATTCTGATTCTTCTTTAGCAGCATGCGAGGTGCACTAATTGGTTCCAGATACTCTAAACTGGGTTTTCTTTGTTGGTGCAGCTCATAACAAGTTTTTTCCATGACATTTGACTACCAAGACCCGAATTAGAGTGTAACATGCATTGGAGTCACCTAGCATAGTCCTTGCTATCTCTATCAAGCTACGATTCTTTCTTTCAGTAACACCATTCATTTGTGGAGTGTAAGCAGAGGTAAACTGATGAACAATTCCCTTCTATCGATAGAAGGCCTCCATCCACTGATTCTTGAACTCTGTCCCGTTATCTGATCGAATCCTTCTTACTTTTAGCTTGTAGAGAGACTCCAATTTGGTAACAAGATTTTTGAATGATTCAAATGTCTCTGATTTAGCTTTCAGAAGCATCATCCAAGAGAATCTTGAGTACTCATCCGTCAACACAAAGCAGTACCAATCTCCTGCTATGCTTTTTGTGCTCACTGGGCCAAATAGATCTAATTGAAGAAGCTCGAGATGAATGTCGATAGAATTGACTTTCTTTGCTTTGTGAGACTTCTTGGTATGTTTCCCTTTCTTGCAAGTGACACAGAAATATAGGAGCTAAAAATTTTTTACTATAACTCCAAGTACCAGATCGTTCTGAACTAGATGATTCATCTTCCTGGGATTGATGTGTCCCATTCTCCTGTGCCAGGAGACTGAATCTCTTTCAGTTGGTTTTGACAAGAAGCACTGAGCAGTAGACTCAGTTTTGAAGGCTTTTTATAGGTCCAAGACATAAAGGTTGTTATATCTTGAAGCCGATATTAGAACTTGTTCCTCCGGGATGACATACTCCTTCTTTCGTATGTATCACCGCTTGTTGTCAAATACAACCCTGAACCCCTCATCACAGATTTGGGAGATAGAAAGTAAGTTGTTCTGTAGTTGCTGACGTAGTTGACCTTGTCAAACTTCACTTTCTCATTTCCCACTTCGCCTTGCGCGGTGATGTAACCTCCTTTGTTCCCAGCGAGTGACACGTGTCCCCTTTAATTTGCTTGATGTTGAAAAGGAGGGACAAATTCCCTGTTATGTGCCTGGACGCCCTACTACCAACAATCCAAGTATTAGTGATAGCGCTGTAGTGGACACCCTGCACATACAATGAAAAGATTAGTTTTGGTTTGGGACCCAAGCCTTAACTGGCTTGGGTGTCCCATAGGTATCACACATCATGAACTCACCCCACTGACCTTCAGAGGTTGAGGGCACATCTTTCTTTTCCTTGTTATCACTATCAGACAAAAGACTTGATTTTTCTTTCCATAAACTAGTTCTGTGTAAAGCTTGTTTGTGGTAAACAGACGACTGGCTTATGGTTTGAACTATAGGTTCACTAATAATCCTTGATTTAGCTTTAGGAGACATAACTTTGCTTTTAGCTTGTCTGTGTTGACTTTGGTGTTTTGAAGGAGTATTAGATCTGATTTTAGAAAATTTTGGTTTTTCAACATCAAAAAGTTCTATTTTCCTTTTAGGTGTCTGATAGTAAGGACAATTTGGAGAGACGTGTCCTCTTTTTCCACAACTGTAACAAGATCTCCCTTCGACAGTGTCAGGAAAACGTTGACGAGGGGTTGAGTTTGGTCGAGGGCTGGGTAGTTTCTTTTCACTTTTAGATGTTTCTCCTTTTTAACAAAATTAATTGTTTTGACATTTTCAACATCTATTGCTTTCATTTTATTTAAATATTTATGACTTGCTGGTTTCGGGTTTGTTGACTTAGACTGTTTAGGTTTTGAAATAGACGTTTTTGAACTTGACCCTAAGTTAACTTTCTCAATTTTATCAGTCACGTATTCAGCGGGCATCTTATCTTTTGATCCCAAAGTAGTATTCTTCAGTTCAGTGACAGACTTCACAGTTTTACTCGTAGAATCTGGATCACTAACCAGAGGGGTAGACACCACATGATCGTTTACAGGGTTGTTATTTATTGGTCTACATTTTGTGTTCAGAAGAATAGCATGTGGTGGCGGTACTAATTTATAACCCAGTCCTTCCCCACCATTTCGTTCTTTCACTAAGTTTTGAACTATGTGTGAAGAACTTGCCAAACTGTGCAGTTTTTGTTTTAAGGATTCAACTTCTACTTGCAAAACTGCTTTCTCCTTTTTAGTTTCTTCTAAAGAATTTAAATAGAACTTAATATCATTAGATTTATTTAAGGCAACAACTTTGGTTTCCCTTTATTGTTTCCCTAATAGTTCCATCTTTTCTTTGAAGCTGCACTCATTTTGTTTTAACACACAGTTTGCTTCAGTGCAGAGTTGTAAATCATTTACTGGATTATTATTGTGTTATAATAACCTAGCAAACTTCAAACCAATGCTTTCCCTAAATTTATCACATTCAGAACAAGCATGTTTATGAAATAATTCATCTTTAGAATATACCTGTGTAGAACTAGATGAATCAGCCATCAGTGCAGTGTTAAATTCTTTAGTGACTTAGATTCTGAATTTGCAGCACTCAATTCTTCTTCAACCAAGTGATCAATGACATCCCTAGCTTCTTCGATATCAGAACTTCCATGATCAGCTATGATGTCGCCCTCACTTGCAGATCCATCATCCAAGGTATCAACAAATACGACATTGGATTCACCCTCAGATACGAATCGGAAGGACCAGTCTTGTCCTTCATCATCTTGTGCAACCAAAGACTTAGAATATTTACTTGACGATGCACCAGTCTTCTCCTTGTCTTGACGGTTGAACGTGGGAAAAGGATTTACATTCCCAGTCTTCTTTGGCTTTGTGCATTCACGTTTAAAGTGCCCCTTCTCTCCACAATTGAAGCAAGTAACTTTGGTTTTCTCAAATCTAAATGTAGTATCTTTAGTTGCAACCAAATTTTGCCCGTCTTCTTTACAAACTTCTTGGCTCTTCTAACAGCACTAGCCAAGGCCCACATTATATCCATGCGTTCCAGCTCAGTTTCGTCATCTTGCTTATAATCCTCGTCAGCAAGATGACAGTTCCCAATCTTACCAGCAACTAACCCATCATAAGATTGAACAACGGCATCTAGAAGATCCATATGCTCTTTAGCAACTTCCACGGTGATGTTTCCGAGATTCTCTGTCTTTAACTTGGTAGTATTTGCTTCAGGAACAATATATTGGGTGCTAGTCGACCCTGACGTTTCTTTTCCTGATGAGTTGCTTTGGGAAAGTACAAAAGAGTTAGACATAAACGTCGTTTGAAGCGGTGCACCTGATGTAGAGGGGGTTGGAACTGAGTTGTAGAGTGCAGGATTCTGAGCATAGGATCCTTTCTTTGACTTGTATTTCTGACGCAGCTCTTCATCCCTCGACTTTATAATAAAATCATTCATGTCTAAAGTGGCAAGAATGTCATTTTGCCTTAAATTAGACACAAATGGATCCCATTTTCCTGGCAAACTAACAGCAAAGCTAGAGACTTTGACAGGATCTCAGCCTCTCGTGTTGATCAATTAGATTATGTTTGCAGCGGATTTAGCACATTAATTAGCAATTATATCAAGAACATAAAGGATATTGCAATTAAAAGCATAAACATAGAGAGAGAAGAGTTCTGCGAAACATTAAATGTTCATTACTAACCATGTTTCGGCAATTAAAGCAGCATGGTTTACCATCCTTATATAGGTGGCAAAAGCATGGTGGTGATGTCCTTTTCTGACATCACTGAATATTCAAATTACAACTGACAAAAACATAAAACTACTGAAGATGTCAACAACTGACATCTTCTTACAAAAGTTAAAAGTAAAACTACTGATACTATAACAGCTAAAGAACATGCTCTTCAGCTGTTGTACAAATACTGAAACAAAATAAACTACGGAAAAGGAAAAACACCACAACAACTGAAGAGGACTTCTTCAGTTGTTGTGACGAACTCTGAGTCTTCAGTACTTGGTCTTCAGACTTGGCTTCGGAAGATGTAACAGCTTCGGAAGATATAACAACTGATGACTTCAGTAGATATCATCAGTTATTGTCCTCAGTCTTTTTCTTCAGACTTTGCTTCGGAAGATAGAACAGCTTCGGAAGATGTAACAACTGATGACTTCAGTTGATATCATCAGTTGTTGTCTTTAGTCTTTGTCTTCAGACTTTGTGCTTCGGAAGAAGATCTTCAGTTCTTCAGTTCTTCAGCTTTTGATACTTCAGTACTTGGTCTTCAGTACTTGAAGTCTTCAGTACTTGAATGATCAGTACTTCAGACTTCAGTACTTGGTCTTCAGTACTTTAGGAGTCTTCAGCTGTTGTTCTTCAGTTCTTTGATCTTCATACTTTGTTCTTCAGACTTTGTCATAACAGCTGAGGCTGGAGCTAAGATGCTCTCGAGTTTGACATTCAAGCAAGAGAACACAATAGCTGATGGGAGTCTTCAGATGCTCTCGAGTCTGACATTCAAGCAAGAGAGCACTGTAACTGATGGAAGTCTTCAGGAGTTGTTGCAGTGGCATGTGGGACTTAGAGGTTTTCATGATCTTGGCTCATTGGTTCTTTTGGTCCAACAAACTCCCCCTGAACCAATGCAGCCAAAACCTCTAATTATTGGATGTCCCACTTATTGGTGGCATAAAGATTGGTCTATTTCCTTCTAGATCAGATTAGAAGTTGACCCAGATAAGCACTGGCCGGAGAGGTAGTCTCTAGTGTTTGTTTGGCTAAGTATGGATGGGAGCTCTGTCTTGGGGAATTGGACACAGAGCTGTTGCCCCATCCATGAGATCTACCTCCCATGTACAAGCCGTAGGATTCTCGGGTGTAGGCTTGAAGAAAGATCATTTGTTCTTCTTTGGACAGGTCTTCAGGCACACCATCAAATAATCCCTCCCGACCGTACAGCTCTGAGATGAACTTGACCTGTCTTCCATTTTTGAGCTCAAGTGTTGTGGTTTGCTTGTATGCAAACTCATCAGGATGTTTACCCTCCAACATCATGTTGAGCTCATTCCTATGGAAATTCTCAAGCCTCTTATAGACCAGACCCTTCCTAACCACCCTATTATCTAGCATTGAAAAGGGTGATTGGTCGGCTCTATAGGCTTTCTCGAATTCCTCTACTATTTCCCAGGGTGTTATTACAAAAGCCATAGAGATCACTTCATCTATGATTCTCTTTAGTTGGCTTTTGTATCTCACAGGCATGTCCTTTTTGACTATCCTGTGAGACACCCTTGGGTCAGGCCAAGTTCTCACCTTATCCCTTTCATATTGATAGGTTTGTTTCAAGGTGAATAATCTCAGAGCTTCTTTCTGCATGTTTATTATAGAGGTCGAAGCAGCATAACATTTGTCAATGCTTTTCAGCATTTCCTCATCATGTCGCTTTTGCTGCTCCTCCTCTTCTAACTTTACCCTCACAGTGTCCTGCTGTGAGGTGGGAGTGATGGTTTGTGATTTGGCTTTGGGTAAAGGTATAACTGCTGAAATAGGCAGGCTATCCTCCTCATCCTCCTCTTCTTCTTCTTGCAGCCTCAACACCCTTCTCTTCTTCATCAAGGGTGGATCAATGGCTGCGGGTTTTGATGGTGAAGGGGTTGGTTTTGTGGGTTGTGGTTTGGTGGTTGGTGTGGGAATTTTGGCAGGCACTTCTAGTAATCTAGATATGAGAGCAGGCTTAGTCTGTTTTACTAGAAGTGTCCTGCTC
Source organism: Flaveria linearis (assembly GCA_024085815.1). Taxonomy (NCBI): domain Eukaryota; kingdom Viridiplantae; phylum Streptophyta; class Magnoliopsida; order Asterales; family Asteraceae; genus Flaveria; species Flaveria linearis. Next base: position 14,551,993 of record CM044012.1, read on the forward strand.
CCAGCGCCGGCTTCGGAGAGGGCCTCAGCAACCAGTCCCTTTGTAAAGTCACCAGCTGAACAGATCTTGGCGGCTATAGCCAAGATCCTGTCCCTGGTCCATGCTTTGATGTCAAGGACTGGTCTGCCCAAATACTTCGAAATGAATCTACTCATAGCCTCAAGTCTCTTTTGGTCCTCTTGGCTATAAGTAGACCATCGGTATTCTATCTCCTTGGTTTCCATCCTCCTGAGCTCCTGATCTAGCAAGGCAGTGTCCTTGTCAAAGCCTTGCCTGAACAGCTGATCAATGGCAGAATCCATTGATTTGCTGTGTTCAGCATCAGCCTCCTTGACAAGGGCTGCTAGATCAGAGTCCAGTTTCTCTCCCTCTCCCTTATTCTTATCAGTGACACTGAAATCCTTTTGGATTTTAGTCACTTTTATTGACTCTACCTCCCTCTCTTTCCTCTTCCCTTTCTCCCTCACCTTCCTAGTCTCCTCAACCAACTCCCTCTCAACCACCACCTCTTTTTCTGCCTCTTTCTCTTCCTCACTCCTCTTCTCTTGACTTGCACTGATGTCTCCCCCTTTTTGGGTGCATTGGTTGGGGTTTGACTATCAGCAAGTGCCTTAGAAATGGCAACCTCCACCATGGGTTGTATGCATGTGGGAAGCCTCTCATCAAGGGTCTGAATGACTATGTTTTGAAGTATGGGTGTGATGAGAGGTAGGGATTTCTGGAAGATAGCATCCAGCTGCTCAGGGGGGTTCTGACCCTGAGAGCTAGTGCCAGAAGCAGGGGCTGGTGGCCGAGTTTGTGGGATTGGCTCAGTGTTTATGAGACCTTCGGGTGAAGGTGCCATCTGTTGGGTAGTGGTGGCAGATGGACTTCTATCCTAAGTCATCTGAGCAAGCAGCTCTTTGAGTCTGCTTATCTCATCCTCTAGGATAGTGTTTTGAGCTACTACATCGTAGAAGAAGCTCAGGTCATCATCAGCATGAGCTGAATCATCTGACCTCCTGACAGTGTCAGGATGTACATGCCCTGAGTGTGGCTCAGTAATGGCATGTGCCCCTTGTTCATGGTACTGGGGACTTCTAGCCTCCGGATTGGATCCATCATCGGCCATTGCCTCTGGTGAGGTCTTAGTGATGTTACCAGCTTCACCCTGCTCAGATGTTGATGCAGAGGAAGTGGCAGCCTCACCAGATTGTTCTATCTCCCTAGCCACACTGGGAGATTGAACTGATTCTCTGTGCTGTGGGCTCCCATCGGCACTTGTACCCACCCCCTCTTCGGTTGGAGTCTCCCCAGGTGTAATAGGTTTCTGGGGAGAGGGTGGAGTCCTCAGATCGGTCAGCACTTTGGCTATTGCCAATGTTGGGCTTAGTGGGGCGGTCTCATCAGGAGATGGGCTAGAAGCAGTGTGCACATGGGGAGGACTGTGCTCTTCAATGGTAGTCTTCTCAAGTGAGATAGACCCCAGTAATGTGGTTGCCCCTATGTTGGCTACATCAGGCTCCTATTGAGAGGAAGCCTGTGCGGTTGTGGTGGGTGGAGTCGTGGTACCTGCTGGGAGAATCGAACCAGCTGGCACATCCTGCCTTTGTGTTGCAGGGGCATCCTCAGGGGACTCATCTCCCTAAGTAGCCTTTTTGACCTTCTTTTTGGCTTTTGGCTTGGTGGGGACTTTGGATTTGGAGGTGGAGGCTGTGGGTTCCTGCTGCGTGGGTTTTCGCAGCCGGCCAGCCTGTTTGAGTGTGTGGTCAGTGTTGTGCCTGGAGTATACCTCAGCTAGAACAGCCATGGCAGGGACCCCAGTGCCAACTAGTCCCTCAGCCTGAAGCTGGTTTTCAATCATGGCCATTATGAACCGTGGATACAAGTTCCAACGGTTAGAAAAGGTTTTGTGGCCATGTCCTTGAGTTCCAAAAATAAAATATCAGTAAAATTTAGAGGTTGTTTCTCAAGGATAGAATACAATACCTGTTGCCACCTTGTTGACATCTGGTCCCATGAAGAGGTTTTGGGAGCCAGACACACGTTCACCATGTGGAAGATCAGTCGTTGAGGGTCAGGGAAGTGTTTCTTCAACAAGGTGGAGGCTGAGAGGTTACCCTGGTAGTCGTTGGATGTGAATGAGAGATCCAAGGTACCTTTGGGGTAGGAGGTTGGGTAGTTGGCATCCTCCAGCTTTAGGGTTTGGCGTATAGTAGCTGGAGTGATAACCACGGTGTGGCTGTTGACGGAGGACCGGAGAGAGACCTCGCCATCCTGCTCTCCGGTTTGGACGGTTACGTTTGTCCAAAACTCCGCCAAGGAGTCGGTGTATATGGTGGGGTTGATGAGGAATGCCGTTTGGTATGGAGAATCTGTCATCAGGTCGACGACATTGTGAAACTTGGGCCATAATGGCGATTTGGTGAGATGGGCGACACAGTTGTGTCGAGGTTTCAGTTGCATGGTCTCCATTAATGGTGTATGGGAATTTAGAGGTTTTTGAAAGATTAGGGCAAGTGGAGTAAATGCTCTGAAAGTAGGGTATTTATAGGGCAGGGCAAAGGCTGAAAGAAAACTACTGAAGGTTTTGGTGTTAGTTATCAGTTGTTGTAACAACTGATGACGTGGTTTTAACCTTCAGTGGTTGTAACATCTGAGGACTTGGTATTAGTCTTCAGTAGTTGAAACTACTGAGACCTTGGTTTTGTCCTTCAGATGTTGTAAACGTCTGAAGAATTACTGTCAGTCTTCAGTAGTTATGAACTACTGATTACCTAGTATTCTTCAGATGTTGTAACGTCTGAAAGTTACTATCAGTCTTCAGTAGTTATGAACTATTGATGACCTAGTATTCTTCTTCAGACGTTGTAACAACTGAAGACTTGGTGTTAGCCTTCAGTAGTTGTGAACTACTGAGATCAGTAGTTGTGAACTACTGAAGACATGGTATTGCTTCAGTTGTTGTAAACAACCGAGGACTTGGTGTTAGTCATCAGTAGTTGTCAAACTACTGAAGACATGGTTTTGTCCTTCAGTTGTTTGGGTATTAAACAGCAGCTATTGGTATCAGCTGATGTGAAATTACTCATCAGATGTTTCCGTCAAATCAATTGTTTCATACTAGCCTCCACATTTACTCATCAGCTCTTTGGCTGACTTGCAGATGTTTCATTGACCCTTCAGCTCTTGAGAATATTTGCCTTCAGCCCTTGTGATCAGATGTTCACAAGTGCTGATGAAATAGTCTTCAGAGCTGGTGAACAAATTTTCAGTACTTGTGTAAGATTACATATCAGTACTTGTGAGCAAAATTTGTTCTTCAGTACTTATTTATTGAAGATCATACGTCAGTAGTTGTAATCCACCTCTCTACATCAGTTGTTTTCAATAAATAATGTACATCAGTACTTTGAGTCATGTTAGTCTTCAGTAGTTGTGAAAGAGCTGAAGACTAAATTACTCATCAGTACTTGTATTTGACCTTTGCTCTTCTGTAGATGTGAGTTGAGCATCAGCATAGGTCAAATCACTCAAGCTGCAGCATACCAAGCCTTAGTACCAAATTTTGGAATGTGGTACTATCTAGAGGCTTAGTAAAAATGTCTGCTAGCTCATCAGCACTAGGTACAAACTTAGGATCAATCAGACCTTTCTCATAGCAATCCCTAATAAAATGATGTCTGATCTCAATATGTTTGGTCCTAGAGTGCTGGACTGGATTCTTAACAATACAAAGAGCTGAAGCACTGTCCATTAATAATGGAGTCTTAGTCTCAGTAATCCCATAATCCAGAAGTTGGTTCTGAAGCCAGAGTATCTGAGAGGTACAACTTGCAGCAGCAATATACTCAGCTTCAGCAGTGGATGTAGCAATTGATGTTTGTTTCTTACTCTGCCAAGAAACTAAACAATTGCCTAGGAATTGGCAACCACCAGAAGTGGATTTTCTGGTGACTTTGCATCCTGCATAGTCACTATCAGAGAAAGCAACTAATTTGCATGAATGCCAAGTTGAATACCAAAGTCCTAGTGATTGGGTACCTTGCAGATATCTAAGATCCTCTTGACTGCAATCAAATGAGATTCTTTAGGTGCAGCCCGAAATCTAGCACAAGCACATGTTGAAAACATGATGTCTGGTCTAGAAGCTGTAAGGTACATCAAGGACCCAATCATACATCTGTAAAGGGTTTCATCAACCGCTTTACCTTTCTGATCTACATCTAGTTGTGTGATGCTGCTCATGGGAGTAGAACAGGGCTTACAGGTTTGTAAATCAAACTTTTCAATAACTCTTTGGTATATTTGGACTGATGGATGAAGATTCCATCATCCTGTTGTTTGATTTGCAAACCTAGAAAGAACTGTAATTCTCCCATAGCACTCATTTCAAACCTAAGCTTCATGAGCTTTGTAAATTCATCACATAACTTTGGATCAGAGGATGCAAAGATGATGTCATCAACATAAATCTGAACAAGGAGCTTATGTTGACCCACAGTCTTGATGAATAAGGTTTTATCAATGGTGCCCCTAGTGAATTTATTCTCAATAAGAAAGGTTGAGAGTGTCTCATACCAGGCTCTAGGTGCTTGCTTCAGCCCATAAAGAGCCTTATCAAGCTTGTACACCTAATCAGGATGTTTATTATCCTCAAAGCCTGGTGGTTGACACACATAAACCTCTTCTTTTATTTTCCCATATAGGAAGGCACTTTTGACATCCATTTGATAAACCTTAAGACTATGAAAGGCAGCATAAGCTAAGAACAGCCTGATTGCTTCTAGTCTGGCCACAGGTGCAAAGGTCTCATCATAATCGATGCCTTCCTCCTGTGCAAACCCTTGAACAACCAGTCTGGCCTTGTTCTTGACAATTTGTCCCTTCTCATCTGTTTTGTTCCTGAATACCCACTTGGTGCCTATAGCACACTTATCTTTGGGTAATGGAACAAGCTCCCACACTTGCTGTTTCTTGAATTGAAGTAGCTCAAGCTGCATAGCTTCCACCCATCCATTGTCTCTTAAAGCAATATGATAGTTCTTTGGCTCTTGCTGACTGATGAAGAGAGCATAGAAGCAGAAGTTGGACAATTGATTCCTGGTTGAAACTCCCGCATGGATATCACCAATGATTTGTGAAGTGGGGTGATTCTTGAGCTCTTGATAGACTATGATATCTGTGCAAGTGTTTGTAGACCCATCAGCAGCAACAGATGGTGATGGAGATTCCTGAAACCATGTAGAGGATGGCAGCTCAAACGAAGTAGAGCAAGCAGAAATCTCATCAGCATTTGTAGTGGATGGAGCTGCTGAGGCTACAGGAGCATCAGGTTCAGTGAACTCAGGCAGGTTGTCACTGAACCCGAAGAGGTGAGTACTGACTACATCATCATCAGTACCACCAGGTGGAGATCTGTTGACAGGCTCAACAGATGGAGGTTGATAAGGAACATATTGCAGTATGTCCAGATCAAACAACTCCACAGGGTTTGTGGAATCTTGTCCTTTGGAGATTCATTGAACTTAACATGCAGAGTTTCTTCAACCCCCTTAGTTCTACAGTTGAAGACTCGGTATGCCTTGCAAGTGATGAATAACCAACAAAATACCCTGCATCCACCTTACTAGCAAACTTATGGAGTGGGTTGCTAGTGTTGAGAATGAAACAAGGACACCCAAAGGCTCTAAAGAATGAATTAAGAGGGGCCAAATGATGAAGAACTTCATAGGGAGTCTTCATCAACCTCTTATTTACTAAGGCTCTATTCTGTACATAGCAAGCTATATTGACAGCTTCAGCCCAAAAGGTCAGTGGCAGCCCTGAGTCAGCCAACATTGACCTTGCTGCTTCAATGAGGGTCCTGTTCTTTCTCTCCACCACTCCATTCTGCTCAGGAGTTCTAGGAATGCTAAACTGCCTTCTAATTCCCTTGGACAGGTAGAAGTCATCAAGTGTGTGGTTTCTAAATTCTGTTCCATTGTCACTCCTCACACACTTGACCTGTAGGGAATACTGCTTTTCTACATGTAACACAAAGTTTATTATTGTCTTTGCTGCTTCATCCTTGGAGTGCAAGAAGAAAGTCCATACAAACCTGGAGTAATCATCCACAATTACCAGGCAGTATTTCTTCTTTGCCATGCTCATCACTCTCACAGGACCAAAGAGATCCATGTGCAAAAGCTGTAAGCAGGAAGTGGACTTTGGTTCCTCTATTGAAGGGAATGAAACTTTGTGTTGTTTTCCTTTCAAGCAAGCAGTGCAGTCATCTTCATATTTGAACTCCTTCTGAGGCAATCCTCTTACTAGACCATGGCTTATAAGCTGATTCATGTTCTTGAAATTAACATGACCCAGCCTTCTATGCCATAGTGTAGACTCTTGAGGAGATGCCTTGGAGAATAGGCAAGGATGGCCTTTTAGATCCATCTTTTTAGAAAGATCTAAGGCGTACACTATTCCTGTCCTGTTGGCCTTCAGGAGAGTATGTTCAGCCAATGCCTTGTCAATCAAACTCAGAACTTTGGATGACAGAATCCTACAGTTCTGGCTTGTGAAAAGGGCAACATGGCCTTTGTCACACATTTGACTGACACTCAAGAGGTTATACTTGAGATTCTCCACATGGTTAACATCATCAAACCTTATTTCCCCATTGGAAAAAAAGCCTTTTCCGATGATGTAACCCTTTGCATCGTTGCCAAAAGAAACAAATCCCTTCTTTCCTTGAGAGTAGTCATTAAGAAGGGAGCTGCTTCCAGTCATATGCATGGATCCTCCGCTGTCTACATACCAGATGCTTCTATGGCATGTTGAAGAACCCTGCAAACACAACCATGTGTTAGTTAGTCTTGGAGACCCAAACCTGCTTGGCTTTGGGTCTGATCTCAGCTACAGATGTAGCACTAACAGGTGTGTTGTGTGTGACAGCTTGAGGTGAAGAAGATGGTACAGAAGAGGAAGCCTTTGGCTTGGACTTCCTTTTCTGTGGTTTCAACACAGGAGCATCTAAGTGGTTGACTCTTCCCACTAGTTGCTGAACCATCATCACCAACTGTGTCTGGTTTTGTGATAAAGCCTTTAGCTCTTCAGACACGTTGGAGTTTACTGATGATGAGTTCCTATGTTGTACCATCTTTTTCTGAGCAACCTCAGCTGTTGCCTGACTAATCCCTACCTTTTTCTTAGATTTAGCTTCGGGCTTAGGGATTTCAGGCATGGATGCTGCTAGTACAAACTTGGTTTCAAACTCATTCTTCATTTTATTGATGCTCTCAGTAATTTTCTCCCTTTGTTTGAGTTTGGAACCCCTTTTGTACCAGCAATCATCAGTAAGATGATTGAATAAGCCACATATCTCACATGGCTTCTTCTTCATCTTATGCTGATCATCAGCTGAAGAGGATTTAACTGCTGAAGACTTGTTTTTCAGCTGTTTGTCATCAGTAATAGCAGTTTTCTTCCTAGTGCCTGCTTTCCTGGTATCCTCTCTAGCTGTCTTCAAACCTTTCCTACTGTTAGTTTTCTTCTCTTCAGTTCTAACAGTATTTGAGGTTTGAACTTCAGATGTTGTCACTTGCTCTCTAGTACCTTCAGTACTTCTAGTGACAACACCTGAGTTGATTAGCCTTTTGGTCATGTGACAGTCAGCATTTGAACCATCAGCTGTTGTAGCATCAGCTGATTGGTTTTGGCAGGAGTAAATGCTGACATCTATCTCTGATGATGCTGATTTAGAGGATAGTAGGTCACATGATGAACAGTATTGGTTATTGCTCTCCCCATCAGATTCAACTTCTGCTCTTGAAGTGAAGTCTGTGGGAGCAGCAGTGTGATTATAACCAATGCCAAACTTCACATTGGAAGCTGATTGCTTACTAAGAAGCATTTCAAAACCCTTGCATGATTGCACCCATCGATCACACTCAACTTGGGTGGTTGCAAGAGTTTCCTTGAGGTCTTTGTACTTTTCTAGAAGTACATCTTCCCTAGCTTTACTATCTTTGATTTGGCAGTTAAGCTTGTAAATCTCATCATTTTTATCTTTTAGAGCAACCTCAAAATCAGCTTTTCTTTTGGAAATAGTGTGCTCAAGCTCAATATTTTTATCTATTAAAGCTACATTTGCTTCTCTAATAGAAGCAAATGCTGCTATGCATGATTCAGAACAAAGCTTGGCTTTTGCCTCAGTGGATACCTGAGATGAGGCATTGGATGATGACCCTTCAGCAGAATCAAGGCCATCAGAGCAAGATTTCCAAAACGTTGGTCACCACCATGTTGACCAACACCTTGGAGTAGTTGTTCCTGACCAGATAGCTCTTCTGGTAGACTACTCCAGTCAACAACACTTGGGGTGAAAAGCTGTGTTGTTGAGGTTGTGTGTGATGATGAGATGGGGAAGATTGAGGCTCAGGAAGAGCATGAGGTGGTTGAGCCGGGGGTACTTAAGTTTGACTAGGCTGAGGCATGTAGTAACAGGGGTAAGGATATGGCATATGACCCTGTGGCACAAAATAAGCTGGTGGTGCCTGTGCCTGAGATGGATGGGTAGAACTGGAAGAAGGTTGCCCTCTGTGCTGTGAGCTATTGCTGGGAAAAGTCACAAAGGGTGCAGATGAGTTAGATCCAGATGATCTACACTCTCTTGCAAAGTGTCCAAGCCTTTGGCACTTGTGACACCTCAACTTGCTCTTGTCAAAACCAACTTTGGTTTTGCCAGAGAGTCCAGGGAATTTCCTTCCAGTTCTCTTGTAGAACTTTTGAGAGCGGATATTTATCATTGCCATCTGGTTCAAAATATCCATCTCTTCCAGATCATCATCTGGAATGCCCTTCAAGTCCTCCATCAGAAAACACAAGTTGTCACCACCACCTCCTGAACTACTAACACCAACAAAAGCTTGTTCTGAGTTAGTAGAGAAATCAATATGCTCATCATAAGAACTTTCTGATGAAGCATATTCTGACTCATGACTTATCAAGGTAGCATTACCTTGGACAAAGTCATCAGCGAGCTTGCCAGAAGAGGACAACTTCCTCTTTTGCTCTACCTCTCTCTCAAAAGTGAGTAGCTTCCCATGAAGTTGGGTGAGAGATAGAGTTTCCAGGTCTGCACTGGAGCGTAGGACAATGGTATATGTGTCCCATCTCTCAGGAAGTGACCTGAGGAACCTGTTGTTCATCTGGCTGTTGGTGTACTCTTGTTTGACCATCTTTAGCTCAAATATCAAACAAGAGAACCGCTCAAACTGCTGGGTCAGAGTCTCACCCTTTCTATATGAGAATGTCTCATATTGTTGGGCGAGGATTTCCCTATTGTTTGCTAAGACCGAATCAGTTCCTCCAAATTGTTCCTTTAGAGCAACCCATAGGTCATGAGCAGACTCATGATGCAAGAGCCCTGAGTATATCTCATTTGGAATGGCCATGGCTAAAATTCCATGGGCTCTAGCATCGATTTCGAACAGCTTTAGATCTTCGTCCGAATATTGTTCAGGTTTCTTTGCAACCTGTTCATTAGATTCCGGGACGCTCACCATTGGCTTGTATGGCCCATGCACCACTGACTTCCAACAACCAGCACTGTTGACAGCCAAGGGGTGTAGCATACGTCTTTGCCATATGTTATACTCGTTCCTAACCAGCATCGGAGGCTTGGTAGCGGAACCAATATTGTGAGGATCATTAGTTGGTGTTGTCATCTCAGGTTTTAGTCAAAAACAAGTTTAAACCAGACAAATGTGACTCAAAACCACCGAAAGACCTCAAGATTTTGGCCAGAAACAGCAGAAACTCGCTCTCTATGGCTAATTCTTGCAAATTGCTAATTCGATCAAACTGAGAGATCAAAAGAGCAGTTTCAAATGATCAATGGTAAGATCGATCAATGATTAACCTGCTCTGATACCATTTGACAGGATCTCAGCCTCTCGTGTTGATCAATTAGATTATGTTTGTAGCGGATTTAGCATATTAATTAGCAATTATATCAAGAACATAAAGAATATTGCAATTAAAAGCATAAACATAGAGAGAGAAGAGTTCTGCGAAACATTAAATGTTCATTACTAACCACGTTTCGGCAATTAAAGCAGCATGGTTTACCATCCTTATATAGGTGGCAAAAGCATGGTGGTGATGTCCTTTTCTGACATCACTGAATATTCAAATTACAACTGACAAAAACATAAAACTACTGAAGATGTCAACAACTGACATCTTCTTACAAAAGTTCCTAAGTACTGACAAAAGTAAAACTACTGATACTATAACAGCTGAAGAACATGCTCTTCAGCTGTTGTACAAATACTGAAACAAAATAAACTACGGAAAAGGAAAAACCACCACAACAACTGAAGAGGACTTCTTCAGTTGTTGTGCCAAACTCTGAGTCTTCAGTACTTGGTCTTCAGACTTGGCTTCGGAAGATGTAACAGCTTCGGAAGATATAACAACTGATGACTTCAGTAGATATCATCAGTTGTTGTCCTCAGTCTTTTTCTTCAGACTTTGCTTCGGAAGATAGAACAGCTTCGAAGATGTAACAACTGATAACTTCAGTACATATCATCAGTTGTTGTCTTCAGTCTTTGTCTTCAGACTTTGTGCTTCGGAAGAAGATCTTCAGTTCTTCAGTTCTTCAGCTTTTGATACTTCAGTACTTGGTCTTCAGTACTTGAAGTCTTCAGTACTTGAATGATCAGTACTTCAGACTTCAGTACTTGGTCTTCAGTACTTTGGGAGTCTTCAGCTGTTGTTCTTCATTCTTTGTCTTCATACTTTGTTCTTCAGACTTTGTCATAACAGCTGAGGCTGGAGCTAAGATGCTCTCGAGTTTGACATTCAAGCAAGAGAACACAATAGCTGATGGGAGTCTTCAGATGCTCTCGAGTCTGACATTCAAGCAAGAGAGCACTGTAACTGATGGAAGTCTTCAGCAGTTGTTGCAGTGGCATGTGGGACTTAGAGGTTTTCCTGATCTTGGCTCATTGGTTCTTTTGGTCCAACAGACTTTATCTTCCATGGATGTGGTCACGCCATGAGTCCAACTCACTCATCAGATGGTAGAATCTGTCGATGATATCATCCAAGCTCTCCTTTCCGATTGGTGAGAAATTATCGAATTCCTTTTTAAGAGCTTTTGCCTTTAGTGCTTTCAGAGTTGCATTGCCTTCATATCTCTTTTCTAAGGCTTCCCATAATTTTTAGACTGCTTGTTCTCAGAAAACTGATGTGTTGGTACACATGTCCCTAGTTCTAGTTCTAGTGCTTAAATATAAATGACTTTCATTTTGTTACATTCATGTAATGTATTGATATATGTAATGAAAACTCTTTATTGAATGATTATTGTTTATTAAATGTCATGCCTATTTATATTATTGTTTATTACAAGCTAACATGAACATGTTATATGGGTTTACAGTTGTTAGACATAGTTATGTATCGTTAACGATTCAGGAATGTGTTTAACCAAGGCTTATGATCCAGTCGCAAGACTGGACCATGCAAATGGGCCAATAGCACGACTGAACCATGAGATTGAGCCAAACGCACAATTGAGTCATCAGACTGGCTCAGTCGTATGAATGAATCAATCGTGTGGGTCAGTCGTACGTATGAATGGATCGTATGACTCAGTCGCATGACTGAGCCATACGCGTGGCTCAGTCGTACGAATGAGGACTGTAACCTATAAATACCACTTATTTCGTAGTAAAACATAACACTTCATGAATTCACAACCCTAGCCGTCCCAGAGCGTCCAATTCGTCCCTTCCAACTTCATAGAGCGTTCCTGATCATTGCTAATCAATTCTTAATGTTTTCTAATTGTTAGTTTTGATCGAATTAACGTTCTTCCTGATTGGATCACCAATCAAATAGGATTCCGCACTATTTGATCTGGTTTCACGTAGTTTCGGTTAGTACCAGTTTGTACTCGGTCCTAACATGATGAAATATATTTTTAGGTATTGACTGAGTCACAAGGCATATGCTTTCTTTTTAGCATTATGCATAGTCTTCTGGGATTCACTCATTCCTCCCAAAGTAAGCTTTATTCTATTAGCACTGACTAGTACCACGTAACCAGTCTCAATAGACGCCTATAGATTGGGGGCAACTCCATTCAAGTAGATTTCAAACCGTTGTTTTCCACTATGGGTATTCATCCAACGTTAACAGCTTTGGCGGTTTGTTGTGATTCCCGATCTCACTTTCCAGAAGTAGAGATTCTGGATGCGAGAGTCCTTTCTAGCAGTAAAAGCAGAGAATTGATCTTCCATTTCTGTAAACTTGATGAACTAAGAACAGGATAGATTGACTTATGCGATTGGACAAACCGACTGGTTCAACCGTGCGATTGAAGGATGCGAATGGCTTCAATCGTGTGATTGGATTCAGTTGTGTGAATGGACAAGATGAATGAGGTCAACCGTATGGAATACTTCAACCGTGCTAATGAAATGTGCGAATGAGTTCAGTCGTGCGATTGAACTATGCGAATGAGATTCCACGTGCGATTGGGCCAATCGTGCGACTGAAGATGTTGCTGCGGGAAAATATCGAATTTTTTGAACACTTGACTTAAAATTACGAATTTTCACGAACCTTTATCTGCCGTATGGGAAAAAGTCGAAAATTTGACACAGAGACTTGACAAAAGAAGTTTGAAGTGAAAAAGTATCTTTCGAATGAAAACGTTAGCGAATTTTCACGAACCCTAATATGCCGTATGGGGAAAAGTCGAAACTTTTGACATAGAGACTCGACAAAAACAAGTTTTGAATCGAAAAGTGTATCTTTTGAATGAAGACATTAGTTTTGACACCAAAACCAATTGAATCCATGCAAAATCACGAGCCTAGGCTCTGATACCACTTGTTAGGACCGTGTACGTACGTAGTACTAACAGACTCTGCGTGAAACCAAATCAAATAGCGTGGAATTCTATTTGATTGGTGATCCAAGCAGTGAGAATGAATAACCCGATCGATCTTATGATGAAACAAACGTTAAGAATGGATTGAAATCGATCAGGAATAATCTATTGACTTGGATTTGCGACTTGGAACGCTTTGGACGGCTAGGGTACGAAGTATTATGAAGTAATTCAAAGTGTTACGTTTTTTCACGAATTATGTGGTATTTACAGATGGTAAGTGTTCATTCGTACGACTGAACCATTAGCATGGTTCAGTCGTGTGACTGAAGCATGCGATTGACTCATACGCATGACTGAAGGTTCAGTCGTGTGATTGAACCAATCTTATGTCTCAATCATACGACTGATCCAGTCACCTGGTTCAGTCGTGTGACTGGTCCATAAGCATGGTTCATTCATGCGTATGGGGCATAAGTATGTTCCATTAGCATGAATGTCCACATGACTAAGTTAAACATATATCTAAGTTCTTATTGACTTAGAACAATGTAAAACATTATCAAACCTATATAGTTAGTTCATATATGTGAATTACAATCAATATAAATATAACATGACATAAACAATCACATATAACCATCACAATGCATTTACATATAAATATAAACAATCACTTCATTACATTGGATTACACATGTGTAAGACATGAAAGACTTTTACATTTCAGAACATAAACTAGGTACATGAATATGTATCAACAGATACCACAGCCTAAGTGCTTGGTGTAGGCCAAAAAGAGCTTTATCTAATTTACACACATAGTTGGGGTGTTGTGAATCTTCAAATCCAGGTGGCTACCACACATAGACTTCTCTGTTAATATCCCCATACCGAAATGCACATTTCACATCAAGTTGATCGACTGTGAAGTTCTTGGATGTTGCAAAAGCAAAGAAGATTCTCACAACTTCAAGTCTTGCAACAGGTGCAAAAATATCAGTTTAATCTATCCCTTCTTCTTACGTGTATCCTTGAACTACAAGTCTGGCCTTGTTCTTGAAGATCAAACCTCTATTATCCCTTTTATTCCTGAACACCCACTTGGATCCAATAGGGACCTGACCAGGTGGCAGCGGACATAGGTTCCACACCTTTTGTCTCTTGAATTAAAGCAACTCCTCTTGCATTGCTTCAACCCAACTATTGTCCCTCAGAGCTTCCTCCACCTTCTTGGGTTCCATCTGGGAGAGAAAGCATGACTAAAAACATGCATCCCATTATGTGTTTGACTTCTAGTTCTCACACCTTCTGAGACATCCCTAAAGATGTTTTCAGCTGGATGAGTGTTGTGAATCCTAAGTCTTGGAATCACATCTAATTGCATAGATAGATCCAAGTTTGAAAGATTCTACTCAGGATTATGAACATTAATTCCAGCTGATGTCTCATACTCATTCAATATGGACTGATTGAATGAGTGAGTGACAACAACAATGTTTTTTTAGCAGTGAAGCAGTATGAACACTTGCATATTCCTCCAGATTACTGTCTTCATCAGCTTGGTGTTGAGTGTTTGAGTTGTCAGCCGATGAACTTTGAGGCTCTACTAACTGATAACTCATTTCCTATGATATTCAAGCTTTCAGGACTTGCAATATTAGAAGCTTGTACCTCATGTCTTCTTGGAGAAATTAGAATAGGTCTAGGTAACTCAAACACTTGATCATCAAAGAAGTCATTTTAAGTTCATGTTCTAGCTGAAACATTCTCACAAGATGGTTTAGAATAGTTGGGAAACAATTCTAAGTCAAAAATATGGTTAGGGCCATTTCCCTTAACACAAGGAGTGTGCTCATTTACAATAATGTTAGATGATTCCTGAAATCGTTGATTCTTAATATTGTATACTCTATAAGCTTTAGAGCTTGAAGAGTATCCAACAAAGATAGCATCATCCGACTTTTCAGCAAACTTTGCTAAATTGTCTTTTGTGTTAAGTATACTACACTTACTGCCAAAGGACCTTAGAAAGCCAATGAACTGTGGCCTCTTGTTCCATAGCTCATAAGAGGTTTTTCCATGGGGCTTAACAACAAGAACTCTATTCTACACATAGCATGCAGTGCTGACTGTCCCTGCCCAGAAAGTTTAAGGCATCTTTGAATCAGCTAACATAGTTCTTGCAGCCTCAATAAGTGTCTTGTTCCTTCTCTTAGCAACACCATTCTATTGAGGAGTTCTAGGTGCACTATATTGTCTCGTAGTCCCTTTTGAGTTACAAAATGAGTCAGGAACGTGATTCTTAAACTCAGTCCCTTGATCACTTTTGATGGTTTTTACCTTGTGATCAATTTGATTTTCTATTATAAGGATAAAACATTTTTAACGTTTTAATAGTTTCAGCTTTAGTTCTTGAAAACAATACCCATGTGAATATTATAAAATCATCAACTATCATAAGAAAATATGATTTCCTTCCAATGCTCATTATACTTATGGGACCAAAAAGATCTATATGCAATAAGTGTAATGGAGTGGTAATTGAATTAACCTCATTGGATTTGTGGGTTGCCTTATGTTGTTTTCCTTTAAGATAAGCAATACAGATAACTTTATGGAAAAAAACCTTCTTAAGCACTCCATGTGCCAAGTTATTTTTCACCAGTTTATTTACGGTTTTAAAAATAACATGACATATTCTTTTATGCCAAAGAGTTGATTCATCACCATTTTCTTTGGAAAGAAAGCATGAAACTTCTCCCAGTGAAAAAGCATTGTTCATATCTAACTTGGTGAGTGTGTTCAAGTTTTCAGTTCTCTTGATAGAGACACAATAAAAAGTACACTCATGAGAAAGTGCACTCATGAATTTTCTGACTATGTCTCTCTTCTTAAGAGTCACACCCATAGACTGAAGAAATGCAATTAGGCCCATGTATCTGAAGTATTGTTGGCTTAAGGTCTCACAACAGTATAAATGAAGTTTTCAAACTTCTGATTCAGTACATCTTTCTTGGACTCTTTGGATTCTGAGGAACCAGAGTACATCAATGTCAAAGCATCAAAGAGTTCTTTGGCTGTGGTGCAATGCTCAAAGCCTACCATTATGGAGTTTGGTATGGTTGTGAGAAATACAGTCATTGCTTTGCTATCGATGTCCATCTTCTTGAAGTCTTCATCTGAGTAGTCTTCAATTTCCTTTTCAATCATAGTACCATCACCAGTTGATGTTGCCACTTTTGGCTTGTAAGGGCCATGAGCGACAAATCTATACATCTGGTTGTCTTGATATTTGATGAATCCTTCAATACGTTGACACCAGCGTCTGAATTTATTAGGAGTGATAAAAGGAGCCTTAGTCATGGTTCCCATCTCAGTCTCAAAATAATTTGGTTGATGACCATTGGGGTAAAGCGAGTGAGTTTGGAAATAAGGGTGATTGGGATGATTAGATCTCATAATCAAGAGCCTGGATGCTTTGATACCAATTGCAAGATTGGTGCTAGTGTCTTTCAACATAATATTTGTTAGGACCGTGTACGTATGGAGTACTAACTGATTCTTCGTTATACCGGATCAAATAGTGCCGAATCCTATTTGATTGGTGATCCAATCTGGGAGAACGTAATCAAGATCAATCCTAACGATTAGAAAATGTTAAGAATGGACTAGGAATGATCTGGGACATTCTATGAAGTTGCAATGGACGAACCGGACGCTCTGGGTCGACTAGGGTTGCAAGTATTCGCAGTGTTCCCTTTTTCCACGAATTAAGTGGTATTTATAGGTTACAGATCTCATTCGTATGACTGAGCCTTGCAACTGGCTCAGTCGTGCGACTGAGTCATACGATTGGTTCATTCGGACGAGTGAGTCAGTCTTATGACTCAACCGTACGATTGACTCAATCACCTAGTTCAGCCGTGCGATTGGACCATTCGTATGGTCCAGTCATGTGACTGAATCAGGATACTTAGTTAAGCACATTCTTGAACATTTACTGATTCAGAACTATGTCTCACAACTATAAACCTATATAACATTGTCATATATGCGTGTAACAATAAATAATATAATAGAGATAACTTGTAATCAACCAATACACATAAAGGAAGAGATTCTCATTATAATAATCAAACGTTACATATGTGTTACAAGAAGAAGTTCTATAACAGTTAAGCTCACTAGACTAGAACTGGGGACATGTGTACCAACAAACTCCCCTTTGGACCTAGTCCTATCTAGACTTTGACTTCTTTCTTGAACTCTTCAAATCTCTTCAGTCTCTCCTCTTTCGAAACCCCTGCATGGATATTCAGTGCAAAGCATAGACGTATGATATGCTGAAACTGTAGTGCTTGCACAATATCCTGCGTGTCAAAAAACAGTGGCCACTTGTACAGCGTATAAACATCAGACGCTGACAAGTTTATTAGCCACATGGGGTCAAACACCCTTATTGTGTCCATTTTGCCTTCCCTTTCCAAAACAATGACGGCCTCTCCCGAGCACCAGTCATAGTACCACCACTTAAAGTGTGGGGTAAAGTCCTGTGGCATCTCCCTTAGTGAAATTCGGGACATTGTGCGCGGAGGTCGCCACTTCAGGACTATCTTCGGCTGACCAGTGATGGGACTCACCTCAGACCTTCTGAGGTACCTCGTAGCCAGCTGAGGTTTGAAGTTTACCCATCTAGTCCTGTACTCCTTTTTCAAGGCAGCCTCAAACCAGCCAGACATCTTCTTAGGATCAGCATAAAGAAGCTTTAGTCGGGCCAACTGGTTGAGCTCAAAACCTGGGAGAGTCTTCAGATCATGAGGGAATCTGAAGTACTCGATTCCCCTCTCCCTTTTTTACTGCATACACGCTAAGGTCATCAAGATGAGCCCAAGCAATGATCTTCCCTGACACATTCATTTCTTCTTTACTTTGTATAGCTTGGTGTAGGTACTCTGAGTTACTGTAGCACGTTGGGCTCGGACCTCGGTGAAGCAAGCCGCCCATTCAGCCTTTCGAATATCAACTTCGGCGTCCGAGGCTTGGGCTTGGTTTGTTGAGGCTTCTGCTCCTTTCTCCTTATTACTGAGTTTATCCAGAATATCACTGTCAAGATTGTTTACCAAATCTGGAAACACGTTTCCCTCTTGATCAGTGTATTCTGGATAGTGCTGATATGTGATGTCTTCAATTTCAATTTCTTCAACATCATTGAGCTCGTCATCATCAGCATCATCAAAAGTTAGAGCATCCTTAATAATTTCGTCTGGATTCAGATGAAATATTACAGCAAGCTGCTCATCAGTAAGGTCGTGAATAATTTCTCCTTCTTCAGGAGTATAACTCACTGACCTTCTGACGATCCCCTGCAGATCAAGAATCATTGTGAGTTGAGACTTGATCTATTGGAGGGGAGCAACATCATGCTCATCTTGCTGAAATCCCTTATCTGTTTATATCAACATGTAGAGTAGCAATCATTAGTATAAACTCAGGTTAATTAAACATTAATCATTAAATATTTACAAGAGTTTCATATACATCAAAAGATTAGTCAAGTACAAAGCTTATGAATAAAACATCTAATCAGTACTTTTGTCTTGAAGCTTCTCATGAGTTTCTGTAGTAGATGATGATGGAGGAGCCGATGTAGATCCATGGTCTTGTCTTCTTTTTGAATGTTGTTCCCGACCAGAATCAGCAGCATTTGAAGTAGAATCATCATCATCATCATCATCTTGCCCTCCTTGGATTGATCATCACCACTATCATCATCATCCTCATCACTCTCATCATCCTCATCATCATCGTCATCACCATCATCACCATCTCCTTCCTTTACTTTAAGGGAGCAGCTTGGCTTCAGCTTCAGTAGAATCTTCTTTTTAGCAGACCACTCCTCAATCTTCTGCAAAGACAGGACGTTGTGCTCCTGGAGTTGGGAGATCTGCTCTGCTGCTGAGAGATCTGCTCCAGCTTACTGAAAATAGCTGAGTGAGAAGTGTTAGCTCCCTCAGCTGATGTATACTCTGCTGACTTTTCTTCATCAGCACTATGAGCTTAAGCATCACCCTGTTTAGGGTGCTACTGCTCCTCCACAAAAAGGAGGAAGATATGTACCGGTGGGACGAGGAAGGTCCATTCTGGTGAGTGTGAGTAGTGGTGGCTGTAGTGAATATGGGTGGAGATGCATAGTATAGTGGTCACTGGTGGGATGGTGATGGTGGGGAATGTTGTTGTAGTCGGTAGAGTGGTATTTGTGGTGTTAGTGGTTTGGTGGTTTGGGTGGTTTGGGTGGTGTGGTGTGGTGGTAGGAACGGAGGAGTAGTGATAAGAGTAATCCTCCTTCGTTTGGGCTTCAGCCATGAGCTGGGCATACGTTTCCTCCGTGTCCCCCTGGACAAAGAGGCTCCCCCTCGACTGCTGGAGAGGCTGGGTGTAAGATATCAGCTGAGAACTCCAGACCCTCCCGGGTGTCCACCCACCGCCCGTATCCCCTCTCCGTGCCACTTCCCACTTCCCACCGTCAAGTCTCTTCTCGGACTCCTCTCTACCTGCATCTGGAAATACAGACACTGAACCTCCAGTCACAACTATGGACACTGAAGTTGTTTGTACCTACAACTCCTATGACTAGGTTCAGTACGAGTCATCCGCCAGATGCTATCATTGGTGATCTCCACTCCGGCGTGCATACTAGAAGTCGATTGTACACTGCTGATTACGCTGAAGTAATGGAAAAGGGCTACGTGAATGATGGAGCTTACAGATGTTTTGTTTCTCAAATTGAACCCAAACACGTAAGTGATGCCCTTAAGGATGAAGCCTGGGTAAATGCTATGCAAGAGGAGTTGCTACAGTTCCAGAAACTGGAGTGTGGACTCTTGTTGACCGACCCAAAGGAGTCAAAGTAATTGGTACCAAATGGGTACTAAAGTGCAAGAAGGATGACCAGGGTGTCGTTATCAGAAATAAGGCACGGTTGGTTATTCAGGGGTTCAGACAAGTCGAAGGAGTCGACTACAATGAAGTCTTTGCTCCAGTAGCTAGAATGGAAGCTATTCGCATCTCTCTAGCCTACGCCTCTTACATGAAGAACAAAGTCTATCAACTAGATGTTAAGAGTGCATTCTTGCATGCGGAAATCCGTGAAGAGGTATATGTCAGTCAACCCGAAGGATTCAAAGATCCTTATCATCGTGGCAGAGTCTACAAATTAGACAAGGCTCTGTATGGGCTACATCAGGCTCCTCGAGCCTGGTATAAAAGCTCTCCCACCCATCTGTTGAAACACGGCTTTCGCAGGGGTGTGATTGACTGTACATTGTTCATCAAAGAAAAGGATGGTGATTTGCTTTGGTGCAAAATATGTGGATGACATAATCTTCGGTTCACGAAACGAAGAGTTATGTAAGAGTTTGAATCTGTGATGAAGGCAGAGTTTGAAATGAGCGCCATGGAGAAATGAAGTTCTTCCCAGGATTACAGGTGGATCAAACCCATACCGGCATCTTTCTGCATCAGACTAAGTATGTAGGTGACATTCTTAGTCACTTTGATATGGAAAATGTCACTGCTGCTGGTACCCCCACACCCACAAATCATGATGTGGCTCCTGATGAGAATGGGGATTTGGTGGATGCCACCATGTATCGTGGGATGATCGGATCTCTTATGTACCTCACTGCCTCGCGTCAGATATCATGTATGCCACATGTTATGTTCCCGATATCAAGCGAAACCTAAAGTAAATCATCTGATTGGAGTCAAGAGGATTTTTCGTTATCTGAAGGGTACTCCAACACTGGGGGTTGGGTATCCTCATGATGATGACTTTGAGCTCACGGCGTATAGTGACTCGGATTATGGAGGCTGCAAAATGAATTACAAGTCTACGTCAGCAGGATGTCAATTTTTCGGGAGAAGATTGGTAACTTGGCAGTGCAAGAAGCAGACATCAGTTGCTCTGTCTACTTGTGAAACTGAATACGTTGCCACCGCCAGCTGCTGCTCTCAAATCATTTGGATTCAACAGCAAATGCGGGACTATGGTTTGCATTTCACTTCTACTCCTATCTTATTGATATTCTGCTGCAATTGCAGTAACTAAAAATCTAGTTCAACATCCTAAGACCAACACATAGGCATAAAGTATCACTTCATACGCGACTGCGATGAAAAACACTTAATTGATGTGGTCAAAATTAACACGGATTTTCAAGGCGGACCTCTACACCAAACCATTTGATCAACCCAGATTTTTCTATCTGCTAGAGGTCAACGGGTTAAAAAGAAAAGTGATGTTATATTAGAAGAAACAGATACATAGTACGACACCTATTTTAATTTATTTTTATATTTCTTTTATTTTAATTTTTTAATTTCCTTGTCGTTATAAAAATCCAAAAACACAAAAAGATTTCTGTTTTAGAATTTTAGGGGGAGATTAGGTTAAATTCAGTATTTATTTACTCAAAAAAGGGGGAATGTGAGTAAAGCTGAAAAGGTATTGACAGCAAAACTGGAAATGTGACTCGATAAAAATTGGAAAATGATAGTACACAGGCATCGACTTACTTGGAACACCAAAATGATTTTGTGATCAGAAATGTCAATTAAATCACTGAAAATTTATAAATCAGAGAAGTCCAAATCTAACAAAATGGGAAAATGATAGTACGTTTGATTGTTACTGTAAGTACACGGAGAAAGTTGATCTTGGGAGGTGCGAGTTCACTATATGATGTCAGTAGATTCAGCACAATAGACAAGTAGATCATTGGTAACTTAATCTAAACTAAACGGCTCAATCAACTGTGGTTCCCATCTTATCACTAGTTAACACAATCAGCTATTTCTGATAAGGGATAATGAGCAAAGAAACGCCACAAAGGTGTGCAAATGACCACAAAAGAGCAAAGCATGAAAAATGAATACTAGCGCAAGCAAGCTGATAACTTATGTTGTTGGTGCGTTAGGTACAAAAGAAAATAAGAAATGCTCTAACAAGGAGATAGGTTGTTTGCCTCTCTGCTGTGCGATGGCACTGGCCTGAGGATAAGCATAACCTACATATCTAGAATTCATTGTTGTTCGCTGCCTCTCTGCTGTGCGATAGCACTGACCTGAGGATTGGCTTCACTTTGAAAGATCTAAGAATAGTCTCTTCTTGTAAAAATACCTATAGACCGCTCCAAAGTCCTTTAAGGAATGTTGATTACCATATAAGCGTGGGATACACAAATGTTGTTTGAAATAATATAACTAATTCATTACCAATACGTGTCAAAAGTCTGTGTATGATTTAAGTGGACAAGTATACTGACAATCGTCGTGAATGCACCGACTGAAATTGACAATCAAGTGGGTTATCTATCATTTCAAACATGATTCCCAGTTAGTACTTAGAAGTCTTAGATCGTTACAAACTATGATATGTCATCATGAAAGTGTAATTAGCACAAAATGTTCCAAGTAATGGTGTATATGCATGTCTGATTCTAAATGAGTCTGTTCTTGATATAATGTCAATGCTAATAGGCTACACAAACCTGCCCTAACAAAAATCGCAAAAAGATGTTCATTTTGTTCGTTGTTTAAAATTCTTCAATTTATTAGTATAAGTGTGTCAATGTCGGACTATGTATATTTTTCTATTAATGTCACTAAACAAGCTTAATGTTTACTTAAACAAATTGTTTCTGAAAGGTTAAGGATCACGTCTGAGCTGATCGGGTGGATAAATGGATCACGTCTGAGGTGATCGGGTGGATAAATGGATCACGTCTGAGGTGATCGGGTGGATAAATGGATCACGTCTGAGGGTAATCAAAATGTAGTTTTATTAAAAGGTCATGTCTGAGATGATCAACTTGTTCATAACGTTTAATCTACTGGTAAATGGAACTGAGGGCCGTTATGCTAATATGGTCAAAAGATGATAAGGATGCCCAGTCGCACGACTGAACCATAAATATGGTCCAGTCGTACGATTGGAACACACTAATCAGTCAAATCGTACAAATGGGCAGTGCGAATGAATCCAATCGAACGATTGGAGGTGACCGACTGTAACAGTCTTTGGATGAACCTCAATCGCCCGATTGGAGATGAACGATTGGGTTAATCACACGACTGAGACTCAGTCACAAGACTGACCTATACGACTAGGCGCAGTCGCCCGACTGACCAAGGCGACTAGGATCAGTCGCCGACTGGGATTTGACCTAGTATAAATACAGGCCGAATCAGCATCCGTCGCTCATTCACACCAAATCGCCCCTCTATACGCACAACCTACGAAACCGCTGCCAAAATTTCATTTGAATCATATTTTACCTTCTATTTGTGTGTTTCTAACATTCATTTGTGCTTATACAGTAATATTCGTGGTGTTTCATCGATAAAACCGACAAATGACATATAGAATCACTCGAATTCTGACCCAACAGTAACTGAGTACTTAACGACCAAATAGACCATCAAAACGATCTAACGTTCAAACAAATGTTAAAATGTGCTTAATCGGTCGTTTCTGAATGTAATGAGCCTAATTTCGACGTTTAACATCAAGTATAGCTGAAAACATGAATTTGAATGGACAAACCGTCGAGTAGCGACTGGACACACTAATGAACTTCAATCGCCCGACTGAGAAGACGACTGGTCTCAGAGACACGACTGAGATGGACGAATGGTTCAATCGCACGACTAGGTTCATTCGCTTGACTTAGTCGCACGTATGATCCAATTCACATATAGAGCTCATCGTCCTACTCAGTCACACACGACTATGTTCATTCGGTTGCTCAGTCGCCCGATTTAACCCAAGTGTAAACTCATTGACTTAATTTGCTATCTTCTGCATGCACTGACGTTTACTTACATTGTGCAGATGGCAAGTCGTTGGATCATAAGCATGAAGCACAACATCTGTGCTCATCTGGATCTGACCTCCAGGAATGTAGCGGAGTTCGCGGACATATTTCATTCTTACGGAGATCGAGGATCTTCAGGGCTATATCTATACCCTGCACTCCGTACCGCTCCTTACAGCAGCATTCTTGGAGAATGCTGCTGTAGATAGATCAGTCGAACCCTATCGTATCAGGAGCTCTATCCTTGGGCATGCTATAGAGATCACTGAGGAGGATCTAAGGACAGTCCTCGAGTTTGGAGATGATAGTGACTGTCCTACTCGACTACACCCGCTGACTGTTCGAGGGTGTTTCCTACGGGGAAAGTAATCTGGGGACATCAACTCTGGGATGCTCAACAGAGCAATCTGTGTCCCCAGTTCAAGTATCTAGCCCATGTGCTGCTCAGATGTATTGCCTCAAGGAAAGGAGGCTTCGATGAACTATCTGAGCAGATGCAGAACGCATATGTTGCGTTAGTGCTGAACCATCCGTTCAGCTTCTCGTGGATGATCTTCACTTACCTTGTAGAGAACATAGAGACGAAGGGCAAGGAGAGTTTCTGCATGTACCCTCGCTTCTTGTAGATTATATTTGATCAGAAGCTCCCGATACTGCCCAAGGAAAAGGATGACGCTGTGGGCTCGAGGTGATGGATGATACCACCTTGGGCAGGATGAAGGTATACAGGGGGAAGCGGTAAAACCCCCAGTCAGGCTTTATTGGTCATCAGGCCCGGTGAAAATTATGTGGCGCCGGCAAGAAGAAGTGGCGCCACGAGGATAGTGATTCTGATCTAGAGCAGGTGGCTCTACCCTCCGATGATTCTGATGACGATCATGACTCGGATCAGGGAGGAGTTGGTCAGGGAGAACCCACAAACCAGCTCCGATACATCCTGATTTTTCATATGCAGAGAGGAGGGTCCGATGAAGAGCCACTTACCCGGACGGTGGGAAGTCAGGAAGTGGCAACTGAGAGGGGATTACGGGCGGTGGGGGGACACCCGGGAGGGTCTGGGAGTTCTACAGTTGATCCATCTTACACCCCAGCCTCTCCCAGTAGTTGAGGGGGAGCCTCCTGTCCAGGGGGAGACGGAGGAAACGTATGGCCCAGCCTCATGGGCTGAAGCCCAAACGAAGGAGGATTACTCTTATCACTACCTCCTCCGTTCCTACCACTTCCACCACCACCACCCAAGACTTTTAGCAAGGGGAGATCGAGCATGATATACCCTCTCATCCGGCAGCGCCTGGGCGCCGGGCACACTATCAAAAACTTTTACTCTCTACACATTGAAACTGGTATATATAGGCCTCGGCCCATATTAGATGCGACTGGGCCCATTCGTGCGAGTGGACTATGCGTATGGTTCAATCGTACGACTGGACCATGCGTATGGTTCAATCGTACGACTGAACCATTCTATGGTTCAGTCTTACGAATGCCCCAATCGCATATTTCAGTCGCACGACTGGTCCATTCGCATGGCTCAGTCGTACGACTGAGTCTCGTTCGCATATGCTCCTATGAATGACCCAGTTTCATGTTTTTACAACATATCAGTGTAATACATTAAGCCTAGACTATTCGTCAAGTGACGGACACACTATATATGACAATATATGCTCCAACAAATTCCCCCTTGGACGTTGCTTGCGAATAGTAGATAACACCCTCTTACAATCTTCAGTCAATTTTTGCTCTGGTTTCCATAGAGTCAAACGAACAGCCATATTAGCCAACATTGCCAATCCGTCAGGTTACTACCATATCCCTGAAAATAAATTTAGGCACAATAGCTTTCATTTACTTTGAAAACCCCATCATAGCAGCAAGATTCCCCATATGACGATTTTTTCAGATAATGACATGAACAGTTTTCCATTGCATCAATCTTCATACAGCTAACCTGATTAACATTAACACCTGCAGAAATTCCCCCTCACTTCACATCCCAATATATAAAACATTGTGCTCTCCTGTCGTCTTCATACGGTGTATTGAGCAAAAGGTGAAGGTTCCAATCCACAGCTGACAATATCAAAAAAATCAGCATGCATGTAGATTCATCATCAGAAACCTGCTCACATCATCACTTTCTGATTGCGTCTTCAATTTCTCTATACATGGATTTCCCCTAAGAATGAGAATCCTCTCTGTGCGGATAAATATAACTTGATTATCCCATAAATAGTCAGATGCTCCTGACTACCCCACAAATCAGCACCGCAGCTGACATCTTCTCTTCTCTCTTCGTGTTCTATCAACTTTCACTATTCTGGAAGTCCAACGAAAAGGGGTATCCATCGAACTTGTTTGACATAAGAACCTCAGGGTGAATGTCTGTTGGACCAAAAGAACCAATGAGCAAGATCAGGAAACCTCTAAGTCCCCATGTCATTACAACAACTGCTGAAGACTCTCATCAGCTGTTTTGACAATGTCTGAAGAATCAAAGTCTGAAGATCAAAGATCTGAAGTACAACAGCTGAAGAATCTAAAGTGCTGAAGATAAGTACTGAAGTCTGAAGTACTAAAACATACAAGTACTGAAGACTTCAAGTACTGAAGACAAGTGCTGAAGATCAAAGTTGAAGAACTGAAGAACTGAAGATCATCTACTGATGCACAAAGTCTGAAGACAATGACTGAAGACAACAATTGATGACATCTACTGAAGTCATCAGCTGATACATCATCTGAAGTCCAAGTCTAAGAACAGTGCTGAGATTCAGAGTTTGTCACAACAGCTGAAGAAGTCTTCTTCAATTGTTGTGATGGTTTTCCTTTCAGTATTTTATATTTTTTTCAGTAGTTTGTACAACAGCTGAAGAGCTTGTTTCTTCAGCTGTTATAGTTCAGTAGTTATAAACGACTGAAGAGTTTGTTCTTCAGTCGTTGTAGTTTTTCAGTAGTTTCCTTTTCAGTACTTGTAATAGGTAGAACACTTTTGTAAGAAGATGTCAGCTGTTGACATCTTCAGTAGTTTTATGTTCTATCAGTTGTAATTTAATAATCGGTTGATGTCACTGTCAAGTGACATCATCACCCATCCTTTGCCGCCTATAAAAGGATGGTGAACCATGCTGTATAGGTGCCAAAACGTGTTGAGTATAGAAAATCTTCTTTTCGCAGAACTTTTCTCTCTCTCTATGTTTGTACTTTTACATGCAAAATACTTGTGTTCTTGCTTTAAGTGCTAATTTCGTGCTAAATCCGCTGCAAAAACAATCTGATTGATCAAACTAGAGGCTGAGATCCTGTCAAATGGTATCAGAGCGGTTAATCATTGATCGATTTCACTATTGATCATTTGAAACTGCTCTTTTGATCTCTACGTTGATCGAATTAGCAATTTGCAAGAATTAGCCATAGAGAGTGAGTTTCTGCTGTTTCTGGCCAAAATCTTGAGTTCTCTGGTGGTTTTTGAGCTACATTTGTTTTGCTTAAATTGTTTTTGACTAAAACCTGAGATGACGACACCAACTAACGATCCTCACACACTGGTTCCTCAACCAAGCCTCCGATGCTTGTGAGGAACGAGTATAACATATGGCAAAGACGTATGCTTCACCACTTGTCTGTCAACAGTGCTGGTTGTTGGAAGTCAGTGGTGCATGGACCATACAAGCCTATGGTGAGCGTCCCTGAATCTAATGAACAGGTTCCGAAGAAACCTGAACAATATTCGGACGAAGATCTTAAGCTGTTCGAAATTGATGCTAGAGCCCATGGAATTTTAGCCATGGCTATTCCTAACGAGATTTATTCAGGGCTCCTGCATCATGAGACTGCTCATGACCTATGGGTTGCTCTAAAGGAACAATTTGGAGGAACTGATTCGGTCTTAGCAAACAATAGGGAAATCCTCGCCCAACAATATGAGACATTCTCTCATAGAAGGGTGAGACTCTGACCCGCAGTTTGAGCGGTTCTCTTGTTTGATTTCTGAGCTGAAGATGGTCAAACAAGAGTACTCCAACAGCCAGATGAACAACAGGTTCCTCAGATCACTGCCTGAGAGATGGGACACTTACCATTGTCCTACGCTCCAGTGCAAATCTGGATACTCTATCTCTCACCCAACTTCATGGGAAACTGCTCACTTTTGAGAGAGAGATAGAGCAAAAGAGGAAGTGTCCACCTCTGGCAAGCTCGCTGATGACTTTGTTCAAGGCAATGCTGCCTTGATAAGTCAGAGTCAGAATATGCTGCATCAGAAAGTTCTTATGATGAGCATATTGATTTCTCTACCAACTCAGAACAAGCTTTTGTTGGTGTTAGTAGTTCAGGAGGTAGTGGTGACAACTTGTGTTTTCTGATGGAGGACTTGAAGGGCATTCCAGATGATGATCTGGAAGAGATGGATATTTTGAACCAAATGGCAATGATAATATCCGATCTCAAAAGTTCTACAAGAGAACTGGTAGGAAATTCCCTGGACTCTCTGGCAAAACCAAAGTTGGTTTGACAAGAGCAAGTTGAGGTGTCACAAGTGCCAAAGGCTTGGACACTTTGCTAGAGAGTGTAGATCATCTGGATCTAACTCCTCTGCCCCCTTTGTGACTTTTCCCAGCAATAGCTCACAGCACAGAGGGCAACATTCCTCCATTCTGGCCATCCATCACAAGCACAGGCACCACCTGCTTATTTGTGCCTCAGGGTCATATGCATATCTACCCTGTTATGTGCCTCAGCTAGTCAAACTCAAGCACCCTTGGCTCAACCACCTCATGCTCTTCTTGAGCCTCAATCTTCCCAATCTCATCATCACACACACCTCAACAACACATCTTCTTCACCCCAAGTGTTGTTGAATGGAGTGTCTACCAGATGATCTATCTGGTCAGGAAAACTACTCCAAGATGCTGGTCAACATGGTGGTGATCATCCTTTTGGAAATCTTGCTCTGATGGCCCTTGATTCTGCTGAAGGGTCATCATCCAATGCCTCATCGCAGGTATCCACTGAGGCTAAAGCCAAGCTTTGTTCTGAATCATGCATAGCAGCATTTGCTTCTATTAGAGAAGCAAATGTAGCTTTAATAGATAAAAATCTTGAGCTTGAGCACACTATTTCCAAAGAAAAGCTGATTTTGAGGTTGTTCTAAAAGAGAAAATGATGAGATTTACAAGCTTAAATGTCAAATCAAAGATGATAAGCTAGGGAAGATGTACTTCTAGAGAAGTACAGAGACCTCAAGGAAACTCTTTCAACCACCCAAGTTGAGTGTGATCGATGGGTGCAATCATGCAAAGGTTTTGAAATGCATTCTTAGTAAGCAATCAGCCTCTAATGTGAAGTTTGGCATTGGTTATAATCACACTGCTCCTCCTACAGATTTCACTTCAAGAGCAGAAGTTGAATCTGATGGGGAGAGTAATAACCAATCCTTTTCATCATGTGACCTACTGTCTTCTGATTCACATCATCAGAGATAGAAGTTAGCATTAACTCATGCCAAAACCAATCAGCTGATGCTATAACAGCTGATGGTTCAAATGCTAACTGTCACTGACCAAAAGGCTGATCAACTCAGGTGTTGTCACTAGAAGTACTGAAGGTACTGGAGAGCAAGTGACAACATCTGAAGTTCAAACCTCAACTACTGTTAGCACTAAAGAGAAGAAACTAACAGTAGGAAAGGTTTGAAGACAGCTAAAGAGGATACCAGGAAAGCAGGTACTAGGAAGAAAACTGCTAGTACTGATAGCAAACAGCTGAAGAACAAGTCTTCAGCAGTTTCATCCTCTTCAGCTGATGACCAGCATAAGATGAAGAAAAAGCCATGTGAGATATGTGGCTTGTTCAATCATCTTACTGATGATTGCTGGTACAAAAAGGGTTCCAAACTCAAACAGAAGGAGAAAATCAATGAGGATATCAATAAAATGAAGAATGAGTTTAAACCAAGTTTGTACTAGCAACATCCAAGCCTGAAATCCCTAAGCCCAAAGCTAAATCTAAAAAGAAGGTAGGGGTTACTCAGGCAACAGCTGAGGTTGCTCAAAAAAGATGGTACAACATAGGAATCCATCATCAGCAAACTCCAATGTGTCTGAAGAGCTGAAAGCTTTATCACAGAATCAGACACAACTGGTGATGATGGTTCAGCAACTAATGGGAAGAGTCAACCATTTAGATGCTCCTGTGTTGAAACCACAGAAAAGGAAGTCCAAGCCAAAGGGTTCCTCTTCTGCACCATCTTCTTCACCTCAGGCTGTCACACATAACACACCTGTTAGTGCTGCACCTGCAGCTGAGAACAGACCTAAAAACCAAACAGGTTTGGGTCTCTAAGACAACTAACATGTGGTTATGTTGCAGGGTTCTTCAACATGCCAAAGAAGCATCTGGTATGTAGACGTGGAGGATCTATGCACATGACAGGAAGCAGCTCCCTTCTTAATGACTACTCTCAAGGAAAGAAGGATTTGTCTCCTTTGGCAATGATGCAAAGGGTTACATCATCGGAAAAGGCTTTGTTTCCAATGGGGAAATAAGGTTTGATGATGTTAACCATGTGGAGAATCTCAAGTACAACCTCTTGAGTGTCAGTCAAATGTGTGACAAAGGCCATGTTGCCCTTTTCACAAGCCAGAACTGTCGGATTCTATCATCCAAAGTTTTGAGTTTGATTGACAAGGTGTTGGATGAACACACTCTCCTGAAGGCCAACAGGACAGGAAGAGTGTATGCCTTAGATCTTTCCAAAAATATAGATCTAAAAGGCCATCCTTGCCTATTCTCCAAGGCCTCTCCTCAAGAATCTACACTATGGCATAGAAGGCTGGGTCATGTTAATTTCAAGAACATGAATCAGCTGATAAGCCATGGTTTAGTAAGAGGATTGCCTATGAAGGAGTTCAAGTGTGAAGATGACTGCACTGCTTGCTTGAAAGGAAAACAACACAAAGTTTCATTCCCTTCAATAGAAGAACCAAAGTCCACTGCCTGCTTGCAGCTCCTGCACATGGATCTCTTTGGTCCTGTCAGAGTGATGAGCATGGCAAAGAAGAAATACTGCCTGGTAATTGTGGATGATTATTCTAGGTTTGTATGGACTTTCTTCTTGCACTCTAAGGATGAAGCAGCCAAGACTATCATGAACTTTGTGTTATTTGTAGAAAAGCAGTATTCCCTACAGGTCAAGTGTGTGAGGAGTGACAATGGATCATAGTTTAGAAACCACATACTTGATGACTTCTACCTGTCCAAGGGAATTAAAAGGCAGTTTAGTATTCCTAGAACTCCTGAGCAGAATGGAGTGGTGGAGAGAAAGAACAGGACTCTCATTGAAGCAGGAAGGTCAATGTTGGCTGACTCAGGGTTGCCACTGACCTTTTGGGCTGAAGCTGTCAATACAGCTTGCTATGTACAGAATAGAGCTTTAGTGAATAAGAGGTTGATGAAGACTCCTTATGAAGTTCTTCATCATTTGGCTCCTCTGAATTCATTCTTTAGAGCCTTTGGGTGTCCATGTTTCATTCTCAACACTAGCAACCCACTCCAGAAGTTTGCTAGTAAGGTGGATGCAGGGTATTTTGTTGGTTATTCATCAACTTGCAAGGCATACAGAGTCTTCAACTGTAGAACAAAGATAGTTGAAGAAACTCTGCATGTTAAGTTCAATGAATCTCCAAAGGACAAGATTCCATAAAACCCTGTGGAGTTGTTTGATCTGGACATACTGCAATATGTTCCTTATCAACCTCCAGCTATTGAGCCTGTCAACAGATCTCCACCTGGTGGTACTGATGATGATGTAGTCAGTACTCACCTCTTCAGGTTTGGTGACAACCTGCCTGAGTCCACTGAACCTGATGCTCCTGTAGCCTCAGCAGCTCCATGCCACTACAAATGCTGATGAGATTTCTGCTTGCTCTACATCTTTTACGCTGCCATCTTCTACATGGTTTCACGAATCTCCATCACCATCTGTTGCTGCTGATGGGTCTACAAACACTTGCACAGATATTATAGTCTATCAAGAGCTCAAGAATCACCCCACATCTCAAATCATTGGTGATATTAATGCTGGAGTTTCAACTAGGAATCAATTGTCCAACTTCTGCTTCTATGCTCTCTTCATCAGTCAGCAAGAGCCCAAGAACTATCATGTTGCTTTAAGAGACAATGGATGGGTGGAAGCTATGCAGCTTGAGCTTCTTCAGTTCAAGAAACAGCAAGTGTGGGAGCTTGTTCCATTACCCAAAGGTAAGTGTGCTATAGGCACCAAGTGGGTATTTAGGAACAAAACAGATGAGAAGGGCCAAATTGTCAAGAACAAGGCCATGCTGGTTGTTCAAGGGTTTGCACAAGAGGAAGGCATCGATTATGATGAGACCTTTGCCCCTGTGGCCAGACTGGAAGCAATCAGACTATTCTTAGCTTATGCTGCCTTTCACAGTCTTAAGGTTTATCAAATGGATGTCAAAAGTGCCTTCTTATATGGAAAAATAAAAGAAGAAGTTTATGTGTGTCAACCACCAGGCTTTGAGGACAATAAACATCCTGATTGGGTGTACAAGCTTGATAAGGCTCTTTATGGGCTGAAGCATGCTCCTAGAGCTTGGTATGAGACACTATCAACTTTTCTTTTAGAGAATAAGTTCACTAGAGGCACCATTGATAAAACCTTATTCATCAAGACTGTGGGACAACATAAGCTCCTTGTTCAAATTTATGTAGATGACATCATCTTTGCATCCTCTGATCCAAAGTTGTGTGATGAATTTACAAAGCTCATGAAGCTAAGGTTTGAAATGAGTGCTATGGGAGAATTACAGTTCTTTCTAGGTTTGCAAATCAAACAACTGGATGATGGAATCTTCATCCATCAGTCCAAATATACCAAGGAGTTGTTGAATAAGTTTGATTTACAAACCTGTAAGCCCTGTTCTACTCCCATGAGTAGCATCACACAACTAGATGTAGATCAGAAAGGTAAAGCGGTTGATGAAACCCTTTACAGATGTATGATTGGGTCCTTGATGTACTTACAGCTTCTAGGCCAGACATCATGTTTGCAACATGTGCGTGTGCTTAAATTTCAGGCTGCACCTAAAGAATCCCATTTGATTGCAGTCAAAAGGATCTTTAGATGTCTGCAAGGTACCCAATCACTAGGTCTTTGGTATTCAACTGGGCATTCTTGCAAATTAGTTGCTTTCTCTGATAGTGACTATGCAGGATGCAAAGTCACCAGAAAATCCACTTCTGGTGGTTGCCAATTCCTAGGCAATTGTTTAGTTTCTTGGCAGAGTAAGAAACAAACATCAATTGCTACATCCACTGCTGAAGCTGAGTACATTGCTGCTGCAAGTTGTACCTCTCAGATACTCTGGCTTCAGAACCAACTTCTGGATTATGGCATTACTGAGACTAAGACTCCATTACTAATGGATAGTGCTTCAGCTCTTTGTATTGTTAAAAATCCAGTCCAGCACTCTAGGACCAAACATATAGAGATCAGACATCATTTTATCAGGGATTGCTATGAAAAGGTCTGATTGATCCTAAGTTTGTGCCTAGTGCTGATGAGCTTGCAGACATTTTTACTAAGCCTTTAGATAGTGCTACATTCCAAATTTGGTACTAAGGCTTGGTATGCTGCAGCTAGAACAATTTGATCAATGCTGATGCTCTTATTTCACAACAACTGAAGAGCAAAGGTCAAATATAAGTACTGATGAGTAATTTAGTCTTCAGCTCCTTCACAACTACTGAAGACTAAAATGCTTCAAAGTACTGATGTACATTATTTGTTGAGAACAACTGATGTAGTGAGGTGGATTACAACTACTTATGTATGATTTTCAAACAAATAAGTACTGAAGAACAAATTTTGCTCACAAGTACTGATGTGTAATCTTACACAAGTACTGAAGACAAAATTTGTTCACCAGCTCTGAAGAGTATTTCATCAGCACTTGTGAACATCTGATCACAAGAGCTGAAGGCATAAATATTCACAAGAGCTGAAGGGTCAATGAAACATCTGAAAATCAGCCAAAGAGCTGATGTGTAAGTGTAGAGGCTAGCATGAAACAACTGATTTGACGGAAACAGCTGATGAGTAATTTCTCATCAGCTGATGCCAACAGCTGCTGTTTCATACCCAAACAACTGAAGGACAAAACCATGTCTTCAGTAGTTTCACAACTTCTGATGACTAACACTAAGTCCTCAGTTGTTTACAACTGAAGCAATACCATGTCTTCAGTAGTTCACAACTACTGGTTTATACTACTGAAGACTAACACCAAACTACTGAAGACTAACACCAAGTCTTCAGTTGTTACAACGTCTGAAGATGAAACTAGGTCTTCAGTAGTTTATAACTACTGAAGACTGACAACAAGTCTTCAGCCGTTTACAACATCTGAAGGACAAAACCAAGGGTTCAGTAGTTTTAACTACTGAAGACTAACACCAAGTCCTCGGATGTTATAACCACTGAAGGTTAAAACCACGTCATCAGTAGTTTCAACAACTGATAACAAACACCAAAACCTTCAGTAGTTTTCATTCAGCCTTTGACATACCCTATAAATACCCAACCTTCAGAGCATTTACTCTTCACTTGACCTAACTTTTCAAAAGCTCTGAACTTCTCATACACCATTAATGGCGACCATGCAACTCAAACCTCGACACAACTGTGTTGCTCATCTCACCAAATCGCCATTATGGCCAAATTTCACAATGTCGTCGATCTTATGAACGACTCACCTTACCAAACGGCATTTCTTTTGAACCCCACCATCTACACCGACTCCCTGACGGAGTTCTGGACAAATATCACCGTCCAAACCGGAGAGCAAGATGGCGAGGTCTCTCTCCGGTCCTCCGTCAACAACCACCCAGTGGTTATCACTCCAGCTACTTTGTGCCAAACCCTAAAGCTGGAGGATGCCACCTATCCAACCTCTTACCCCAAAGGCGCCCTCGATCTATCCTTCACATCCAACGACTATCAGGGTGACCTCTCCGCCTCCACCTTGTTGAAGAAACACTTCCCAGACTCTCAACGTCTAATTTTTCACATGGTGAATGTGTGTCTGGCCCCCAAAACATCTTCATGGGACCAGATGTCAACAAGGTGGCAACAGGTATTATATTCTATATTGAGAAACAACCACTGAACTTAACTGAAATTATATTTTTGGAACTCAAAGACATGGCTGCTAAACCTATTTTAAACCATGGATTTTATATCCTAGGTTCATTATGGCCATGATAGCAGACCAGCTTCAAGCTGAGGGACTTGTTGGCACTGGGGTCCCTGCCATGGCTGTTCTAGCCGAGGTATACTCCAGGACAACACCGACCACACACTAAAACAGGCTGGCCGGCTGCAAAACCCACGCAGCTGGAACCCACAGCCTCCACCTCCAAATCCAAAGTCCCCACCAAACCAAAAACCAAAAAGAAGCCCAAAAGGCTACTCAGGGAAATGAGTCCCCTGAGGATGCCCCTGCAACACAAACGCAGGATGTGGCTGCTGGTTCGATTCTCCCAGCAGCTACCATGACTCCACCCACCACAACCGCACAGGCTTCCTCTCAACAGGAGCCTGATGCAACCACTTCTGGGGCAGCCACAATTCTGAGGTCTATCTCACTTGAGAAGACTGCCATTGAAATGCACAGTCCTCCCCATGTGCACTTTGCTTCAAGCCCATCTCCCACTGAAACCGCCCCACAAAGCCCTACCTTAACAATCGCCCAAGTGCTGACCCACCTGAGCACTCCACCCTCTCCCCAGAAACCACTTACAACTGGGGAGACTCCAACCGAAGAGAGGGTGGACACAAGTGCCGGTGGGAGCCCACAGCATAGAGAATCACATGTCCAATCTCCTAGTGTGGCTAGGGAGATAGGTCATTCTGGTGAGGCTGCCACTTCCTCTGCATCAACATCTGAGCAGGGTGAAGCTGGTAACATCACTAAGACCTCACCAGAGGCAACTGCCGATGATGGATCCCATCCGGAGGCTGGAAGTCCCCAGTACCAATACCAAGGGGCACATGCTACTGCTGAGCCACACTCAGAGCATGTACATCCTGACATAGTCAGGAGGTCAGGTGATTCAGTTCACACTGATGATGACCTGAGTTTCTTCTTTGATGTAGTCGCTCAAAACACTATCTTAGAAGATGAGATAAGCAGACTCAAAGAGCTGCTTGCTCAAATGACTCAAGATAGAAGTCCATCTGCCACCACTGACCCACAGATGGCACCTTCACCCGAAGGTCTCATAAACACTGAGCCACTCCCACAAACTCGGCCACCTACCCCTGCTTCTCTCTAGCTCTCAGGAACAGAACCCTCCTGAGCAGCTAGATGCTATCCTCCAGAAATCCCTGCCTCTCATCACACCCTTAATAATAGATATTGTCATAAAAACCATTGATGAGAGGCTTCCCACTCACATCCAACCCATGGTGGAGGTTGCCATTGCTAAGGCGCTTGCTGATAGTCAAACCCCAACCAATGCACCCAAAAAGGGGAGACATCAGTGCAAGCTAAGAGGAAGAGGGGAGAGGAGGAGTTAGAAGTAGAAAGAGAGGAGGTAGTTGAGTGGGAGAAGGCTGAGGAGAGTGTTAGGGTGAAGGAGAAAGGGAAGAAGGTGAGGGAGGAGAGTGAGCATATTGAAGTGGCTAAATCCAAAAGGATTTCAGTGTCACTTATCAAAAGAAAAAGGGAGAGAAGGAAGGAGAGGGGGTTGAATCTGATCTAGCAGCCCTTGTCAAGGAGGCTGATGCTGAACAAAGCAGATCAATGGACTCTGTCATTGATCAGCTGTTCAGGCAAAGCTTTGACAAGGACACTGCCATGCTAGATCAGGAGATCAGAAATATGGAGAGAAAAGAGATTGAGTACCGATGGTCTACTTATAGCCAAGAGGACAAAAAGAGACTCGAGGCTATGAGTAGATTCATTTCGAAGTATCTGGGTAGGCCAGTCCTTGATGTCAAAGCATGGACCAGGGACAGAATCTTGGCTATAGCCACCAAGATCTGTTCAGCTGGTGATTTCACCAAAGGACTGGTCGCTGAGGCCCTCTCAGAAGCCGGTGCTGGGAACAGGACACTGCTAGAAAAGCAGACCAAAACATCTCTTATCTCTAGATTGCTGGCAGTGCCTGCCAACATTCCCACACCAACCACCCAAACACAACCCACAAAACCAACCCCTTCACCATCAAAACCCGCAGCCAATGATCCACCCTTGAAGAAGAAGAGAAGGGTGTTGAGGCTGCAAGAAGAGGAAGAAGAGGAGGATGAGGAGAATAGACTGCCCCTTTCAGCAGTCATCTCTCTACCCAAAGCCAA
The DNA here is from genome assembly GCA_024085815.1 of Flaveria linearis. NCBI lineage: Eukaryota > Viridiplantae > Streptophyta > Magnoliopsida > Asterales > Asteraceae > Flaveria > Flaveria linearis. Next base: position 14,589,122 of record CM044012.1, read on the forward strand.
ACCTCAAACCATCACTCCCACCTCACAGATGAACACTGTGAGGGTAAAATTAGAAAAGAGGAGCAGCAAAGATTACACGATGAGGAAATGCTGAAAAGCATTGACAAATCATATGCTGCTTTTACTTCTATTATGAATATGAAGAAGGAGGCTCTGAGACTCTTCACTCTGAAGCAAACCTTTCAATATGATAACGAAAGAGTGAGGACTTGGCCTGATCCTAGGGTGGCTCACAGGATAATCCAAAAAGATATGCCTGTGAGATACAAGAGCTAACTTAAGAGAGTTGTAGATGAAGTGATCTCTGTGGCTCTTGTAGTAACACCCTGGGAGATAGTAGAGGAGTTCGAGAAAGCCTATAGAGCTAAGCAGCCACCCAAAAATTGTTGGACAATAGGGTGGTGAGGAAGGGCTTAGTCTATAAGAGGCTTGAGAACTTCCATAGGGATGAGCTCAGCTTGTTGTTAGAAGGTAGACACCCAGATGAATTTGCATATAGGCAAATCACAACAATTGAGCTCAAAAATGGAAAACAGGCCAAGTATGTCTCAGAGCTGTACGGCCGGGAGGGGTTATTCGAAGGTGCGGCTGAAGACTTAACTAAAGAAGAGCAGATGATATTTGTTCAAGCCTACACCCGAGAATCCTACCGGCTCGTACGTGGGAGGTAGATCTCATGGATGGGACAACAGCTCTGTGTTCAATTCCCCAAAACAGAGCTCCCATCCATACTCAGCCAATCAAATCTTGGAGACTACCTCTCAGGCCAGTGCTTATCAGGGTCAACTTCTGATCAGATCCAGAAGGAAATAGACCAATCTTTATGCAAACAATAAGTGGGACAACAAATAATTAGAGGTTTGGCTGCATTGGTTCAGGGGGAGTTTGTTGGACCAAAAGAACCAATGAGCCAAGATCAGGAAAAGCCTCTAAGTCCGACATGTCATTACAACACTGCTGAAGACTCCCATCAGCTTTTCCGACAAAGTCTGAAGAATCAAAGTCTGAAGATCAAAGATCTGAAGTACAACAGCTGAAGAATCTAAAGTGCTGAAGACAAGTACTGAAGTCTGAAGTACTGAAACATACAAGTACTGAAGACTTCAAGTACTGAAGACAAGTGCTGAAGATCAGAGTTGAAGAACTGAAGAACTGAAGAACATCTACTGATGCACAAAGTCTGAAGACAAAGACTGAAGATAACAGCTGATGACATCTACTGAAGTCATCAGCTGATACATCATCTGAAGCCCAAGTCTGAAGAACCAAGTGCTGAAGACTCAGAGTTTGTCACAACAGCTGAAGAAGTCTTCTTCAGTTGTTGTGATGGTTTTTCATTTTAGTAGTTTTATATTTAGTTTCAGTAGTTTGTACAACAGCTGAAGAGCTTGTTCTTCAGCTGTTATAGTTCAGCTGGGGTACATACATATCATCAAAATATACCCAAAACATGATAATCACTCACTGTTTAAATAATCATTAATACCATGCATGAGTTTAAATGGATCCAAATATCTGCAATCAATACTGTATTAGTCTATGTCTATTCTCAAACTACATCAAACAACTCTATGAGGATTTAAGACTAGTATGATCTCATTTTATGTGCAATTATTCATGCTAATACATGTAAAACAAACATTTTTAGTTAGATAAGTGTTATCTTTTTGAATTCTTATCATGCAAGCAATCAAATTGGACTTTGATAAATTTCCATTCAAACACATCTAAAATTTTTGTCTTTTTATAAAAGGTTTTATAAATATACAAAAATTGAGGGGGAGAATTTGAACATAGAAATATCAATGTTAGCAGAACAAGTGCATTCTCATAAATGTTAAAATTTTAAAATATTAAAATTTGAAATTTTACATAAAGCCAAGCCAAACAAACACCCAAACACAATAGTTTGACACACATACATATGCACATTATTGCTTGTGAGTGATATCATAAACATCCATATATTGATCATGTTAAAATTTGTATATTTTAACATACAATTTTAAACAAACAAAATTTTTTATTTTTCAAGTTCGCACAACGGACATACAAACATTTCATTCGCTGTAGCTACAATACTTAAATAAACAAAAATGTCCATAATGGATGATGTTGGTAAGGCATCCGTTGTGAATACAATAACATTTCACAATGCATAAAAATGTTCATCCGGTGTGAAACTCTTGAACAACAAGTTTATATAGCGTATGAACAAATGTTCATCCGCTATGTAAGACAAATAAACACAACAAAGTTTTCAAGGGTCTACAGCACTGAGCAACCTATCATCCACTTTAAACAGCTAAAATTCATTTTATGAAAACACAGCGCATGAACTAATGTTCATTCGCTGTAAACAAGCAAAGAAATTTTCAAGTGTCCATAGTGTATGAACAAATGTTCATCTGCTATGAACAAACCAATATACTGAGTCCACAGCGTATGACAATTTGTCATCAGTTTTGAATTTCAAGTGATCAACAAATTTGTACAACGCATGAATAAATTTTCATCCATTGTGAAAACAAAAATATTCAATGGTTCCACAGCGCATGACTAAGAAGTCATCCACTGTATACTTAGAAACACACAGTGGATCCACAGCGCATGACAAAGTGGTCATCCGTTGTACAAACAAAACTAGTCAAAAAGGATCAACAACGGACACTGTTCACACAATGCATGTGTATTTCACAGCGGACACCTAAATTATAATTTTAGGTTAAACTGAATTTACACAGTCAACACAATGTATACACAGCGCACGTACAATCTGTCTGTTGTATATATAGTTCACACTTGTAATTTTTTCATTTACCACGAGTGAAAGTGAGAAAATTACAAAAATTTCAAAATTTTCAACTGTACGATAAACCCTTAAACCCTTGTTCATCCAAAAATTGAATTCTAGTCGATTTGTTTTCTAATTCACGGTCGATTAGGTATAATAACATGATTCTTATCATCAAACATTCAGTAAAACATCATGTTCTTTGATTCCGATTTGAACGTTATTAGACCTAAGTCGAACATTGAACCAAAATCAAAACATGAATCTTTGGATGCTTTAAGCGAAATCAAACACTGAATATGTGTTAGATAACCATTATTGATTGTGTATGAATTGTTAATTTGATGAAATTTCATTAAGTGTTCATCAGGTTCATAATCAGACATGAAGTTCGTGCCAAAATTCATACAAAAACTAGTTTTGATTTTTGAACATGATGAATTAAACAAAAACAACTTGTGGATGTTAAACAAACACATTATAATACAATTTCGAGAAAATCAAGTTGAAAAAGACAAGAATTTTATGATAAAAATTGTCAAACTGTTAAATTTTGAAAAGTCAAACTAGTTCAAATTGCTTAATTGCAAAGATCATACAATATCAAATGTTTAATCATACATTTCAATATCTCATAACCAACGCAAAATTTCAATATACATTTGATCAGCATTTCATCATTACACGTCATTAGTATACACTATTCTAACAATAAATCTCTTTATTGTAGATATGGCAGACTTAGTATTTGTAGGAGATCACAATCTCTATGCTTATCTAAATCCAGACTTACCAAAGGCTATGAATTATAGAGATATTATACAAGCAATTAGACAGACAAGGCTGGTTCATGCTATGACAGCCAGGCCAGATATCTATGAAGATCATATAGTCCAAATCTGGACTCATGCTCATTTAGAGCAGATGAATGGCAGAAAAGTTATTGTATCATCTGTCCATAATCATCAGATAATTATTTCTAAAGAGATCATAAGGAGAGTCCTTGAATTGGGAGAGGAAGATGCTCATGGACCAGTTGAATTTGATAAAACTATGTACTACATGTTTTCAGACAAATTGGATATACTGGTACCATTGAAAGATAGCAGATTAAGAAGTCTTACATGTAATGCACACTTATCAAAAGACTATGACTAACAAAAAGACTGGCTGGGATGCCACTTCTCCAAGAAGTTCATCAGCAATTGCAAGCATTATAGCAAGAATACCTTTGAACTTTGCTGCTCAAGTGTTGAATGGAATGGTGTACAACATAAATGAGGCGAGGAACAAGTTTTAGATGTTTCCAAGATTCCTTCAGATGATTATTTATGCTCCTCTTCCAAACATTCTAAGAGAAGGTGCCATATTTCATCATGTTCATTTTATTGAACATGTGTTCACAAGGATAAAGTCTAGCCTATATCATGGGGATGAAGTGCGTGTTCCAGCACACATGATTGATTACAACCTTCCTGTACCAGACATCTTCTTGAGGATACTAGGACAAGATGAGCCTCAGATGATGTTTCAACATGGTCTTTAACAAGAACCAATCATCCAACAAGTTCCTATCATCCAAGAAGAGCAAGCTACTCCTGAACCTGCACCCATCTTGCATGATCCAATTGAACAATAGCCAGAACCAATCAGTCAAGAACAAGAGCATGAAATTGAGGAAGCTTAATAGATTGGAGAATTCCAGTTTGAGCATCATTTACCCTCACCACCACACAGCCCAACCAACTAAGACCAACAAACAGTATCTTCACTCTTGAGAGACATAGATGCTACTTTGCAAAATCGTTCAATCCATACAGAAGAAGTTGGAACATCTTCTCAACATGAGCAGACTTAGATAGAATTAAGTGCTCATGTTGAACACATGGAAATAGAGGAAACAAGCAGTGAGATTCCTAGTGAGGAAGAAATTGAATACTCTAAGGTATTCTTATTCACTGAGTATAACAAATTGATTGAAAAATCTAACAACGAAGCTAGAAAGCTGAAAGATAAACCGAAGTGCAGAGATGAAGAAATAGACAAGCTCAAATCAGATCAGACAGCTCAAAGGTTGATTGTTCAAGTTCTGGAACAACTTAAACAGGCTAAAGAAGAGCTGAAGTTGAAAAATCAAGAGCTAAGTAGCGAAAACTTGACATTGCATACTTAACAGAGCAAACTGAATCTAAGGATTTGGAGATAGATGAGCTGAAAAGCACAATTTCGTCTCAAAAGGAAGAAATTGAAAGACTCAATCGTGAGTTAGGCTATACAAACACTCTACTAAATAAGGAAGAACATTCAGTTGGTCAAGAACAAGACCAAAGAGATCAAATTGAAAAACAAGTCATGGCTCAAGCTGAAGGAACTAGTACAAATGAGCATGAAAAAGCAATCATCATTTATGAAGAACCTTACTCAATGGATCAACTGCTTGATGAATCTAATCCATTTGAGAACACCCACTATTCTCCAATTCTGGAACAGCATTTTCACACTCCTGACACACAAACAATGGAAACAAGCATTGTCCCTGTGAACACGTTGTCTGAAAAACAAATGGAGTTAATCAGACAATATGATGAATCATTTCAAGAATCATCAAAGAATCAGACTTCATCTTCATCTAAACCTCATTTCAAAACATTTGAAAGAAAGAGAAAGAGGTCTTACATTGCCTCTTCAATCAAAGGAAAATAGCCAGTGATGGAGTAAGAAGAACTAGAATCTCCTCCACTTAAGCTTCTAAAAGTTAAGTCTGAACCAGTTGAGTTAGATGCTCCACAATAATCATGAAAAGCAACTACACTAGAAGAGGGTGAGATAGATCAATCCTTTAAACAACAACAAGCTTCTATTATTATGAATCATTCATACATCTTAACCAGTCTGAGGTTAAGGACTTGTTCAAAGACTTTTAAGAGGTCATGCAAAATGAAAAAGAGGAAACATACAGGAGATACAAGGAAATTAAAGACAAACAAGATCTTGAAAAGAATCTTCCCAAGATCCTCAAATAGATAAGATGACCTACTCCCAGGTGAAAAGCTAGATGAGTCATAGAAGAATCCCATATAGGTCATATGCAGGGAAAACTGTATTTGAAATGAAAGAGATTGCTAAATAGATATACAAGAACATGTTAGTAAATGCTCTTAAGCCATAGGTCTTCAGACCTCACCCTGCATCTTCTATGTCTACTTATCATCAAGCTCCTCCTAAGCTTCATGAAATAGAAGAGCCAAGACAATTCATGCCTCATAGGCTATGGCTGAAGGTAATGAAGTTTGGGAGATGATAAGTGAGAAAACAAACTTTGTCAAGCTTTATGACAAAATCACTCTCACAGCAGAAACCAATGAAAGAACAATAGTGGCTTGGAATATGATGAAATCTAGGATGCTATCCTGATCAAAAGAGTATCTGGACTTGTCCAGTACTTATCATACATATCTCAACTGGGATCATTAAGCTATGAAGACAGATTGGACTTGATGCAATTAAGAATGGTCGATCACACAAACAATCCCAGGGGAGCAGATTTCTATCATATAATGAGATCATATATGAATAGAAGATATCATGAGATGAAAGCAAAAGCAGACAGAGAGGATAAACTACATATTGAAAAACTTAGAAAAGAACAACAGTTGACAAGAAAACAAAGTAGGTAAGAGAAGAATCCTCTTCTCAAATTGATGCTAACATTCTTGAAAGGGTTGGTTACCCTTTAAGGCCATCAGACTTAAAGTTGATCATGAAGAAGATAGATGGCAATCAATACCAGCATCCAATAACCAGATGGTATTATGATGAGACCCACTTTGAAGTGGTGTTGGAGAGAAACCTAGAAGGGAAAGAAGCAGCTGATATAAGTCTTTTTGATCCTGTAGAGATAAACTTGCTTTATCCATTATATGTCTTATTCATGAAGACCAAGACATTCCCTGCCATTGAAGATGTATTGTGTAAGGGTGATTGCTATTATTTCATACATATGCTAAGAATTTTAGGCACTGTGTATGTAAATGTTGCACTAAAACAAAGACTGGAAACAAATCAGCAACCCCTAACACACATTGAAGGGATAACAGGAATGAGAATATTAGAGAACAACAATTTAGAGATTTTGAAGGGTAATCATGTTGTAACCACACTGGTTAGCAACATTGTTTTGCGAAGTCTTGACAAATCAACATTAGAACAACTTGTTCATTTGAAGATAGATTTCAAATATGATGATTAGAAGAGTGCAGTTGACTATTTTGTTGAACACATAGTCAACTGCAAGGAATGCTTTAAAGATCACTCCATTAAATGAACAAATAAAAGAAGTTGTACAAGATCAAGCAACAAAAAGAGATGTTGAAGAGTCATTGAAGGCATCTAAAGAAATTCAGAAGAATGCAGAAGAAGCTAGACCTGCTCATTCTTAAGAGGTTTCTAATATACAAACAAACAAAACAAACAATCTTGTCTAACCAAAAAAACAAGTTATCATACAAAACAATCAAGCAACCATACAAAACATACAAGAAATCATACAAAACAATCAAGTAACCATACAAAACATAAAAGAAATAATACAAAACAATCAAGTGACCATACAAAACAACAAGTTAACACACAAACATACATGCAAACATACAATCAGTCAAGTAATCTATCAAACAAATAATCATGTAATCAAACATCATAAGTCAAACACACAATCATTTCAAGATAATACATAACAAACAGTAAAACACACACATTAGTACCAACAAACAAAACAATAACAAGCATACTTAAAGAGATGGCAACATCATCCTTAGGGGGAGTGTTGTTGGAGTCAACAAGTGTATTAAGGAAACAATGCATATAAAGGATAATGCTCGCCATAAACAAACATAATGTGTTCTAACATTCAAAAAATCATTAACAAACACATTTGCATTATTAACATTCATAACATACACTAATTACGCTTAAATTTCTTTTTCAGGATTATAGATCAAAAGAAATTTGTGACAAGTGTCGTCAGCGGATGTAGAACTGCGTACATCGGGTGACTAAGAATATGCATCGGATGAAGAACAAGTCCAAGTGTCTACAGCGAATGCACAACATACACAGCGGATACATGTCCACAGCTGATGAACTGTTCACAGCAGATGTTCATCCACAACAGATGAACATTCCACAACAGACAACATACAAAGAATCAGTGTTCATAACGGACAGCATCAATGCATAGCGGACAGTTTATTCAACATCCATAGCGGACATCTTAACTTCCATAGTGGACAGCTAATCATCCACAACAGACTACTTAGACTTAGAATTTTATGTAAATTTTGTTTACGTAAGGGTAGTTTACTAATTCTAAATAGCTTTTTGTATAGGTTATAAATAGCATTCTACCCTAATACTTTGTAAGCTTTTGAACAATCAATATGCAAATATTTTCAGCAGTTTTTCAAGCACTTGCAATTCATACACACACAATCACACACACTTATATAATAAGCATTAATCAGGGGTTTTCGCACCATGTTTGATGTTTGTTGAATTTGATATAACAAATCTGTTGTTATATTGTTTGAGAGAATATAAAAGATCCTTGAGGAATCTACATTATCAACAACTTCATTCTATTCAAAGTATGAGTTGATTAATTAATATTGTTCATTTCATCAAGTGTAGTATTTTAGGTGATAGTTTCTAGTTAACGATTTTAAGTTTTTGATGTGTATGAATATAATTAATTCGTGAATCATGTGTGTATACACAAAATTAATTGTTTTTAATTTAATTCTAACATTTTGGCGTGTTAAGTTTCAATTTCAGAACATCAAATTATCTTATTCTATGGCAAAACCTAACATAGCATCTAGGAAATTAAACACATAATAATAATCATAGAAAAAAATCAAATAGTAATAATAATAAAATTACTAATATTAAGAATAGTAGCAATAATTGTTGGAGGTCAAAGTTTAGAATGTTGGCCTCAGGGTCGGTTGTTACATTCTCCTAACTTTTAGAAAATTTCGTCTCGAAATTTAGCTTCGATTAGGTTTCCGAACGGGGGGTTTGAAAAGGTGCGGATATTCCCTTCTCATCTTGTCTTCGCGCTCCCAAGTGAACTCAGGTCCTCGTTTAGAGTTCCACCTTATCTTCACTTTGGGCATACGGCTTCGCCTAAGCTTTTTGACCAGTCGATCGATAATCTCTATGGGCTCCTCAACAAAGTTTAACTTTTTATTGCTTCTTGATTCCTTCATGGGCAACTCTAAAGTTTTGTCTACCAAGCATTTCTTCAGATTTGACACATGAAAAGTGTCATGTATGTAGCTCAGCTCTTGAGGTAACCTGAGCTGGTATGCTACCGGGCCAATGCTTGCTAGTATTTCGAAAGGTCCAATATATCTGGGGCTTAGTTTGCCCTTCTTGCCGAATCTCACTACTCCCTTCCACGATATGACTTTTAACATTACTTTATCGCCTACTTGGAACTCCAGGGCTTCCGCCTTCTGTCAACATACTTCTTTTGTCGATCCCTGACTATTCTTAGTCATTCCATGATCTTGATTATTTTATCCGTGGTTTCCATCATGATGTCAGGTCCCATCACTTGGCTATCACTAACCTCGTTCTAATTCAATGGTGACCGATACTTCCTACCATATAGGGCTTCGTAAGGGGCTGCTTTGATGCTTGCGTGGTAGCTGTTGTTGTAGGAAAACTCTACTAAGGGAAGGTGATTATCCTAGCTTCCACCACAGTCGATCACACAAGCTCTTAGTGTGTCCTCTAGGGTCTGAATGGTTCACTCACTTTGCCCGTCGTTTGAGGGTAATATGCAGTGCTTAGATCAAGACATGTTCCCAGTACCTGTTGGAGAGATTTCTAGAGTCATGACATGAAGCGACTATCACGGACTGAGATGATCAAGAGTGGCTCCCCATGCCGAGTTACTACTTTATTAATGTACAGTTGAGCTAACTTCGACAAGTCGTAGTCCTCTCGAATTGGTAAGAAGTGGGCTGACTTGGTAAGCCTATCTACAATTATCCATATAGCATCATGCCTAACAAAGGTCCTTGGCAATCCTGTAACAAAATCCATGGTAATGTTATCCCATTTCCACTTGGGAATTTCAGGTTGTTGTAGACTTCCTGACTGTCTCTGGTTCTCAGCTTTTACCATGGCACACGTCAGACATTTTCCCACATAGGTGGCAATTGATCTTTTAATTCCGGGCCACCAGAATAGGGGCTTAATATCTTGATACATCTTGTCGCTTCCGGGTGAATCGAGTTCTTAGATTTGTGGGCTTTATCTAGAATCACCTCTCTAAGTCCTCCATTCTTTGGTACCCATGTTCTATCTTCATACTTGTATAATCCATCATTGTTTATTTCCAAACACTTTTCCATCCTGTTAACATCTCTACAGTTAGTTTATCCTCTTTAAGAGCTCTCCTTCTGTGCTTCTTTCAATCTAGCGATAAGGCTAGTGTACACGATCATCCTTAAGCTGCGACACGAAGGGGTTTTCCTTTTCTATTCTGCTTAGTGCATCTGCCACTACATTTGCTGTTCCTGGATGGTAGCGGATCTCACATTCATAATCACATAGTAATTCTACCCATCTCCTTTGGCGCATGTTCAATAACTTCTGATCCAGGATGTGCTGTAGACTTTGTGATCAGTGTAAATAACACACTTAGTGCCATAGAGGTAGTGTCTCCACATTTTGAGAGCAAAAACTACGACACCCAACTCTAAATCGTGGGTCGTGTAATTCCTTTCATGTCCGTTTAGTAATTTGGACGCATAAGCGATCATCTTGTTCCTTTCCCCACTCATAAGTTGTATCCTTCTTAGTCAAAGCAGTTGGCTGTTGTACTGTCTGAGAGAAATCCTTGATAAACCTCCTGTAGTAACCAACCAAACCAAGGAATTATCTAATCTTGGTAGGAGTTTCAAGGATCTTCCAGTTCTTGATATCCTCTATTTTTTCTAGAGCAACCTGAATTCCATCTTTGTTCACTATGTGCCAAAGAAACTAGATTTCATGCATCCAAAACCCGCATTTGGATAATTTTGCGTATAGTTGCTCGTTCTTGAGTAGGTCAAGGATTAATTGAAGATGCTTCTCATGATCTTCTTTACTTTAAGAGTAGATCAGGATATCATTAATAAAAATGATCATGAACCTGTTTAGGTATGGGCGGCACACACATTTCATGAGGTCCATGAATGCTGCTAGCACGTTAGTCAATTAGAAAGGCATGACTATGTACTCATAGTGCCTATATCTAGTTCTGAATATTGTCTTGGGAATGTCTTCTTCCTTTATCTTCAGTTGGTGGTATCTTGATCGCAAGTCTATCTTAGAGAAATAGCTAGCTCCTTGCAATTGATCGAATAAGTCGTCAATTCTGGGAAGAGGATATCGGTTCTTTATGGTAACTTTGTTCAATTCCTAATAGTCGATACACATTCTCAATGTTCCATGTTTCTTTTAACAAATAGTACCGGAGCACCCCACAGTGAAACACTTGGTCGTATAAACCCCTTATCAAGTAACTCTTGGTCGTATAAACCCCTTATTTTAGGCGGAGCGAATTGATAAGGTGCTTTGGCCATAGGCGCGACACCAGGTACAAAATCTATCTTGAATTCAACTTGTCGGGTCGGAGGGAGTCCTGGTAAGTCTTCAGGAAATACTTCAAAGTACTCGGACAACACATGTATGTCTTCAATCTTCTGTTCTCCTTTGGCACTCATCACATAAATTATGAACACTGTGTGTCCTTTCTTGAGGTTCTTGGTAGCCTTTAGGTGAGATATCATGGGACACAGTGGGTGGTTTCTCTCTCCATGGGCTACTAACATCTCCCTGTTGGCGAAAGGTATCTTAAGCAAACGCTCATCACACACGATTTCAGCCGTATTTCTAGCCAACCAATCAATTCCTACCACCACGTCAAAACCTCCTAATTTAATAGGCATTAAGTCTATACCAAATGAATTACCCTCTAGGACCAATTTGCAATCTTTGATGATTTCGTTAGTTTCAGTTATATTACCGTCAGCCAATTCTACTATAAACGTCTCACTTAAGGTGCATTTTGTTCAAATTAATCAAAGGCCTAAAGGTATTGTAAACAAAACTAGCAGTTGCTCTAGTATCAAATAGAACGGTTGCAGATGGTTGTTTATGAGAAACGTACCATTCACCACGTCAGGTTCTTTACATGAACCGTTCGGATCCATCACGAACGCTCTTCCCTTGGTTTGTTAGGTCTGGTATCTTTGTCTCTTGCCCGCTTAGGACGCTTACCCCTCATATGTCCTGGATCTCCACACTCATAACTTTGTTTCCCCGGCGTATACGTGCAATCCTTAATGAAATGACCAGTTCACTGGTACTTAAAACAGGGCATGGGTTGCACTCTCCCTGATGGTGCAGTTTGCACTTGTTGCATAAAGGACTGGTTCCTAAGTATAATCTCTGAGCCTTTCCACCATGATCATTACGTTTTCCACTTTCACCAGATCTTTTGCTTGAGCTGCTACTACTGCCAACCATCTTCCTAGCATCATACCACTTCCTTTTTGCATCCACCGCCTTCTTCTTGTCTCAGATTTCACCTACTCAACCAACCAACTCTAACTAGGTCATCAGTCAGGCTACTGGTGAAATCCACTGCAGCTTGTAGGGTTGTAGGCCTGGAAGAACGAACCATGCCTCTAACCCTAGGGTGTAATCCCTATATGAAACGGGCTACTCCCTTTGCTTTTGATGTAACCAGATGTTGCCCCAATGAGGACAAGGCAAGGAAATGGTTGATGTACCCCGTGTAATTTGGGCCTTTCATCTCTAAACTCATAAACTCAGATTCAAGCTTCTCCAACTGGTTAATTGGGCAGTACTTGTTGGTTATTAAATCTCCGAATTCGCTCCAATTCATCTGACCGGCTGCGTTCCTTCATCTAGGTTGTATAATGGTTTTACAACATTCTAGTGTGGGTCCCTTGAGTGATTGGGAGGCAAACCTCACCATGTGCTCAAGCTTGCACTCGCTGATGTCTAGTACAACCTCGATCTCATCCAGCCATCTATAAGTCTTAATTGCACTCTCGGTGCCATAGAAGTCTTTTGGTTTGCGGGCCATGAATGTCTTGTAGGAACACCCATTCCTTATCTCTTCGGTGACCTTGTTGTTGCCTTCAGCATTCTCAGGTCCAAAAGTTTCGGTTGTATTTCCCCGATCTGCATTGATCTGGGCGATGATTATTGGGATGGCATTAGCAATTTGCCGAGCCACTAAGTTGACAATTCTTTCATCGTTCTCCTGATTATTGTTTTCTCCAGGTGGAGTTCTAGGTGGAGTAGGTCGTTGGTTCCCTGTTAGTCTAGTTCCCCATGTTGATTCTAGCAGCACCTCGTCTTCCAATGAGAGTTCCTCATTGGGTCGGCATTCTGGTAGCATCATAGATAAATTCATTTCGCATCTCATATATTTTGGTTTCAAGTATCCCATTTATGTCTAATTTACCCTTATTAGTAGCGCTAACTAATTACATGACCATACAATGGACATAACATGACATAAATATATATAGATTTCTTCAATCACATGGGGTGAATTATTCATATCACACAAATCAAATTTTCACCACACAATATTACAATTCAAATCCAGTCACCCTGTAACATTAGCATCAATAGCAATAGTTTCTTAGAAAATTCAAACATAGTGTTAACCAAATAGAATGTAATAGTGTCATAGTTTCACAAAATGGAAGGTGCCATCACCCCCATATAATAATAATAGTTTCTGAAATTGATAAATAAAATAATTTCTTCAAATAGTCTTGAAGCCTACTGAGAGGTAATCCATCATCATAACCTTATCACTACCACTTCTTCTTCAACCACCCAAACCATCCTGAGCTCTTCTTCTTCTGTTCTTGCTCTAAACGTTGCACACCATGTGACGCCATCATCGCCTAAAACTGGCGGACTGGGAAGTCTGAGTTGCGTGCTGGAGAGTCAGCTCGTGACGCTGGATGGTCTTTAGTATCTCACTCAAAGTAGGGTCGGAAGGTCCAAAGTCACTAGCTCGACGGCTGGATTGGGAATTCGGATCACCGAAAAGAACACTCGGTCTATCATACAAACTACGCCTAGGTGGCATCCAGTACTCGTCCTGGGGAAGGCGTTTAGGCGGTCGATCATGGGTGGTGCTGGTCTCGAGGTCCTTGTAGGAGGAGGTGGAGGAGGAGGCATCCAAAAGAAAACCGAAGGTCCTGGCCTGGCACTCTTGCGAAGGCGAGTGATAAAACCCGTACCCCTATCCCTAATAGGTGGAATAGGTGAATGGGTAGGCGTGGCAATGTGCCACGACGTTCGGCTCCTGACTGAGGACGTCGACGATGAGTCTTCCGATGGCTTGGTGACATTTGATGTCACGGATATCCAGCCCGGATGTCCACATCTTCGTAAGTCTTCCTCATACTCCATCTGGGCTTTGCCCTCCTAAGGTTCCTAACGGAGCAGTCTCATCTGTCGGGTGTGTAGGTGCCTTTCCCTTATCAGCCATGATCTTGTTATCTTGTAAAAATTATCATGAGTAAATTTGTTTCTCATAGCTCATGACAATAATCGTAATGTTACTAGTAACAGTAGTGATGGTAGTAGTATCAATGAGCAGTAGTATCAATAAGCACTAGCATCAACAAGCAGTAGTATCAACAGACAGTAGTATGAATAAGCAGTGGTATTAACAAGCAATAACAGGCATGCAAGTTCAAATAAAAATATTTTCTTTAGACTGTGATAAGAAATTCCTTAAGTCATCTACTCCAAATTTCACACTTTGAGTTTCATGCTGGAATTTACACGTCCGATAAATTCATGAATACATTGATCAAGTGTAAACATCAATTTATCCAACCTACTTACCCCAACATTCACCCAAGCAAGGACAGTCCTAAGGTATCAGGGTTGTAGCCTAGGGTCTAGTAAGGTATTCCTGATTTCTCTACAACCTGTGGCTTTTATACCAATCTGTCACACCCCGGGCGCAAGGAGGGTGGGATGTCACAGACTAGCAACATACATGGCAACGGAAATAAACCATCACAAGAGTGCAGAAGGAGAAAATTGAAATGGCATTACATGATTAAAGTTAATCCGAGTTGTAACAATCTAGCCCATCATATATAGTACAAATTCATTACAATAATCCAAGTGTTTTATCAACCATAATTCAAATTGTTTGAAGTTTTTCAAATTCAGGTAATACCAAGGGTAGTCATATTTCTAGGTCATCCATGTCCAGTTCTCCAATCAAGCCACTTCCATTAGGGATTACCTGAAACATGCTCAAAAAGATTTCATTTCAACTAAAAAGTTGGTGAATTCAAGTGCTTAAAGTTTAAAAACAAAAGAACTTTTCAAAGTCCATAAGTTAATTTTAAAATCCATGTATTTCTTGTGGGATCACAATCAACCCTGCACTCAGTCCCGATTAGCCTCTTCTAAACTTGTGTTTAACCGGTTAACCCTAGGGATAACTGAGCCTCAAACAGTGCACCATAACTGCTGGATGGTTCACCATAGTATCTCATAAAACTTGTTACATGACACAAACGATCCCTCAAAATCTTAGTGGGCTACCCTTTCTCTCCGGAAGGCACTGTGTGTGGGGGATTCCCCTAGTAGATCTACCCATATAGGACGAGCGGTTCACATACCAACTAATGATTGTGATACATTTAAGAGCAGTTTTAGACAATATGCACAACATACAAGTATCATACTATAGCACAACAGTAATTTTAGTTCAAACACATCATGTTTCATCCCAAATCAATAGTAAAAAGGGAACACTAAAACTCACCTTAGGCTTCAAGCAACTGGTCTTCGTGTACAGAAAATGATTCAATCCTAGCACCCTAGCATCAAGATTAAAGTAATAAGCTATGTGTTCTAAGGTCTTGTTGGGTGTAACTAGATGTGTTATAAGGTTAAAAGTTCAACTACCTTTGATTTATTAGGGTTTTGCTTCAAAAGTTTCCTTTTTAGGAAAGTTAGGGTTTTTGCATATGAATGAGATGTTCTTATGTTCCGTATAAATGTGTTTACATAAAAATAATTTTAATATTTGTTCTGGCCACTATGTTACTGAATTTTGTTATATTTTCCGAATTTACACTTTGGTCCCTCTGATTTCAAAATTTGCAATTTTTACCCCAAAGTTGCGTTCTTTCCATTTCTTGACCCAATATGGTTCTTATTAGTTCCTATGGGTTTCTTATATTCCTTTTAGGCTTATTTAAACTTATTATTTCCAGATTTTATCTTCAGAGGTTTAAAATACAAATACAAGTTAGCGGTTACGGTAAAACCGACGTTTTTGAAAGTTTGTTTTAAATTCTTCTGTTTTCATGCCATTAATCTCTAAATATTATTTAATGGCTTATAATGATTTTAATAAGCTGTCAAAATATGTTTTTGGGCCCTTTTAATTAAAAAACTCATTTTTATGATTTACCCATTAAAACGCGTTTTTAACTGGAACCGTGCGTCCGAATACGTTTTAATTCAAGTTTTTACATATTTATTGATTAAATGTCTCTAACTTACTGATTTTTTTTGTTATCTATGGATTTCATGTTTCTTTTACCATTTTTAAGATGTTTCTCAAAAGTTACCTGGTTAAGTCCCATTTTTAATGTTTAACTTCCATTTACTCATGCGTTTACCCTAAATACCATCACATCCAAAAATTTTGCCTATTATTTTTATATTAGAGCCTGAAATTCTTTTTAATATGGTAATTGTCCTTATTTTGCTATTTATGAGTGATTTTACCCTTTTTGGGTTTTAAAACAAGTCTATTATGTTTCCTAGCTCCTTTTTACACATCCAGCAATAATATCAACTTATAACATTTCAAATAACCCAAAACTACTGAAAAATACAATATAATTATTGAATCTAACATGTATCACATATATGTTGCATTTACATGATGATTTACACTATTTACACTAGTGTAAATCCTATAATTCTTACCCAATCATCACCTAACCATTTTTGTAACTTTCAAATAAGATTTTTAAGGTGTTCATAACCTGTTTTTGAGCAGGTTTCAAGACTTGGTTGGGTGGGTTTTTCAAACATGTACAAAGATGGTGTTATTTCATGTAAAAAGAGGGTTTTCTGGGTGTTTACTTGTGTTCTAACCAAATGTTTACTAACTTATTATGATGTATTTGTCACATGATGTTGAGAGCTCCTCATGAACAAGTTCTAAGTCATGAGATTCTGCTCGAAACAAGAACGTAAGGGTTTTGGTTGTTTATTGAAGCAAAACACAAGAAACAACTTGATTCGGGTGTGTTAAAGCTTACCCCTCGTAAGAACCGTGAGTTTGAGAGTTTGAGAGTTTGAGAAGGGAATAATCAGTGATGAACTTCGAATAAAGGCAGGAACACTTTGTTCTTGCAAGAATGATGTACAAAAGTCCCACAAATGACACTTCCTTGCTCGGTTCTAGCTTGGATGATGATGAAATGTTGATGTTCTTCACTAGTTTACTGAAAATTTGTGGAATATGTGTGTGTTTTATTTAGGAACTAAGAGATAGAGAGGGAGAGGAGTTTAAATGAGGATAGATGGTGAAAAGTGGAGAACGCATGTATGGGTAGTGTAGAAAAGAAGGGTGGAGTGTGGTTGTGGTTGTGTAAGTGGGAAAGGGAAGGAGTAACTGGGTGGTGAGGGTGGTGTGGCTGAGAGGTGGGTGGTGGTGTTTGTTTTGTTATATTTTTTTATAATTTAATTATGTTGTGTCGTTTTGTTGTGTAGTGTAGTATTTTAGGTGATAGTTTCTAGTTAACATTTTTATGTTTTTAATGTGTATGAATATAATTAATTTGTGAATCATGTGTATATATAGAAAATTAATTGTTTTCAATTCAATTCTAATATTTTGACGTGTTAAGTTTTAATTTCAAAACGTCAAATTATCTTATTCTAAGGTAAAACCTAACGTGGCATCTAGGAAATTAAACACATAATAATAATCATAGAAAGAAATCAAATAGTAATAATAATAATATTACTGATATTAATAATAGTAACAATAATTGTTAGAGGTCAAAGTTTAGATTGTTGACCTCGGGGTCTGTTGTTACACGTATGAATAGTGATCGTGAAATTATCACTACTCGTTGTTTAATTAATTGATGATGAAACAACAATTGTAATATTAATCAATGATGAACAAATCAGATAAATGTAAAGCATATGAATGTAATAGATGAACAAACAAATTTGATTTAAATGTTACTGAATAATGATTACAATTGAACAAATGATGATTGAATGATAGCTGTTGTTGATTGTTAGGATTCTAATGATGTATTGGTGGGTATTGTTATAATTGCCATTAGGGTTGCTAAGGGTTATTGGTAGATTTGTTAGGTTATCACCAGTATTTAAAAGTGTGATCCTATGCCTTGTATTTATAGGCTCATGGATTTACTTTTAGGGTAATAAGAACTTTCTTATCATGGTAAGAAAGTTACTTAGAAAATATTCTTAATGTGAAGATTTCTGAAAAAAGTGAAGTCGCTCGTAGATGTTGACTTTATGACATCACTTTAGTGAGATTGACATGTTGACTTGGTGTACTTGGTTGGTGTAGTACATGCAAGTTTGTTGTTCTTCTGTAGGACTTGAGCCTTCCGTAGGACTTTGGTCTTCCGTAGGAGTTTAGCCTTCCGTAGGACTTTGGTCTACCGTAGGAGTTTAGCCTTACGTAGGAGTCAATCACTTGGGATTTCATCTGCCGCAAGTTGCTCTTCCGCATGAGATTCTCGGATGCACAATTCCTTATTGTTCCAATAGAGCATCTATGGAAGTATAGATTGTTTATTCGTAGATAGTTCTTACACTTAGTCAATTTTCAAAATTGACTAAGTATGATGTCTTTCTTGCAATCACAATATAAATCAACATATAATTATTTGGGTTAACCTATACATATATTGCATACAAAAAGATAAACATGTACAAGAGTTTATTACATAACATGATTAAAGTTCTAATCCATACAATGAGTATAAACCTATTAAATCTTGATCTAACAATACTGCCCCTTAGGCTTAGCAACTTGTAATCAACTCCTCAAACTTGACAACTCCTTTAATCTTGATACAATCTTCTTGTTGAAGTAGGAGACTACTTCTTTTTTATCATTATATTTGTTCTTGATCTCCATTCTGCTAATTTTCTTTAAAGTGTCAAAACTGAGACCAAGCACATCTTCTTCTATTTTCAGTGCAGCCATTCTATTGTTATTGTTGATAATATCTAGCTCATCTTGTTCTGTGATTCTTAATTCAGTGATAGATGAGATTTTAGATCCTTGCAGCTAACTAGCTAACTAGCTTTAAATCTTGTTCGTTTGTAGGCCATGGCATGTAATTTGCCTATGACTTGAATCATGTGCACATATAAGCATATGTCACCTTAATCATCTACAAGATTAGAATAGCTGGATTGTTACCTTCTTTGTTTTGTTTCTTTCTTTTGTGCTCATTATCTTCTCTTCTGGCTTTCTTCAACACATCAACTTTAAATTTTGTTCTTAACTTTCCAACAATAACTGAGAAGTCTCTTCCTCTTGGACTGATTGGATAGTTGGTGATAGGTATACTTTGAAGATCGAATATATTAGCATCTGGAAGTGATATGATTGATTCAATCAATGGGAAGTATTGTATCATCCTTGATGCTCTATTTTTTGCTACACAATCCCAGTCTGGATCATATTTCCAAGCGATTATCTTGTTTTCCTTAGTAGATCCAGGAGTTGCGAGATGATAATACAGTTGGATTAAAGTTGATTTTTCTCCTGTGATCTCTCAAACTATTATTTTAAGTGGCCATATTTTTCCATAGAATCACATCCCTTGGCTCTCTTATCAGTTGTTCTTTACCCTTATGCCTATATTTGCTTTGTACTACCACTGTCACAGTAGGAGTAGATTTTTCTTGATGAGCATAAGCAGGGTTTGGAGCCTCTATTCTGAATTTTACTCCTATTTCCAACTCCACCTTCGACATAGTCCATCATTTTCCTGAGTTCAGATCTTCCTCCTAATTCATGTAGTTTGTAATTATGGCTTTGCAACCAGGAAGTCGTATTGTACTTGGTGAGCTTAGTTGTGTCACAGTGACCTTGGTTCATACTTGATCTTCTGAATTGATTGGAATTTGGTTAAGGTATCATAGTTGCATACTTGGAGCATGAACCTTGCTATCATAAATTCTTTCAGTACTTTCTTCATCTCAAACATGTTCATCTTTTCTACCATGTCCTATGGAAATCCATTATTGATCAAGGTCATGAACATCGAGGATTGAGGTCTGTCTTGAAGAATATCTTCAGTAGATAGCAGTTTATCAGATTTTTATTCTTTTTCATCCTTGGGAGATTCGATATTTGTTAGTTATTGCCGCTTGGCATCACTCTAAGATTCATTGTGAGGAGTTGGCTTCAAAGTACGTACACCTGCCAAAGGATTGTTATAACACCAGAAAATTTCAAGAAAAGAATGGCAGAAGAAGTTTTTATGCGAAAGAATGTTTTCACGTGAAATGTAGTTCTCATACGAAGAGAACTTCTCGTGCGAACAGTCTGCAAAAAGTTGAGATGGGTATAAAAAGCTACGAACACCCATGTCTGACACTCGCTTACACGAAAAGTGTTGCTGCTTGGAGAGAAAACGGTTGTTTAGAGAGAGAGAAAGTGTAGAATCGAGGTGTGTAAGGTATGTAACTTGTGTAGTAACTCGTGTTATGTACTAAGAAGCTATTATCGACAAATATGATGCATAAATTTGTAGTTTTTGTTCGGTAAGAGCTTTGGGAAGGTCGAGTTTGTGCTAAAACATCACGAGGTGAGTTTCTAGTCCTCTTTTTACGCAAGTTTTACGTTTTGGTGCTATTATGCATACTAAAATACTTGTTTTAGGCTTGTATGATGTTGTTTATGAAGTTATACATGCTAGAATGGCCTTAGACGCAATAAGTTGTGACTGGGCGGGAAAACCCATAGTTTTCACGCAAACCGTTAAGTTGTACTTTATGGAAGTTGAATATGCGAGTTCTCACGAGAAAGATATAGTTCTCACGCAATAGTATGTTTTCGCATGATATGAAAGTTCTCGCGGGACTAGATGTCTTGATGGGTAGGTTTTGATTAAGGCGTGGTTCTCGCGCGAGATGTTAAGTTTTCGCACGAGATGATGATGTTGATATGTATGACTAAGTTTTCACATGATTTTCTATTTGTATGTGTTTTTGTTATTATTCACGTTAAATGGTTATCACAACGTTATACTTTATGATATAACCTTATGAGGTATGATATATTTATGTGCGATAAGTAGTATGTAATGAAATTGAAAGATAACGAATAAGAAAACCGGAGCGTAATGAATGAATGAAAGTCTTGCAAGAAAATAATAGGGGTTCACAACTCAATAAAGTAGTTCTTAGCTCAACTGTGTGCCGTTTAGCTAACCCTTGAGTATGCACATAGGGGTCAACCTTTGTGGTTGGTCATGATGTGCGAAAATGTGCGAAAATGTGCGAAAACGGGATCCTTGTCGCTTGCCCCCAAGACCATGGTTCCTTCGTGCATAATGATAGGGCATGGCATAAGACAGGATCTAGATGAAAGTGAAAGATAAAGATGAAAGTACGAAATGTGCGATAAAGTACGAAATGAACGATGTTGAAAGATAATAATGACTATTATCTTGATGTATGTATGACGTATGATCACGTGCGAAAATAAAGGAAATGTTTTAAAAAAAGGAAGTAAAATATTTTATTTATAAAACTAGAACTCACTCAGCGACGCTGAGTTTTGTATGAATAATTGTTGGCAGTTAATTGTTTGATGCTGAGGAGGTGCATGCACGGAAGCATAGCTACTGGGAAAGATTTCAAGATTGACATCCATATTTTTGAGAATGTCATCATTTTAATACAAATTTTGGGATGTAAACTTAACAATATGAATATTTGAAACGATTTTTGTTATTGATGAAGAGTTTAAATTCCGCTGCAAATGTTATATTATCAACATTTTATGTAATGAATGACCAACCGTAAGAGTCCCGGGAACGGGGCCTTACAAGTTGTATCTGAGCTAAAGTTTAAGAGAATTGGGTAAAATATTTTTAAAAAACCTAAAACTTAAACTAAGAATGAGACAAAAAGGGAAGGGATGCCAGTCCTAGTTTCTATATGCCTGCATGTAAAAGTTTAGGTAGATGTTTGATGTTAACATTTTATAAATGATAATGAGAAAGGAAGTATATGCGCATGTTATGTGGATTATATGCTCTTAGTAGGTTTAAATACTGATGTTGTCAGGATAGGAAATGCTTAGGGAATGCTAATCACAACTGGCTACTGTAATTAGGGACTTACTATACTTGGCATAATCTGTGCTAATACCTTGAATGACCGTGTTAGTGTTCAAATCCTACAGCATTTAGAGATGGTCGGTGGTAGATCATCGAAGGCCTCACGAGGTAGAGTACGTGGTGGACGTGGTGCTGGACCATGTGTCATGAGGAACAGGGCTAAGGCTGCTGAAACGACACCTGAATAGCCGAGCCTCATCACCATTGTTTCCACCCTTAGCATTGCCCCATTATTGCCCTTGTTTCCACCCTTCAGCTGTGGGCAATCCTTCCTGTAGTGGCCCTCCTTACCACACTCGTAACAACCCCTAGTCGCTCCGCCTTGGTGTTGTTGTTGATGTTGTTGCTGAGTCATCAGCTCACCCCTGCAATCTTTAGCGGCATGACCTATCTATCCACACCTTTGGCAACGGATGCGGTCACACTAGCCATGGTGGTGGAAGTTGCACTGGTTACACTTCGGATACTTACCCGCATAGCTGCTCGATCCCTGGCCATTATTGTTGTTGTTGCTGTTCTGGTTGTTGTTGGTGAAGCTTCTTGACGAGTCAAACTTTCTGGTCTGTTGTTGCTGGGTGTTATTGGAGCTTGAAGACTTGCTGTTATTACCATCCTATTTCCTTTTGTGATCAGATAAGCCAGATGCAGCGCCACGTTTAGGCAAAGTACCCTGTGCCACTGCCTGATCAGTGAGTTTGTGAGCTAGTCGGATAGCCTGCTGAATAGTGACAGGATCAGCAGCCATAACACTATCTTGGATTTGAGGAGCTAGACCATCAATGTATTTCTCAATCCGTTTGTAGGCCGGGTCACCATCTGAGGACATAAAGCAGCCAACTCGTGTGAACGAGTCATGTATTCCTCGATGTCAGAACCAATCATCTATAAATTCCAAAACTCTACCTTTAGTTTCTGAACTTCGCTTCTGGGGCAATACTCTTCTTTCATCAAGATCTTGAAATCATCCCATGGCAAACCATTAGCAGCGTCAAGCCCTATGGTCTGGACTTGTGAGTTCCACCACGTCAGGGCTGGTCCTTCCAGGGTGCCGGAGGCGTACTTGACACGACTCCCTGTAGGACAGTTGCACATGGCGAAAACTGACTCGAGTTTCTCCAGCCAACGAAGTAATGAAACAACACCATCAAAACCACTGAAAGAGTGAGGCTTACAATCCATAAATATCTTAAAGGCACAGACGGTTGGACCTCCATGATTCAAAGTCTGGTTGTTCTGGTCCTGATTGCGGGCCTGTTCATAGGCTGCAAGCGCATCAGCATCGCCCTCATTGATGATAGCATTCAACTCAGCTTGAGTCAGGGTGATGTTTCCTCATCCACCCGAGCGTCCAGCTCTTCTTCAAGACATGATTTCTTCAATTCACAATACATATTAGTCACTGATAGGATAATAATTATTGATAAAAATAAACTGTATCATACTAGTAGGGATGAAGGATCTGTTTGCATATCAATAGTGAGGCTTTATGAGAACCGAGACCTCATGTCTCCAAGTATGGAAATGAAAATTGGTACTGATCATGTCCGTTATCACTCAATAGAGTTGCTAGAATTCTCATGCACGACAAATTACAATTACATGTGTACCCGTGATCCTAATTTGCTTTGCATGGTCACCCATGGTTCCTCCTATTCGAGATAACATACCTTGTCAAGTACCGAGTGTTATCAATGATAGAGGTATCAAAGATATATTTGTTACCCCAAGGGTCAAATAACTAAGGTTGTACAAAGGATTCGGTTAAAATAACATCGGGAATCAAGAAAATTTGGTCCTTTTCCCCTTGAAATTCTAAGCGTTTAAATGTCTAAGTGCGATTTTCTGATAGTCTTTGAACCTCTTAATCGTCCCTCGTTTACTGCTCAGCCTAGTGCAGAAGATAGAATATGTTGGGAATGGTAACAAGTGTGAAAGAGTTGGAAGAGTGATGTGTTATTCTTTTTGTTTGTAACCGTTAAGCTAGTCGTACGGGTTGGAAAGGTTTCTGTGCTCCCAATGTGGTAATGTTAGGTTCAATTCATCGTTGCTTCAACTCTGAGAGTGAAGAATCAAGTGTAAATGTTGGGAGTGAGCGAGCAGGATTCTCCGCCCCTCTGTCAGTCGGTAATGATACATGTGTCATACCGGTAATGTTATGTTCCTTCAGCAATGAAAATGTTAGTGTGCTAGGAGGTTGTTCGTACAACAGTTGCAATCATGTAAGAGTGCCTGTGCGATACTAGTATTGTGTCTAAGGCTATAGTCTAGATGCAATGCAATCCTAGTTCGCTATAACCTGTGGCTCTGATACCAATCTGTCACACCCTCAATTTCCACAAACGGGGTTTTACCGTTAGGCGTGTGACATACCAGGATCTCAGACATAGCCATATCGAACGACACTATATGATTTTGAAAATAAACGTTTGACTTCATTCAACGGAACATAAACAAGATTAACATTAGTGCGGAAGCGTATACATCATATGTGAATCCATTACATAAAAGTTACAAGTGCTAAGTCTAAACAAAATGTTGAATGCATGAAAATAAGATCGATGAATGCATGTCCTGGGTGCGTTCTTTAAGCGTGCATCATGAGCTTATGCTTTCCTGTGACCTGAGAAAACATGCTAAAATGTGTCAACATAACGTTGGTGAGTTCACAGGTTTAATCAACAAGAAAATGTGTCTGAAAGCGTTTTAATGGTTTAGTATATAAAGCATATCGTTTGGTAGCTAGCCTGTGTTCATGTTACTTAGCGTTTCGAACCGAAGCTGACTGTTTACGTCCTATATGTTTGTTGTATCCCTGTCACGTCTCACCAGACAGTGACAAATGTTAGGTCAATTTTGCACCCGTTTGACCTCCAATCAAGCTAGCGTGACTAGCCCGGGCGGGGTTTGTCAGACCCAGTAGTACTACTCAGAATTACCTCGCTACACATTACTAACGGTTCGAGAGTGTCAGGACTGTTATGTGTGTTTGCACTAACGTAACATGTGATATCAAAAATACTACAACCATTTACGTAAATCTGTTTGCATGTTTTCTCCCCCAAAAGGAAAGAAAGTAAAATAGGGGCCGTGAAGACTCACTGATGATGTAGTATGTAGGATGGAAGCCTCCTAAGTGTTGTTACAATGGACTGTCAAACACCTATTGACAGTTATGTTAAGCGTTTGTTATGTCTAGTGTTAATAGAAATGTTTAGTCGGGTCGGGTCACATTGGCTCGGTCGTGGGTGACACACACAAGCAGGCATACACATATCAAACCTTATGTAGATCCCAATTGAGTTGTCGGTAATTGCAAACAGTTTGGTTATTTTAGATTGAAAAAGTATGTGCTTGTTGATTGCGTTGACTTTAATCTTTGTGGTCAAGAAATGACACTTCATTGATTGTTACCTCATCATCACACGATAGGCACACCGCACACAAGGAGAATTCACTCACAATGACTCCAATCGCATAACAAGGCTAGACGCACGACTGGACACCTCATTCGCACGAATGGGCCTTCAATCGTACGAATCAACCTCACTCGTACGATTGAACCCTCACTCGTACAACTTAGCATTCAGTCATACCACACATCACCCATTCGCACGACTCAACAACCAATCGCACGACGAACCTTCACTCCTACGATTGGACCTTCAGTCGTGTGATACTCAGTCGTACACATTCATCCGATTGACTCAATTGCACACACACTCAATCGCATGCATTCAGTCGCACGACAAGCCCATAAGCCTGGACTCAGCCGCACGACTCACCCCAGTCACACCACTCAGTCGCACGACACTCCAAGTCGTACGGCTCAGTCGCACGACTGGCACAGTCGCGAACTGCAGCAGATCGCGACTGCTGGCGGGGCTGAACAGCCTTCGGCCGTTCGGTGCATGGCTTTCACACATCAGGGACTTCCAAAACACTTTCCTAACATGTCTAAGTAATATGCACATGCTGATTGACCCCACACGCACCCCCACGACCACATGCATTCGGGTTGAACCCGAGCACCCGAACCCTAGATTTGCGCAGTGAAACGGGTAACAAAATGGACGACCAAGGTCGCCTACCTATTGGAAACGTGTTATCTCAGCTGTAGTGTAGCTTAGCCGGTGAAAACGAGCTAAAACAAGGTGATTGTTGGTGCTAGGAGGTGGTAGAGAGGTGGAGGAGGAGATGGTGAAGAAGAAGAAGAAATGGGAGTGAAATGAAAATTTTAGGCTGGTAAGGGGTTTATATACCCAACCCTAGTTTGGCAATTTGTCACATTTGGTCCTCGCACTTTGTCCCCGAGTTCATGAGTTTGTTTCGGTTCATAACGATGTAAATGGGCGAGCTATGTTAATTAAGGGGATTCCTTAAATAATCCCGTTTATTTGAATCCCCTACAAATACCAATGTTAGTATTATATATCACAATTTATTTAACGATGTCGGTGTTGATGCTTGTATATGTTTCGGGTAGTAATGGGAATGTAACAATGATAATGACAACAGTCTGAATGGTGTTAACCTGAAGTTACGGTGTGTCACATTATGTTGTTTATATACACGCGCTTGACTGAATAATATATACGGGTTTGTCATTGTTATTTACATTAATGAGTTAATAATGGCTCAGTAGTGTGTTTGACTTAGTCTGATGGTTATCCATGCTAATGGACTATGCTTATAGACCAGTAGCACAACTAAACCAGGTGATTGGCTCAGTCGCCTGACTGAGTCATAAGATTGACTCAGTCGTACGATTGAACCAATCGGATAGTTTAGTCGTGAGTATGGATCAATCATATGACTTAGTCGCATGACTGAACCATGCATATGGCTCAGTTGTACGACTGTATACTGCAACCTATAAATACACATGATTCGTGGAAAAGTGTAACACTTTGATTTCCTGCAAACCCTAGCCGTCCAGAGCGTTTTCCAGAGTTCATCCAACTTCATAGTTCTTCCCGGATTAATTCCTATCTTTTCTTAACGTTGTTTGCTAAATCAATATTTTAGATTCATTGAGCTTGGATCTTAGGATTCATCACTTTCAGATCTGAAAATTCAAAATTAAGATGGGTAGATGTGTGTGAATCAAAGAACAAAGACATGAATAATAATATTATTATGATTTCATTGATGTTGATAACAATTTACAATGAGAATCATAAATGGCTGGTGAAATCAAACCCACCCAAAGGAGAGGATTTCTCCTTGGGTGGTGATTTACACCATGAGAAACACAAATAAAAAGCCACACTTGCAAAAATGCACTAGTGGGTCTATTTATATTATTAGTACAACATGACCTAATTTTGACTTTTTTAATTGTCTTGATCTTGACTTTGTCTTGTTGTATTTTCTTGTATTGTTGTTTTTGTTGTAATCAACTTGGTCTCTGAACTTGTACAATGAGATCTTCAGTCGGGTGTGATTGTGATTTGGAATGCTTCAGTTTATCCAATTGTTGAACCCAACAATACTCCACCTAAACTGAAGCTTGCCAAACTCTAACTTTCAAGATATTCTCTGTCACATGTTTTCATGATCAACTGATGTTCTGACACAATTCACTGTAGTTCTCCCCCTCAGTTAAGCTTCTCCTAATGTATTTCTGATAGAGGATAGAATCTCTTTGAGAATACTTAATGCATTGGATATGAGGTGTATCACATTTGGATTACTGTTGTTCATATCACACTCAAAGGATTAGTATGTATTAGGCATATGATGAGGCTTTGAACTTCAATAAATTGCATCAGGAACATAAATCAATCTTGAAAACACTTTAACTTATTTGAATTTCTGAAATGACTTCACAATCTGACATTCTTTAGATATTCATTGGTCCCTTGATTAAAGTCCGTCTAACTGTTCCGCTCAGTAGTTAGACACGGGTGCAAAAGATCATCTTTGATTGTAGTATCATGAGCTTCAAAAGAGTTTTTGACAGTTGTACAAATGCTTCAATAAATCATTGATTACGTGACCAAAGTTGATTTCTTCTTTTGTTTTGAATGCTCAAAATGGACGTGCCTGTTGGTTGCAATCGTCCACATTCATGATGTTTTCTTTTTCTTGTTTGTTTGTGTCATCTGTTCATCATCTGTTCATTGATTATGTTGTTGATGTTGCTGTTGCTTTTGATGTTGATGTTGATAATAATGTTGTTGATGTTCATGGATGTGCAGGTGGTTGAAGTAAGCTAACATTTCCATTAGTTACTCAAAGCAAGAGCATTTGTGATGCAGCTCACGGAATGAAATCGAAGCTCTAAAACATAAAAGTGGCCTGAAAGTTTTAAACTTTTTGATTGAAAACTATTCTTGGCGTTTGATATTTGTTTTGAGTCTAAACTTGGTTAAAGTCTCAAATTTGTCAAAATCAGTACTTTCAGTCGCACTATTGAGTCAATCGCACGATTGAACCCAATCGCACACTTCAACCCCACAATTGACCTCTATCGTATCCTTCAATCGCATGATTTAACTTAATCGCACGATTGAACCTATTTGTATCCTTCAATCGTACGATTGAACTCAATCGCATCCTTTAATCGCACAATTGAATACAGTCGCATCAATAAATCAGATTTGATTAATTGACTTCGTGTTCCTTCAAACTCTGAGAATATGGACGATCAGAACTCAGCTTTTACTTCCAGAAAGGACTTAAGGACTCAACACTTGTTATTTAGAGAATGAGATTGGAAACAGTAACAAAACCACCAAAATTGTTAACATTGGATGAATACCCTCAATGGAAACAACGTTTTGAGATATATCTTAATGGAGTTGACCCGAACTTATGGAGAGCAATTGAAACAGGCTACTGTACACCTGTTAGGGCAAATAGTGTTAAACTTACTCTAGGTGGTATGAACGACACACTAAAGGTAGCACACAATGCTGAGAAGAAAGCATATGATCTACTGACCCAATCAATTCCAAAAGACATTTTTCATCAATTTTAAAAACATAGACAATCAAAGAAAGAATTTGATAATTTCTTAACAAAACCAAGAAAAATTTCTCATCAATTCCAAAAGATTTTATGGTCGGCTTTGGAAAAAATGTATGATGGTAATGCTACTTTAAAGGCTCTAAAAGCCAAGGCTCTTAAGAATGATTTTGATAATTTCTCATCCATTGGAAATGAATGTTTGGACGATATAATAGACAGATTTTATCATCTGATGAGTGAGCTACAAACAATGGGGTTACTACATCTATGGAAGATAAAGGTGCAAGTTTCGCTGATGGACTGCTAGATAACTAGGATCCTTTTGTTTCAAATCTGAGACAAAATGATACATTAGCTACTCTAGACGTCAACGACTTTATCTTGAAATTGAGGGATGAGGAACTAAGGCTTATATACAAGTCAAAGAAGGGATCATACACTCAAAATCCATAATTGTATAATGTTGTTCCCATACTAGTTTCTTCAGGAGCACCTATTCAGACAACTTTTATGTCTAACACCTTTGGGCATTCCCAAAGTGGGTCATCTGGAAGTGAAACTTCTAGATCATCAGGATCTTAATGCAACACCTCTGACTCAAATCATACAAGGCTAAAGACTGAGAACTTGGGAAATGTTATAGTTGAAGTTGCCAAGGAACATATGGTTCTTTTTGCTACAGTTGTGTACTCATATGATGGGTTGGTTACTAGAAAGATAGGAAATTGTCATCTTCCTGTGAAGATTATGAGCGGGTTGATGAGGCTGAATTAGGGAGAATGGATATAATGGGGGCTCTTGCTAGTGCTGTTAGAAGAGCAAAGAAATTCGATAAGAAGACTGGATAAAATTTGATTGCAACCAAAGATATAACCTTTGGTTTTGATAAAACCAAAGTCACATGTTTTAACTATGGAGACTAGGGTCATTACAAAAGACAGTGTGTGAAGCCTAAGAAGACTAAAATGGTAATCCTTTTACCTCAAACTATCCACAGGACAAGGAAAAGAAAGCGACTTCAACAAGCCAGGAATCCAAAGCTATGGTAGCTCAGGGAGATGAAGGACAGGAATAGACTTTCAGATTTATTTCTGATGGTGAAGCTAATGTGGCTTTGGTGGATGATCTTGATGATGATTCAGCAAGTGAAAGTGATAACTAGGTTGATAGTGCAACTCAGACATAGAGGATGCAATGTATGCAGTGGAACACTTGGTGGAAGACGAATTGTCTGCTGCGAGCATAGAGTCTACAAATAATCAGAAATCTGACGTTGCTAATGGCTGACACCCCCGACATGTCACAGGTAAATACCAAAGATGAACAGTTTGATAAACATGCATGTGAAGAATGTAATAAGTTCCGTGAAAGCATAGATTTAAAATTTGCTAAGTTGTTAGATCACAATGATAGTTTAGTAAACGACTTAAAACTCTGCACAGAAGCTAACCAGGTGTTAAAACAAAATGAAAGCTGCTTTAAAGAAAAGATTGATTTGTTAGGGAAACAGCTTAAAGAAACTGAAGTTGTTGCTTTTAATCAAGCTAATGACATTAAGTTCTATCTAGCAACTATAGAGGAAACAAAGAAAGAAAAGGCAATTCTTCATGTTGAAATTGAGTCTTTAAATCAGAAACTGCACAGTCTTGCAAGTTCCTCTAACATTGTTAAGAACTTAGTCAAAGAAGGAAGTACTCACCCAATCAAGTTCCTCTAACATTGTTAATAACTTGGTTGGTTATCAAGAAGTGCCACCAACACATGCGATTCTTTTAAACACCAAATGTAGGCCCACAAATAATCACCCGATCAAGGATCATGTGGTGACCACTTCTCTTGTCAGTGATCCGGATACCACAGTTAAACCTGTGCAAGCGGTTATTGACCAGAGTGCATCTACGTCTGGCACTAAAGATTAGGTAATCATTGTAAATTGGGATGAAGAAGATGATCAATCAACTTCTACTTTAGGTTCAAACTAGTCTGTTTCAAAATCAAAAACTCGTAAATTAAGATCTCAGAAAAACAGTAATCATCAGAATCTTATTAAAATGAAAGGAAGTGCAAATCAAAATATGAAACCATTTAAATTTGTGAAAGAAGGTGAAAATCCTAAAATAGAGAAGAAAACGACCAATACTAGACCTTACTCTCTACCGCACAAACAATCTCCCAGGGTAGTTGAATGGAGATCCTGCTATGGATGTGGAGAAAGGGGACATATATCTCCTAATTTTCCTTACTATCAGACACCTAGATGGAGGGTTGAAAACTTTTATAATAATAAACCAAGGTTTACAAAATCAAGATCAACCACTCCTCCACAACACCACAGGCATCACAGACTAGCCACTGGCAAAGCTGTGATGACTGAGGTGCAATATGGTGATGAAAACAAACCACGGGTTCTAACAATTAACCAGTCGTTTATTTATCACATACAGTCCTTACACAAGACTGGCATACGGAAAGGCAAATCACTAAGTTTGTCTGAGAGTGCGGACAAGAAGAAGCATGTAGAATCCCTAACTTCACAAGGACAGTGGGTGGAGTCTATGATGTGTGATGCCTCTGGGAAACCCAAGCCCGTAAAGGCTTAGGTCCCACTCAGCGTTCAAAATATTGAATTTTTCTCCCCTAAAATTGTGATTATCTAGAAAGAAAATAACAATTTTAACTACAACAAAGAAAATTATTTTTGTAAAGGGTGTAAGAAAAAGTGTTAACTAAAGTTAATCATCCCTAAAGATTGAACTAAAAAGTCAAATCAGGAATCATCAAACACCTTAGTAAACAAATCAGCTATGTTGTCATCTGAGGAAACAAATTCCAAATGGATAAGCTTTTGGTCAAAACAATCACGCCCTCGGCGCTTGAGAGGACCCCGGACTTCTGTGATAGGCTCCGAGTTCCTGACTCTACTAGGCAACTAAAACATTAGATGAAGGAGTGCTTGTTTGTTTAGCGCTGGATAAATGCATTCGGATGTCGATGTATTTTGTCTTTGAATGTTGAATAGGATTCTTCACAATGTTCAATATTGTAGTATTGTCACACAAGATTTTGGTGTCATAGATGTTAAGGCCATAATCAAGAAGTTGTTATTGTATCCAAACAATCTGTGAACAACAACTTAATACAGCCACATATTCAACTTCTACAGTTGAAGTGGACACCTTCTGTTGCTTCTTGCACTGCCATGAAATCAACCTATTGCTAAAAAATTAATATCCACCAGTTGTTGATTTCCTGTCCAAGTTACATTCTTCATAATCACTATCAATATAAGAAAATAAATTGAAATCGAAAATTTTAGGATACCATAGGCCGAGTGTTGGTTGACCCTTGAGATATTTAAAATCCGCTTGAGAGATTTCATGTGAGATTCTTTGGGATTACTTTGATAATGTGCACAATGCAAACCGTAAAAACGACATCTGGTCTGCTCTGATACCAATTGTAAGGATCAACACAATAACACAATCGATCTCATGAGGAGAATGCGAAATATAATCGCTCATGGTAAGAAGAATAAGAAGAATTAAAAGCACATGTACATGAATATAAATAACTTCAAAGTATATTGCTCTCTGATTTTGAAAGATTACGATACGTATGAAAACCAGGAAATGACAAAAGCTCTACTAACACAAAACAAACTTCTATATATATATATATATATATACTAACTAAAAGTTCTCGCGCAAATACATGTTCTCGCGTGACTGGATGTTGTCAAGTGAGAAGCATGTTTTTGCCCTGCAACCTTAGATTCTCACGTGATTTGATCTTGATCTTCATGTTGATTTGATTTCCCGAGCCTCTAGGTTCAACCCTTACATGACAATTCTTCACAAAATTTTTAATTTATTGGCTTAAAACCATGGTCACCTTAATGTATATAGAGATTAACAAATGTTGGATTGGGTTGAACAAGACGATCAACAAACCAGTAGTTAGCAATGTGGAATCTCTATTAACTATTTAACATAAACATACAGATTAGAATACTTGAAATGAAAATAACACTAGGAAATTCTTTTAAAATATTCATTTGATTATAATTCACTAATTGCAAGAGAGTAATAACAACAATGCAAGTGTGCAAAAAAACTAACCTCGAAACTATAAAAGTATGAGGTATATATATTATGAAAGCTAAACATTGCAAATAATGAATATTGATTTTAGGTTTAGGATCAATGACATGTTACAACCATTGATATACACATTATGGAATGCCATAAATATGTAATACTATGCTTATAGTTATCATAAAATGATGGTCAGAACAACTCCTATATGTTTCTATTATATTCATTCAAAATATAGGCAAGATACAAATTAATGGACAAAAGTATACAATGGTAGCTGCCAAATTAAAGACAAACTATATGGTTGATAAATGAAAGAATCAAAAGAAAGAATGTCTAAAGTTTAGGATAATATTCAAGTTTTAATAAGAGCCCCTAACACTATAAATGCTCTCTCTCAAGGTTTGGTCATCTTTTTTTCCAACCCACTTATGTATCTAAAGAGTTCACATATTAGGCCACTGGCAGTCGTCGTGTTTTCTCTATTTTCCCCTTGGTGACACATAAGCGCTACATCAACTTTTTCCATTGTCTTGTTTTCTCCATATTTCGTCTTGTTTTCTCTATTTCGTTATTTATTAAATTTAATAAATACAAAGGAAAAACAATAATTTGAAAAATTATCTTAAAAGAATTAGACAACATTTTATCAATAAAAAACTAGAGGTTCGTTTGGTTCAGCTGATACAAATGCTCCAAATGCTCGATAAGATCCGCTTAAAGGTTATCGTGGGTTTTGTATGATCGTATATTTGTCAGTATATCATGTTTTACCGGTTCATGTTTGAGGATCTACTATGTAATCCAGGAGATATCACCACACCACCGCTCTTCAAAATCATATTATGTAAAATATTACAAGCGTATATAGTCGTCAAGCGTAAAATATTACACGCTTATATGGTTGTATACAAACTAAACGTTCAGTAAATAATCCATGAAATGTTCAATGAAAAGTTCGTCATGCTTGTTCCTTTAACAAAAGAAAAAATACGAAGAAGAAAATCATGTTCATTAAGTTAAACTATGAACACGAACAGTGGTCGTGTTCTATCCTTTATGTTCATGAGCATTCGATAATGTCATCGTTTGTTTAATTGTTTATATTCATTTAAATATTTTATGTTTCTACTTTGTTGGTTTTAATTTTGTAACACCTGGATATTTTTATATCCAAGAAAGAGAGAATAAACGCGAATAAAAAGGAGAATGTGTAATTTAACCCAAGAGGAGGGGTTAAAAGTATCAAAAGGACAAAAAGAATAAAAAGTTGGTGCATAAAGGGATATGGCCGCCCATTTTGCTCTCTACAACACTCTTCATACGGTTTTAGAGAGAGAAAGAGCAGAGAATTCGAGTTCTAGAGAGAGAAAGAAGAAGAATTCGAGATTTAAGGTAAGAACTTATGTTTTTAAGATGTTCTTGGCTAGAATTAGCCTCGGTTGTATGCTTACATGTGTTTGTGTGTGCGGTGTGTGTGTTTTTGGTGGGTTTTAGGTTGTTGAGTTCATAGCAAACGGGTTTGAAGAAGTCTTGCCTGAAAGTTGTCAAAGGTGAGTTTCTAGACCCCGTTTTATTTGTTTTTAAAACTTCTTTGGGGCTGAAAATGCATGTAAAAATGTTTTTATAATTATCATGAATGTTACCCGTATGTGCAGGTGTATGTATGTTAGTGTTTTATGGGTATTTGTGTTAAGTTGAAGTTTGGAATGGTGAAAATGAGCTTAGAATATGTTTAAAATGTAGCTTGGGACTGAAAATATGTTAGAAACTTACAAGTTGATGTTCATGCGCCCAAACAGGGCCCATGCGCCTAGATTTATGCCTTAGAAAAGATTTAAGCAGGGCCATGCGCCTAAATAGTAACCATGCGCCAGAAAATTTCCTTAGAAATACTAAGTGTAGTTCATGCGCCTGAACAGTGGTTCATGCGCCCAGGATTTTGACCAGGAGCCTAAGTGTTGGAGCTCATGCGCCCCAACAGTGCCCATGCGCCTGGACCTCCCATGCGCCCAAGTGATCTCTTTCGCCTGAAAGGCTTATGCGCCTAAATGTAAACTGTTAAATGTTGGGATGAGGCGCCCGCATAGTTGAAATGCGCCCAGACAGGGCTCATGCGCCTAAATAGTGTTGATGCGCCCAACACTTAGAATTAAATGCAGAATTTTCTTGGGAGTCTGTGCATTTAAGGTTTGGACCGATGTTGACTAGGGTGTATTTAATGCACATGATTATGCTTGATTGTCATTATGACCCTTATCATTATTATTGTTATTATTATTAGGGTTATTATTATTGTTATCATATTTATTAATATTATTATTGTATGACTCTACATGGTATGATCATGATCGAGACAGAAATTATTATCATTAATAAAGTGAAAGATTAACGATAAAGAAAAGTGGAACGTAAATGAATGAACGGAGGTCTTGCAAGCAAATGTAAAGAGGTGCACGGCCTTGTTGTCGTTAGCTCAACTGTGATGCGGGTTAGCTACCCCGAAGGATGCACACAGGGTCAATCTTGGAGATTGACAATGGGGTGAGCGACTCTGTGTCGCAAAAGACTGAAAGACCTGCAATCCTTGAGATTGCTAATGGGGTGAGCGACTCTGTGTCGCAAAAGACCGAAAGACATGCAATCCTTGAGATTGCTAATGGGGTGAGCGACTCTGTGTCGCAAAAGACCGGAAGACATGAAATCCTTGTGATTGCTAATGGGGTGAACGACTCTGTGTCGCAAAAGACTCGAAAGATAATGATAAAGTACGAAATGAACGATGATGAAAGATAATAATGACTATTACCTAATGTGTACGTACACATGTGTGAAAATAAAGGAAGAGGTTTAAAAAAAGTGAAGTATTTTATTTATAAAACTAGAACTCACTCAGCAACGCTGATTTTATGAATAATTGTTGGCAGTAATTTGTTGCTGAGGAGGTGCATGCACGGAAAGCTACTGGCGGGAAGATTTCAAGATGACATCCATATTAGAAATCACTTTTAATACATAACTATTTTTTGATGATTAAACAATGTATTGTAACAACTGTGTTTATAATGAGATGAAGACTTTTGTTAAAATTAATAATTATAACTTTTAAGAATTATAACTGTGAATAACCAACGTGAGGTCCCGGGAACGGGGCCTTACAAATTTATAGTTCATATTCGTTCGTTTAATAAATAAACAAACATAAACAAGAAAATTTCGTAGTTAAGTTAAACGTACGAACATGAACGTTAGCTGTCTTCGCATTTATGTTTGTGAAAGTTGGATAATTTGTTCGTTTATGTTCGTTTGCGTTCATTTAAAGATTTTATTTTATTTTGATGGTTTGAATATTTAAAATTATGAAATCATAATTGTTCGTACGTGACAAACTTCTTAAATTTGTGTTAATTATAAATATATTAATATGTCAAGTATGTTCAGATAATTAGGTTAAGTTTGTTATAAAGTTTGACAAGCTTTCATTTGTGTTCGTTTATTTTCATAAAAATTTGTTTATTTTAATTATCGTTGCCCAGTTTGGATATATCTCATCATCTAAATAATATCCAAATATATATCCAAGATGTGTGACGTATAATAATGGTACGACGTTATAAGTCGGTCTACAGAAATACTCCATTGAATACAAACTAATAACACTACCACAAAAAAGTTAAAAGGAATCTTGTTATCTTTTCTCAAACATATTTAAGTACTCATCAAATGAATCTAGAATATTTTCATACGTTAGTTGTCAAGTTGTGAAAGTGCATTTCTGTAGCGAAGTAGAACACCATGTTGTCACACCTCTGCTGATAGCGGAAACACGAGGGCGCGACAGACGGGATCGCATAACACATTGGGGGTCTAAGAGAATCACCATAAGGCGTTCTCCCTAAATGGGTCATAACAACGGCTGACACAGGCGAACAACTATCAAGGACAATCACTCCATCATGAATAACCAAAATGAAATATGTCCACCAAAAGTTCTAACAAAACAAATATTCCAAACACGATAAACAATCCAAGACCCAACAAACACACCATCAAAACATCATGTCATAATTAATCCATAAAGACCATAAATAAACAAGACCAAATAAAAGTCCAAAACGGGTCATGAACGAAGAAGATATGACCCTGTGAATACATCTTATCATTCTGCTCGGATTTGACAGATTCGACACCTGAACTTAGATACTGACTTTGGAGGACCAAACGACATACAAAACACACGAGACCACTTAGGTTAAACAGAGGACTCTTTAAACTTGAATTTAGATGAAAAGTATGACCTAATTGGATTGTTATGACTAAGTTCGTCCAGAACAAGTTGACCCAAATTTTCACACAGTATGCTGTCAGGTTTTCCAAATTCACTTATCAACTACTAAATCTTCCTATTCTTTATTCCTATTGAACCATTAAACATAAATTAATGATTTTTACAGAATTTACATTCAATCATTCATTAATAACAGATCTTTAAGGATTTACAACCCCAATTAAAATATATACGAAGAGTCTTACACGTATGAACTAGGATTCACTTACTTTGATGATCCGACACAAGAACGCATGAATCCTCAAGAGGCTTCATTCGTACATTGTAATAAATGAAAAAACACATGATGTTAGATGATGGATCATGATGAAAACATGCTTAAAGGAGAGATTACATCAAAAACCTTGATTTTTCTTACCGAAAAAAAGGAAGATGGATGATATTGAACAAAGTTCAATCTTTAATGTCTTGATCCTTATCGATGGATGTAGATGAACAAGAAGAACTTGGATAATGGAGGCAACAAGGAGAATAGAGAGGAAGTTGGAGGAGTTAGGATTTACTAGAGTGGAAAAAAAGAGCAAGGGCCTAACCCCTATAGGGTTTCGGCCGAATTCAAGGGGGAGGGGAGGCCTATCAGGCCCCTGGCCCGACTTGTCCAATTTCACGTGAAAGTGTGTTATTGAAGAGAAACTATATCGTGAAAGTGGAGCTGGTCATCCACTTGAATTTCTTCTAGTGGCACATATAGTTTCTCTTCAATAAGGCACTTTTTAAGGTTTGACACATGGAATGTGTTGGGTCACTATAAGGCTGATGCAACCAAAACCACTTCACATAGTCATTTTAGTGCTACATTCAAAGGCTTCCGAAGCTAAGTATGAGATCTTCCGAAGTCTGAAGACAACAGCTGAAATCAACAGCTGAAGACAACAGCTGAAGTCAATAGCTGAAGACAACAGCTGAAGTCAATAGCTGAAGACAACAGCTGAAGTCAACAGCTGAAGTCAACAGCTGAAGACAACATCTGAATTCAACAGCTGAAGACAACAGCTGAAGTCTATCTTCCGAAGACAAAGTCTAAAGAAACAGCTGAAGTCTATCTTTCGAAGACAAAGTATGAAGAATACTTCCGAAGACAAAGTCTAAAGAAAGAGCTGAAGACTATCTTCCGAAGACAAAGTCTGAAGAATACTTCCGAAGACAAAGTCTGAAGAAAGAGCTGAAGACAAAGTCTGAAGAAAGAACTGGAGACAAAGTCTACTTCCAAAGACAAAGAAGACTCCAAGCCTCGGAAGAAGCAGTCTTCCGAAGTATAAGTGGCTTTCGAAGAAGTCATTCTTCCGAAGAAACTTATCCTTCGGAAGACATTGTTATGACCAGTAGACATAAGTATGGTATCTGACAATCCGCTGCAGACCTCTGATACAGCATGGCTTCTTCCCAAAGAGCCATGTTGTTGACCATACTTTATTCTATTGTTTACCTTTTATGATAGTACATGTTACCAACCTTAGTTGGTGACAAAAGGTAAGTCAGGGACATGTCCTGACTACCAAATCTCAGATAGTATATTTGAGATACCTTAACCTATAGTCTTGTAGTATAGGCTTTTTGGTTATAGGTTTCCAGCTGGTATCAAAGTATATCCGGCTGTAGGTAGTATTATACATATCTTCTCATTATAACTTATTAAGTAGAGAGCAAGAGTTATAGCCAAAACTGGAGCTTGTAAGAATCTTGTAATCCTTTGAGTTGAGAAGAAATATATAAAAGTACCTTGAAAATTTACATCCTGTGTTTATTTACTGCCTTGTTACTTGTTATATTGTGATCAACTCTTTCTAGATTCTTTCTGAGTGTTGTTCAAGGTGAGTTTGAGAGGAAACCACTTGTCGAGTGACCAGCACATGATCCTGCAGAAGGTGTTGTGAACTCTGCTCAACTTTGGTGGCAATTCCAGCCGGTATGCCACAGGCCCAATCCGCTCAGTGATCTTGAATGGACCGACAAATCTAGGTGATAATTTGATTCCTTTGCCGAAGCGAACGGTCCCCTTCCAAGGCGACATCT